>OY720344.1:93853227-94314116 GCA_963082975.1 Labia minor | reverse complement strand
AATTGATAAATAATAGACAATAAACAAATTTTTGGTAAAAAAATCTCATTCAAATTATAAATATAATATTAATTTCGATTCTAAATTAATAGCGATAGTTGTATATTCTGAATTTTAGAATATCATACCACTATCGCCATCTATGTGTAGAATTTACAAATTTATATTCTGTTTATTATTATTAAAAATTCTCTGCTTTTTTATTTAAACAATTAATGATATAAATTGATTTATTTTTTATTATCAGAAAATTATATATAAGTTCGATATTATTTGATGATAATTTATATAAAAATAAAAAAAACATAATGTATTTTTACATTTGACAAAAAAATGTTGAATGACAAAATATACGCGATTCTTTAAATTAAAAAACTTTAATTATAAATAATCTTGAAAATTTTGAGTCTCACGAGTTAAATTATTTTATTATTTTTTTTTTATTATATATAGATATTAATTATAGAAAATTATTGATTAAAATATTGTTGGAAATGACTTGAATTTTTGAAATGCTATTGATATAATGGTAGCGTGGCCGAGCGGTCTAAGGCGCTGGTTTAAGGCACCAGTCTCTTCGGAGGCGTGGGTTCGAATCCCACCGCTGCCACATTTTTTTTTATATTTTATTCATTTATTTTATAAAATTTTTTCTTTTTTTTCTTTTAATATTAATAAATTTTTATTTTTAATAGATATCAACCTCCAGGTCCATATTGGAGAAATCAAGAACAAAGTCAAACAAATCCGAAGAAATCATCAATTTCGGAAGAAAAAATGGAAAATTTAGGGTTACGAACAGGAGGGAAAAAGAAAAAGAAATCTCCACACACAAAAATGGATCAGAATAAACAAAATTAAAATGAAATGCAAATTATGTAAAAATGAAAGTTTTTATTCAATATAAACTGTACATAATTGTTAATATTAAATAATATTAATTTTTTTTAAATCATCTATTGTAAAAACTTATTTTTAAAAATTAAAACATTAATAAATATAAATACAAATATTGAACATTATTTCGAATATTATTTAACCTTAATGTAAAAATTTATTATTTTTAATTATTAAGAAAAAATGAAAAAAAAACTTTTAGTGTTTTTATCTGATTTTTAATTTATATCAAATTAAAGAATAAATCTTCTTTTTTGCATATCACGGATTTCTGAATCTCAAAGAATTATTTTTTCAAATAAATATTACTTTATTTAATTACATTTAATAAAATTTTATTTAATAATGATTTAAAAATTATATTAAAAATTTATTAATTTTTTGATTAATTATATTTTTAATATTTATTGTATATTCATTCCGTTTGTTGGTTTTTTTTAAAGTAAAATTTAAATTGGAAACAATTAAAAAAGTTAGATTGGTTTATCTCTTTTCGGTATGAATATTCAATTAGAAAATAGCTACTATTTTCTGTTGTTGGCCGTTGCCGAGCAGCAGAGGATGGCGACCAGGCCGGACTGGCAGCATCTTCCGGCTCCCGTGCTCAGTTGCATTTTCTGTTACCTGCCACCCGTGGACCGTTTATCAGCAGGGGCCGTATGTCGTTATTGGTCTCAGGCATTACGCGATCCCGCTATATGGCGCGATGTCCGTGTCCGCCTTGACGATTTCCGTGAAGTGGCTGCTGCCATGACCTACCATTGCTTCGTGGGTCAACATGCCCGCTCCCTTGATCTCACCTTGGGTAGAGCCCGACATGGGTTGGTCTTCTCAACAAGGGTCGCTAACGACGCTGCTACCTATATTCATACGTTAAGGACATCGCGCACTCAATTCCTGTCCATCCAACTCCATGATTGGATGTATTGCTATCGATGGCAGCATCGTTACAAACTTATGCACTCGCTTCAAAGACTGCTCTCTGCTCAGAGGCGTCTTAATCATTTTACCTTATGCAACGGCCTCTTCACAGTCGGTGAGGTAGGTTGTTTTTTATATTAAAATGAAACTAGACGGCTTCAACATAGGATTCTATACATCGATATTAGAATTCTTATTTAATATCCTTGTGAGAATTTATTAATTAAAATCTCATCAAGTTTCTGGTTGCAAAAGTTTGATCTTTTTTTAAATAGGGAGGGAAGGTATTGTTTTCACACCAAATTTCACATGTCGAGATTTCTACATGAATCCACGAATCATGCATTTTGTTAACAGAAAAAAGGATTTTTAGCATGATGTCTGTCCGTATAGACGTGTACAGCTTAAACGGATTTTAATTAAATTTCGTATATTTACTTAAAGCATCATTACGATGAATTCATCAACTTTTTGTGTATATCCGGAAACCGGAAGTGGTAGTTTACAAAGTATTAATTTTATATTCATTGTCAGAAAAAATTTCACTTAAAATATAGTAATGATAAATAATTGATTAATTAAACTAAATATATATATATATAATGTTGGTTGGAAATTAATTTATTTCAAATCGTCGGTCGGTTCTGTGCCTGGCCACATCTCATATTTTTAAATAAAAATCGTTGTTTCCTTGATTAAAAGAAATTCAATTTTTTTTTAAACAAAATTAATAGTAAATTAATGGATATAAAAAACTTTGTTTAAATTTTAACTAAAAGGTATATATATGATTAGTTATGTAAACTAAAATTAAACTAAAAAATAAAAAAAACTTAAGAATAATTTTTAATTAAACACTCAATGAAGTTTCAAGTTTATTGATATATTTGCTTTATGCGCATTTCAGTAGTTACACCATTTAAGTATTATATTTATTAGTTTAATTTTAGTATAATTACATGAAATATATTAAAATATTTCGACTACTACAGAAAATCTATTAGATTTATTCATTGATATAGTACTAAGCTCTGACCATAATGTTTTTTTCTGAATTACTATTATTAATATTTTATATTGGAATGCAATCAAGTGTGCGTTCCATTTATTTGCATTATTAATAAACTACTTAAAAGAGGGCTCAGGACATTCCTATTAAAAATTTAAGACAAGATGATTTTAAGATAATACTTCTGTACAAATATACAGGGCTTATTTTATTTTTATTGCTTATTTTCAGGTTCGTCGAGTACTAATGGCCCTCGAGGGTCATTGCAAATCCACACTAGTAGGGTTGGATCTTCGTTCTGCCTTCTGTCGACCCCTCTACTACACTCCGCGATATCTTCCACCTCTTGCTCAGTTCACCGCACTCCGAGAATTTAAAGTAATTATTAATAACAAAAACGATTATTATCTAATTATAAACAATTGTGAAGATTATTTTTTAAATAAATAAAAACTATAATGATAAATTCTTTTAAATTATTATAATATTGATATAATGCTCACTTTGATGGTTATCCTAATGGGGATTGATATAAAAATTGATATAAAATATAAATTATTAAAATTTATTGAAACCTGAACTTAACAATTTGAATATTTGAATATTTCAGGTGGATTATTCTGCTTTACGAGACCACGTACTTGATGATTTGAGTCTCTGTCCCAACATGGAAGTCCTTGATATCACTGTTAGAAACACGGATCCACATAATCACTGTCTAAGCAACTCTACTTGGACCCAACTGAGAAAACGTTCTAATCTTAAAGTGCATTTGCATATTCTTAATATGGCTTACTATGAAGACGTTTGTTTCTTACTCGTTCCAAGCATGCCCCTTACGTGTTTTCAGGTATTTAACTAACATAATTTATTTGAATCATATTTAATATGAATGAAATTCTTTAAATGTGCTTTTGCTTTATTTAAACAATAGCTTTCGCATTGTTAGGATTATTCCATTGAATCTAAATATGCGCAATTTTGATTGATAACTTAATTAATTTTAAATAAAATTTTATAATTCTGTGATTGAAGTAATCTTCTCTATTGGTAAAAAAAATTCTAGCGAAAAGCGCGTTCACAAACCACATTTAACTTCACCTATTATAATTTATTTCAAAGAGTAATTTTATTTTAATTTGAATGAACAACAATAATCAAAATAAAATGGAAGTTTATTAAGTTAATAAATTAACAAATAATTAATTTATTATTATTTATTTATGAAGAATGAATAACAAAAATAAAATTTTTCAGATGGTCAGTGGATGTGTTTGGGATCAAAGACGTAGCAGAAATTTTCGAATGACCTTGAATCTTTTATTAAATAATTATCATCGATGTCTTGAGCAATTACATTTAAAATTAAAGAATAATATGGAAAATCTTGATGATTTAATATTGCGTTGTGTCGTTGAGTTTGAAAATTTAATTGACTTTCAATATGACGCCATTCTACGGGATTTTTCAACTATCGCCCTTCTTTGCCAGGTTGTTTTCTTTAAATAACAACAATAATAATAAATTAAGTTTAAACTAGAATAATTTATTTTAATTTAAGACTATTTGATCTAAATATTTAATTTAATCAAATTTTAAATGGATTTTTAAAATTTCAAATTTAAAAAAATACATATCTGTTTAGTTTCAATTTTACTATGATTGAACTATAAATATCAGTAATTTCAATCTTAATTTTATTTCCATTATTTATTCATTTAATTAAATTGAATCAAACGTGAATTTGAACCTCTTTTGGCTAATAAAATGCAACCCTTACTAGGAGAATAATCAAATAAAAATAATAGAAAATGTTAAGTAATATATACATTTTTATTTTTTTCATTAATTAAATTTATTCATCATAGTTTAAAAAAATAATTAATAATAATAACAATAATACACAAAATTCACTAATAGATATATTGTTTATTTTTCCAGGAGCAATTATCCAGCCAGTCGCCGTTTAAAACAATGATTTTTGAGCCTCATACTTTAACTTCAACCAATCGGAATTCGGTTAAAAAAATCTATCAAAATTTTGGCAAAGATTTAGTTAACAATAACATTAATTTAAAAATTAAAGATCCATCTAAAATCACTTATTATTAAAATAATCATGAAGAATTTGATTTGTATCTATAGAAAATTAAAACAAACTTTGTAAAAAATAAATTATAATGGAATAAGAATGAATTATAAAAAAGTATTTATTAATTTCTGGATAATAATAATTAAAAACAATTTGATTTAATAACATTAACTTTCGTTAAAATATAAAAATTTATATATATATATATATTATTTATTTTTATTATTCATAATTTGAATTTTTAAATTATTTGCTTTTTTAGTTTTAATTACTATATAAAGTACAATACACATAAAGTATATATTTAATATTTATTTTAAATAATTTAATTAATTAATTTGACTGGGCTGACAGTATAAAAGTAAATATAAGAAATTAAAAGAAGATAGAAATTGGATGAATGCAAGGGAGTTTTGGAGAAATATGGTTTTTGCATGTAAGAATTTAAGCATTCCGATAGACTTGAGGACATGAACTATAAGCTAAAAATTCTACTTAATAGAGCTCTAAATCATTCTCATTTAGAATGATTATTATATCAAAAAAGAAAAAAAATTTTGAAAAAAACATTGTAGAAAACGTTTCGATAAAATATTAAACAAAATAAATAAAAAATTAATATAATTATATTGATTTTGTTAATTAAAATTGATCATTTATTAAGTGACATCAATTTTTTTAGCAAGCCATAAATTGTTTATTCTTAAATAATACCAAATAAAGGTCACAACGATAATTATATGATTATTCCCAACAGATTGAACGATTGTAATATTATTTGTAAAAAAAACTATTTAAATAATCAAAATGCATAATTCAAAAGTTATAAAGTTTATATATAATAAAAACGAAAAAATTTATTTAAATTTAATTTTACTTACTACATGTATTATGTATGTTCAATTTTAATTGAAATATTACATTTACATTTGGATTAATTAATTAAATGGTGAGCTGTATTTTGTAGACTTATAGACCATTACATCATCAGCAGGGATGGAGAAGATAATCAAGAATTCAAATCAAAATCTAGTAGCAGGAACGAAGATTGAATCATGAAATAGAATTAAAATAACATTAGATTATGAAATTTTAAAATAAATAAATTTAAATTGAATTTAAACTCAAATAATATTAAAAACTGACCTTGGAGTTAATAAAGGCTTGATATATCTTGGATATTAGACTGAAGACTAACTCAAAAACTTCAATTGATGTCTCATCTCTCTTGCTTAGATAAATAAATTAAGTAAGATTACATAAAATTAATAACAACAAAATGAATATAAATGAAAATAAACAAATAATATTAATAACATTCAAAAATGGTATAGATTTTTTAAAATATTATTTTATTTCTGTAATATTAAATCTTTAATATTCTTTAAAATTTAAAAATATTCGGGACAATAATACTTTTTTCGGTTATTTTTCTATCTTTTAAACTAAAAGCGACCGAGAAAAATTTTATCTGAAAAAGTTGTTTAGAATCCTACAAGTAATCCCTCTAGTTAAGTTTCAACCAAATCCATGAAGCTTCCCGTTTTGTAAACAATTATCCTTTTTTATTCATCATGATTTTCATTTAAAATTTATTTTTTAATAATTATATTTTAGGAAAATTAAATTTTCTAATTGATTTTTTAATGTTTCAATAATTTTTATTTAACTTTTAATAAAATTGAATTAATCAATTCTTAAATCGAATCGATAGAATACTAAATTGGTAAATACTAGTCAAAGAATTTAATGAAAAATTTATAAAATTTATATCAATAAATAAATATGTATAAGTATATCAGTAAAAAATTATAAAAATGCATTTTTATTGTAATATTTTTTTAAAGTTTATTATTGAAATTATTATATATTTTGAAAAAATGGTGTGAGTGTGTTGAATATTGGTCAATTTTAAATTATGAATCGTTTAGCGAGTGTGATATAACTATAAATTGAATAAAAGTACCTATAATGATAAAAGAGGGTAAAAGATCTTACCTTGGTTAGAATGTACTCATAAATTCAGTCCGTTGTGATTTGGAAGATATCGTTAAGTTTTGCTATACTTTGTGTCTATTTACTCCATTTTATATACGAAAAACAAATAATATGGTAGAAAAAATAATTTCACCTACTTCTTTGATGTTTGCAATAGAGAGACAATATATATTTATATTATATTTAAATAATAATAATAATAACCTTCTCTTAGAAAAAATATTTTTTTTTTATTATTCGGATTATCATTTTTTTTATAAACAAAACTAATTTAAATTAATTAAATAAAAATTCAGGCAATTTTATTTGTTACTAGACACCTTCTTTGCACTTAGACAAGGGACTCCACCCCCTCTACCTCCTATAGCGTTAAAATATATTCGAATATCTTTGTATATCTTGTACCAAATCCTGTACAAAAATGTTCTACTTTAAAATATTAAATATTATTAAAGTAAAATGATTATTATATAACATTATATTACTATTTGGAATGTACTAGTATATGTGATAAAAACTTTTCTTTCCTAAAAATTATCTATAGTTATTTGAGGTGCCTCAATTACTTTTCTGCATCGGGCGCCAAAATTCTAAAGCCGGCACTGCTTCTTATTCTCAACTTTAATAACGTTACTGATTCTACAAATGATTTTTCTATAGTGACAGAACCGATGTTTAGATGAAGAGGAGTGTTTTCTCCAATGAGCAATTCTTAGTCATCAAATTTCGATCTTTCAACACCTTATCATAAAATTTCACACATAACATGAGATAAACTTTAGTTTTTACTATACTTTGTTGAAAAGGAAAAAAATGACATTTTTATTAAAACGACGAAACGATCAAAAAAAAAAAATTCCACAATTATAAACCTCTATTATATTTAAAATATTCCCCAGACCTGGTCTGAATTCATCGTAAAAGTATACGTAGGTATAATACCCATAAGTTAAGACTACACTATCATCTTTATTCATCTTTCTAGCTCTGTGATACGTCATTTGCCATCTACAACCTTTGAAAATATAGTAGTTTTTGATAGTTAATTCAAATTTAGAGATGTAATCTATTGAGAGGGGATTGTGTTTAGGAATAAGCACTATTTACATTTACATCCAGTAATTTGGTAGGAAATATCGCAGGATATTGGCAACAGATCGCGAGGTAATTAATTTTCTTAATGTCTGGGTCTGATTTTAAAATGTTTAAGAACAATTAAACAATAGTTTAGTTTGAAATTCGAAAAAATCTCAAATTTTTTTCAGAAACAAATCAGTTTTTCCAACCAAAATTATTACCATGTTGGTTTCTTGTCTACCAGTGACGTCACGATGTTTTACTACTGTTGAGAATGCCTGTAAACAAACTTCCTAGGTTGTGTTACAATAAACTGCTTGAAAGAAAATTGTTTTAATATAATGATTAAAACAAATAGAAAGCTATTGAATAAAGATCTTTAATAAAATACTAATCCTCACTTGAAAGTAGAGTCAGTTGCGAAGGGCACCGAAGAACACTTCTATATTTAAATAAATAATTTCAATAAAAATTATTTTTATTTCTTTTTAAAAGATTTTTATTTAATACAAATTATCATTAATCATTTTAATTTATTGTTAATCAGTCAAATTCTAAATCAATATATCTTTCTAATATTTTCGGTAAATTTAATTTAGAAATGCCGTCTGGTAAATTCCAAGCTTTGAATAAAGCTTGACGGACCACTAATTTTGAAAGAAACTTCAAAGACATTGGCTGAAGAATTTTTTGTTGGTTGTAGCCGCATCGGGCTAAATATTTTTTCAATTTATCATTAATTTTTAGTGGGTGTTTCATCAACAGATCTTGGTTGAAGTTTAATTTCGCACCGTAACGAATTAATAAAATTATAAATGGGAAGGCATTCATTTCCATTGCGACCATCAAAGGGGTTTTGTTTTTATCAAAATTGATCAAAGGCACCTCCTAGAATAGAAATAATAATTTTATATTAGTTTATAAAATAATTCGATAAACTATTATTAATTATTATATAAGCTGGATTCATCTATTGATCTATTATATTTTAGAGCCCACTTGGATGGACGCGAAGATTTTATTTGCGCGCTGCCAGCGGTAATATTTTGAATTATTTAGATAGGCAAAAATTCGTTCTTAATAAAGATTGCGATTAATGACCGACGTTCAAAAAATTTTTTTTTAATTATAATATTTCCTAAATATTTACTATATTTTAATTAAATAAATATTTCAAGATATTATTTTATGTATTATTTTAGTGAAGAAATATCCATAAAATAAAACAAAGATCAGAATATTTAGTTTTAATTTTCATCTTTAAAAATGAACAAATCAAAGAATATAAACGTGAACGAAGAAACAACAAAGAGACGTTTTTGAACGAGGAGCAAAGACCGCTGATTAAACGAAAGCAGTTTAAAGGAATAAGAAAGCAGTAAATGTTTCTTAAAACTTATTTCTGAATGGTAGATGTTCACAGATGGTCTGTGTGTTCAAAATTTCAGTGCTGCTACATACAGATTGCTTCTTGAATAGCTCCAGCCAGATATTCAGTTCGCGCTCCCACCTCAGATGGGTGCTGTTGGAGTGTTTATGGCCAATGGTGCATTTGGGGAAAATTTTTAATAAATAATTTCATAATTTCAAAGAACCATGTTTCTAATTTACGCCTTTCTATACTAAATTTTACGAAAAAGATGTAAGGTGATTAGATAATTATATCATTTTGTTAATTGCTATTAAAATTTATTAAAAAAATGAATTTCCAGGGGCGCTCAATAATATTTTTTCTGAAAAGGGGGCAGTTGTATGTTTGGGGATCACTACTCTACAAGGTGAATGGAAAACGATGAATTTCCGTTCAAGATCATTCAATTGAAGAACCCGTTCATGCAGGAACGACTCATTTCTAAGTCTTACATTCTCTTATCAGTACATACTTCCACTTCATATCAATAATTTATATACAGGGCCGTTCCTAGGGTATATGCCGCCCGGGTGCGAGAATAATTTTGCCGCCCCTTGCCCCAAAGTTGTTAAAAATTTACAAATAAAAAAGATAAAGTAAATTTATTTTAGTTTTTTAAAAAATTTGAAAAAAAGTATTTAAGAACGTGATTGCAAAATCATTTGACCTTTTTTTTAAAAAAAAAATTTAAAAAACATAAAATTAATAAGTACTTTTAAGGCGGCTCGCGCCCCCCCTGCACCCCGGGTCGGAACGGCCCTGTTTATATATATATATATATATTTATATAACATATAGAACATAGAATTATATATATTATATATATAACATAGAATTCTAAAATATTCCAAAAGTATTCACAGCAAAAAAATTGAGAAAACTAAATTAATTATTTAGATTTTTTTAATTTGTTTAATGTATATATTATTCTCTATAATTACTTTATATTAATTTTTTGATAATTTTTTATTTTTTGTGCTATAAAAAACTGTTGTGAAACATAATCCGAAAAATTTTTAGGTGATATGACTCTCCGAGATTTCGATTGCCTAAGGCAGTGGTTCTTAAACTGTGGTCCGCGGACCCCTGGGGGTCCGCGAAGCCTTTACTGGGGGTCCGCGGTCCTCGGAAAAAAATCATCGTAAAAATATATACATATATAAATATTTAAAGTTCATTGTGTAACTATATCCTCCTAGAGAATTACGGCTATAATTTAATACTATTAATAATACTATTTTATTTTATTAAATTGATAATTATGTCAATTAATTTTTTGTGAATAAATAAACATATATAAAAAACTATATATAAAATTTGAATTTTCATCCATTCATTCATTTAAAATCATTTTTCGATTTTTCCTTTAAAATAACCCCTCTTAGGGACTCGGAAGGGGAGGCATATAAGGGAATTTTCTTTCACTTTGTTATTGGGGAAAACCAGGGGAGGGGACAGTCTTACCCGGAAAAACCCAAATTGTCAGCGTCCACTCTGGGGTTTTAAACAGTTTTAAAGCAAATGTTAATTATAAGTTCATTTCTCAACGAGTTGTATCTTTAAATTATTTTTATTAATGTTAATTATAAGTTCATTTCTCAACGAGTTGTATCTTTAAATTATTTTTATTAATTTAATTAATTATAATTAAATTATAGCTAATAATAGTTTATTATAGCTAATAATTTTTTTTAATTTTTAGTGTAATTTGCATGATCATTATTTTATAAAAACACTAAACACATTTTGCAATTTCCCAGAAAGGCTGTTTTTGAGAGTAAGTATAAGTTAGTTTTATGAATAAAAAATATTTATTTTAATAATATTTTAGAATCAAATTACGAAATTAATAATATTTTAGAATCAAATTACGAAATTAATAATATTTTAGAATCAAATTACGAAATATATTTATTATATAAATTAATATTCATTTAAAATGATATTAAATCATTTATTTAAAATGATTTAAAACATTTATTAAAATGATTTAAAACATTCATTTAAAATGATATTAAAACATTCATTTAAAATCATATTAAAACATAGCTAGTAAATAATAATTCGTTATATTTATATTATATTTATATTATATTTATATTATTGTAGTTCAATGTTAATAAATTACTCCATAAAATGGATCGTTGGCTACAAACTGGTTCAACACAGAAACGGAAAGAATCAGATGATGAGGCATCAACAGCAAACTCTACCAAGAAACGCAAAACTAGAAAATATTCGGATGATTATTTATCATTTGGATTTACTTATATTTGCAACAATGATGTGGAAAGACCAGTCTGCGTTCTATGTCAGGAAAGTTTATCCAATGAAAGTATGAAACCTGCTAATCTCAGACGTCATTTACAAACAAAGCACAGCGAGCATGTTAGCAAGTCTATCGAATTTTTTAAAATGAAAAAAGAAGAACTTAATTCAAGTCAGAAATTGATGGTAAAGACGGGATCTGGTGGTATGAGTAAGAAAGCAGTAATGGCATCATATGAAGTAGCTCTACTTATTGCTAAAGCAGGAAAGCCGCATAATATAGCAGAGCAATTAATTCTTCCTGCTACAAAAGTAATTACAAATATAATGTTAGGAACTAAAGCAGCAAACGATATAAATTTGATTTCATTATCAAATGATACGGTTAAGAATAGGATTGAAGACATGTCATGTAATATAAAAGAAGAATTAATATCGAGAGTGCGCAAAAGTCACTATTACTCATTACAATTGGATGAAAGTACTGATGTCACTAATAATGCCAATTTGTTAGCTTTCATTAGATATGAGTTTGAAAATCAAATACAAGAAGATGTATTGTTTTGTGATTCACTACCTTCACGAACGACAGCTAATGACATATTTAACAGTTTGAATAATTTTATAACCGAAAATGAAATAGAGTGGCCAAAATGTGTTGGAATTTGCACTGATGGTGCTCGTGCAATGTCAGGTACAAGAACTGGATTGATTGCTCTTATTAAAAATGTTGCGCCTCAGGTTGTTTGGAATCATTGCTGCATTCACAGAGAATCATTAGCAGCCAAAAATATGTCACCAGATTTGAAAAGAACATTAGACGAAGTAGTTAAAATTGTCAATTTCATTAAGGCTCGTCCACTTAATTCCAGAGTTTTTAAAATTTTGTGTGAGGAAATGGGTAGTCAACATACACATTTATTATTACATACAGATGTACGTTGGTTGTCCCGCGGGAAAGTACTCATTCGCCTTTTTGAGCTTCGAGATGAAATACGATTGTTTTTAATAGATGCGCATTTTGAACTGACCGAATGTTTCAATGATTTTATCTGGTTAGCTAAGGTGGCTTACTTGACTGATATTTTTACAAAATTGAACGAACTTAATTTGAGCCTGCAAGGTACTGTTGTAAATATATTTAAAGTTGAAGATAAAATAGAAGCAATGATTAAAAAAATCGACTTGTGGTCGAAACGCATCCAGAACGGTGTATATGAGTCTTTTCCAACTCTCAATGATTTCATAGAAAGCTCCAGTGAAAAATTGCTTAATCAAACGCGTCAATTATTTGTTGAACATTTAATTACTTTGAAAAGCAACTTCAGGAAGTATTTTTCTACTCCTGATCCTTGCAATAACTGGATCAGAGATCCATTTAATATGGAAATTACAAATGCTAAACATTTATCTGCACCTGAACAAGATATTCTCGTGGAATTATCATGTGATACAACTTATAAACTAAAATTTAACAAAACTGAATTGAGCAACTTTTGGTTACTTCTCAGGTCAGATTATCCTGCGCTTGCAAATAAAGCACTTCAACACTTGATTCCATTCTGCACAACATATTTATGCGAACAAGCTTTTTCGGTACTATTTTATATTAAGTCTAAATATAGAAACAAATTAAATGTAGAGCCGGATCTTAGATTAAAAGTTTCCAATATTAAGCCAGATATTGAGATTCTTGTTTCAAGAAAACAACTGCATACATCTCATTAAATATGTAAGTTATATTTAATGAGATAGATGCAGTTATTTTTTAAAATATTTCTTATTTAATATTTTCTGAAAAAAATTATAAAATATTTATATGAATTTAATGTAAGTACCCATTATAATTTGTGAGATTTGTTGCTATGACAATGTTTGTATTTTCTTTCTTCAATATTATAATTTCTAATAAAATGTGTTCTACAATATGCAAAAAAATCGTTATTCACCAATCACTGTTAGAAATATTCATCATATATCCTTGTCCTTATGAGATCGTAAGCCAGAAATTAATTAATAAAATGACGTAAAGTACCTAAAGTTGTGATGGGGGTCCGTCAAAAAAAATTTTTTCAAGTGGGGGTCCGTGGAGTACATAAGTTTAAGAACCTATGGCCTAAGGGTTCCCATTTTATTTAATTCTGAACTGCTAGTCATACCTACAAGTGTAATTCCTCAAATTACTCAACCAATATTAGAGATTTTTCATTTATCAAACTATTTAACATATTTCATCATCCAAGATCAAAATTTTAATAAAATATATTATCACATATGTAATTAAATTAATATTTTTTTAATTATAATTTTATACAATATAATAATATCTACGTTGATTTTGAACAATAACTGAATTACCTGTATTCTTAATAATCCATGTTTTGTTCTAAAAAGACACCGTTCCTTAGTGGATGCATTTATGAAAAACTCCACTGCTTCAAGATTCTCAACGATATCATTCTGATCCGGTCGCCAACCTGTTATCGTCTTGGCAAGACCAGTAATTGCGCCACTCATAACATTGTCGAAGCTGCCCTCGCATCGGAAGATTCCTCGGAGAACCTCGGCGACTAACGCTGCCTCCACTCGCCAATCAAAAGAAATTTTCAGGGCAACGTAAAGAATATAATGTTTTCCCTTGTGGAGGTGACATTGAATGGAACCCTTTCGATGAATTTCAAGAAGACATTCAACACATTCTAAAGCAGGATGGGTGGTCACCATGGCATCTTGATCAAGGAATCTGTCAATCGCTTCATTGAAGAAGTCAATCATCTCTTTTCTTTTATAATGATTAAAGAGGCTGCCCAATTTGATAAGCCCCTTTTCTCGTGTTAAATAAGATACGACAACAGCACGCATTAGTCAGAATTATAAATATTTCCATGAAAACGGAAACAATCCTCCCTCTTTGCTCATTAAAGGCTTCACACACACCTGGTCATCTTCCTACTAACCAATATTGATTCATGGATATTCACTTATTTTACTTAACATATTTGTATATTTTAATAATAAAAATTAAAATAGAAGATACTTTGGACT
This sequence comes from Labia minor, assembly GCA_963082975.1. Lineage (NCBI taxonomy): Eukaryota > Metazoa > Arthropoda > Insecta > Dermaptera > Spongiphoridae > Labia > Labia minor. The sequence goes on along the minus strand of OY720344.1, from coordinate 94,299,398 downwards.
GGAATGCGACATTTGTTTTGAAAAAGAGGCAAAATCAGAAGAAATAATAAAATGGATCACACATGTTTATAATAGTATCTAATTAAATATAATTCTATATCTATTTATTTATATAAATAGAGACTTTTAAATTTATTTTGGAAATAATTCACTAACGTTTCTAGGCCCCAAATTTTTTACATGAGAATGTTTGAAAGAAAACTTTAGAATTGTTGATATTGTAGGAATTTTGAGATTTTTAATAAAATTTTTTTTACTCTGACCCTATGTTGTAATAATAATTCATAAATTAACATTTTTAAAAAACTCAATTCCAATATTAGAATACAATATTTAATATAAAGTAGGTGCATCCAATTTAAATATATCAATGAACCAAGTTTTTCATCCTTATTTATACAAAATTAAAAGATTTCTTTTTAAATAATACTTATGAAAAAATATTTTTTTATTTTTTTTATATATTTACATATATTAGAATAATAATGATTTTATGTTATTGTTATTTACAATTTACAACTACTTACTATTTATTTAATTAAATTAATTACCTTGTTTATAATTATATCTATCGTTGTAAATTATAAGTTCTTATCTGAAAATAATTTTTCGGCAATTTTTCTTCTATTCAATTTTAAGGAAGTTTTAAATTAAAAAAGGAAATATTTAGTTATAAAAAATAATTAAAAGTAGTATTTCATTATAAAATAAGTTGTCCTGTGGCCAGGTCCGAACCGACCGACGGTTTGAAGTAAATTAATTTCCAGCTACAGAAACAATTTCAAATAATTTTAATATATCTATTAATGTAATAAAAAACAGATAGGCATACATCTATATACATAAAGGAGACTGTTTGTATGTATGTATGTAATTCGTTTACTTTTTTGCTGTCATAGTTTAATATGTTAAAATGTAAGTTATTTACATTTTAACATAAAATAGAAAATATATTATTTAAGGATTAAAGAATAAAAATAGAAAGTAAATTAGTGAATATTTTAAAAATTAGACAATTTGTGGAAATTGAAATAACTAAGAAATGAGAGGTGGAGGGGATGAGGAGAGAGGTGAGAGTGTGTGTGAGCGGGAGAGAGAGAGATTTAAAGTTTATATATAGTTCTCCGTGTTGTTCATTCAAGAGCCAGGCGTGGCCCACTGACTGGCGGACTCATTTTACACAATGTATATAACTAGCAATCAAAGAATTATTATAATATTTAAATTTTTATTTTAAATTCTAATATTCAAATATCATTTCAATTAAATAATTTATTCTAAAAGTTCTCATTTTAATTAATATAATAAAATATTTAAATCATATTTAACTTAAATTATTTTGTATTTATTCTTTCCATATTTGAATAGGTACTTCTTTTATTTTAAGGGAGGGAATTAACTATGATCTAAAAAAATTAATAAATGAACTTAATAATAAAAAATCAAATAAATCCATTAATTTAAATTAATACTATTAATGAATGTATATATTGTTAATTTATCTTTAGTTTTATCAATACTTTTATACCGTTAATTTTTATAAATTAATTTTTATAAATTGTCTCAAGTCTCTAACTTTGCATTTTCTCTAATTTTATTATAATTAAAAATATTCAATAAAAATCAAACAATGAAATTAAAATATCGAAATGAAATGATCAAGAAATATTATACTCTATTATAACATATACAATACTTATAAACTATAGGCGGAGGAAATATTAGACGATATCATTGCGGGTTCATGCCAAATCGATCAACATTAATTAAGATATTTTCATTATGACAGATATTAAAAAAACCGCGAATTCAATATCTCTGTTCACTAATTATTTGTAGACTTTAGTAAAACCTACGCATGACTCAATAGATCCGGATAAACTTTTTCAAATTTTGATCTTAAAATTTATCTTGAAGGTAGTAAAGAAAGAGTAAGATGTGGAAATCAATTGTAAAATATTAGGTGACCCAGACGACTTAAATATAATAGGAGATTCGGCAATTGCAATTACAGATAGCGAGGAAAAATTAATCGAGGTAGGAAAAGAGATGAGGTTTGAAATTAATAATGATAAATAAATATATTTAGAAACAAACAGGAGCAGTATTAACATACAAAATGTAGAATTTGAATATGTAGAAAAATTGAATGTAATCACGAAGGATAATAATATTTGAGAAGAATTGAAATCGAAGTTGCAATCGGAAAACGCCTGTTATCATGCAGTAAAGAGGCTTATCTCATCAAAATTATTATAAAAGGGAATGAAAATTAAAATATATAAAACAATTATTTTGTCTGTTGTATTATATGAGTGTTAGACATGGTCTATGATCTTTGGAGATGAGAGTGGATTCAGAGAATAGGATTCTCCCCAGCATTTATGGGCCAAAGAAAGATGAGTACATCAGGGAATGACGTACGAGAGATGGAACAGAGGCTCAGGATAAGGACACTTGGAGAAATGTGGTTGTAGCTGCCAAGAACTTTCGAGTACCGTTGAGCCACGCATGGTCTATGACCCTGGGAGATGAGAGTAGATTCAGATTATTCTTTCCAGCATTTATTGGCCAAAGAAAGATGAGGTCACCGGGGACACTTGGAGAAATGTGGTTGTAGCTGCCAAGAACTTTCGAGTAGATAGATATAACATATTCAATAATAATATATATAATTAATTTACTAAATAAATTAAAATATATTTTAAATAATCACACAATAAGAAATGAATGTTTTATGTTATACATTGTTTGAAACAAAATGGATGAAAACCTTTTACTACTTTCAACCAAATACTATGTACCACTCGGGGGTACAGGGGGCGGAGCCCCCGTCTAGATGTGAAGAGCGACGAAGGAGCTCTGAGCAGCTAGTAAATAATAAATATAAACATTTTTAATTTTATTTTATTTATAATATATATGCAAGACCAGGCTGTGACGTCATGAGTGGCTGGATGACGTCATATAATTTTAAATCAAGAAAAAACTAATAAATATGATTTTTCTCGAGGATAAAACCAATACAAAGTGCATGATTCGTGGTGATATGTAAAAAAATCTCCTCATGTGAAATTTGGTGTGAAAATAACCCTTCCCTTCCTATCGTCGATCGCTAATACTACAACTTCCAGTTTCCGGAATGGCATCAAACGTTGATCAATTCATCCCATTGATGTATTAAGTAAATATACCAAATTTCATCAAAATCCGTTCAGCCGTTCAGGCTGTACACATCTATACGGACGGACGGACGGACAGACATCATGCTAAAAATACTTATTTCTGTTAAGAAAATGCATGATTCGTGGAGATGTAAAAATTTCCACATGTGAAATTTGGTGTGAAAACAATACCTCCCTTACTATCGTCGGTCGGTAAAAATGTCATCGCTTGGTCATTTATCGTCTATCGCCATTGATATGCCGAGTATAAAGAATAAAAAAAAGAGAAATCATAAAAAATAAAATATTAGAAATAACAGAAAGTAACCGCAACAAGAATGGTAGAGATCTATATATGGGAATTAAAAATATTAAAAAGGGTTATCAGGCACGGTTAGACTTAATTAGAGATGATGATAATAATAATTTAGAAACAGACGTGGGCGATATTAAAAATATATGGCGGATCTATTTTGAAAAATTATTAAATTCGAATCTAGGTAATAGATCAGAAACCTTAACGGGAAACTCAGCAGAAATTAATCTCGAAGAACCAATGTTACATGAGGTAGAAATGATAATGAGAAAATTTAAAAATAATAAAGCAGCTGGAAGAGATGAGATCCCGGCAGAATTAATCAAATATAGTGGAAATCCTTTAGTAGAGTGTATGCACAAATTAGTTCTTTTGATCTGACATATGAAAAAGATTCCATTAGAATGGCAGGAGACGGTCATTATCCCACTTTTTAAAGGGAATATCTCTTTTGACGACATCGTATAAGATTCTCTCTTATATTAAAATCAAATGTAGAGCAAATATTAGAAGAATATCAATGCGGGTTCAGGCCATATCGATCAACTTTAGATCAGATATTTTCACTAAGGAAGATATTAAAAAACGCGGATTCAATATTTCTGTTCACCAATTAATTATTGGTAGACTTTAGTAAAGCATACTCAATAGACCGGGAAAAACTTTTTGAAATTTTGATCTTAATGGAAATTCTGAAAAAACTAGTACGTATGATTTAAATTTGTCTTGAAGGTAGTAAAGATGTGGGAATCAATTGTCAAACTTTCTAAATTCGGAATGGGTTAAAACAAGGAGACGCACTATCACCAATTTTATTTAATTTAGTACTGGAATATGTGATTAGACAAATTGAAAAAAATCAAACGGAATCTAATTAAACAAAAAAAATTCAAGTATTAATTTTCGCAGACGACTTAAATATAATAGAAGATTCGGCAATTGCAATTAAAGATAGTGTAGAAAAATTAATAGATCGAAGCAGGAAAAGAGGTGGGGCTAAGACAAAATATTTAGTAACAGAGAAGAATAGTATTAACTCACAAAGTTTTAACATACATAATGTAAAATTCGAAAATGTATAAAAGTTTAAATACTTAGGTTCTGTAATCACGAAGGATAATAATATTCGAGAAGAATTTAAAGCGAGGTTGCAATCGAGAAATACCTTTTATCATGCAGTATAGGGGCATATCATGTCAAAATTATTATCAAAGATGATAAAACTATAATATTGAATAAAAAGCATATATATATATATATATATAAATATATAAAAAATAACCAAGTAGGAAGGAAACCTAATTTTTTTTTTTTTTTATTCTTTCAAAATATGTTAATATTTTTTAAGTTACTCTTTTAAATTAAGTTAATATTTATTATTTAAATATATTTATTTTTTTACCTTTAATAATTATTAATTATATTATTTTATGAAATGCCAGAAAATAATAAAGTGCTTCCTTCCTTCTATGGTTGTTGTTGGGCCCGTCATTCTGCCGCTCTTGCAACATTTTGATGTTTTATTATCCGGCAATCAGAAATCTTTAGAAGTTTCCTTTACAACCGTCTTTTAGCGCCAAGACATATGACCTCAATTCATTAAACGAAAGAAGTCAACTCCTATTCGATTTTAGGCGCCTGGTTAAAAAACGGCAAAAAAATTTATTTTTCCATTCCTTTAATTCCTGTTGATTATCGTCATTTTTCTCTCACATGTATTATATATATATATGTAAATTAGAAATATATATTTCTAATTTAGCGCCCTTAATATAATGTCTAGAGTTAAGTTGGTATTGCTAGGGATTTTTGTATGTAACTAGATTTAGGATGGTAATAAAATATGTGTAATTGTCAGGGAGGTAGGGAGCATGGAGGAGATGGATGGATTGAACATTTGGTAAAAAAGTTGACGTCAAAATGACGTCAAAGCCGCCATATTGTTCCCATCAAAACATTATATTTTCCATGATCTTAATGTTAATATATCATTAAATTTCAGACATTTTTTGTGGAAAATTATGTGAGCAAAAATTTTCTCATGAAGAAAAAAATCTTTAAATTTTATTTTATTTCAACTGCAGGCCGTTTTGATATGCATATATGTATAAAAAACTAAATGTTGCGGCAATCATTTTCTTCATTATGCTGATGATTAGTCAATTAAAAAAAGAAATTATCATTAGTTTAATGGAAAAATGATTACAAAAAATAAAATATAAACAAAAAATATATTTATTAATGTATTTTTTTAATTACAAAATTATTAATTTAAATAAATTGTTATACATTATGCTGAAAAGAAGACCGACTCTAGGACTTTTGCGCCCCGATGCAGAACAGCAATTGAAGCCATACAACCATCAGCTTACTAATACCCTTGAAAATGTGTTAATTTATTGAAAAATAATCTTTTAGATTTGCTTTTATATACATAATTTTTTGAAATAAATTGAATCCTTATTTTAAAATAATATTGGCTAATAGCTTTAATAAGAAAAAATATGTGGTTTTCTAGGGGTATCCTCTATTTTTTTAATTATTTCTAAAAACAAAAATAAATTAACAACTATTTATGACTTAAACCCTGATGTAAACCTAACCTGGTCTTAGAATCCAGTTAGAATCTATTAAAAAATAATTTAATATTAAATACAAATTAAATTATTAAAAACTATTTCTAATTATTAAATATATTAACTAAACTATAAAATAAAGAAGAAATAACTAAGAAAAACTTTCAAACTTACGAGAAAATTTGAATCAAAAATGTATTATGTCTTATGTAAAATACAATTTTTTGATGGGAACAATATGGCGGACATGGAATTTCTACCTACTTTTTGGGGTTACCCCCCACTCCTTAAAACAAGCAATATGTTCACTCCATATACCTCCATGATATATATATATATATATAATAATTTATGTATAAATTTTACTAATTTATTATCCAAGAATATAGATTTATGTATGTTATGTAAAAAAAGGATCATTTGCACATCATCAATATTCTCGGTATAAATTGTTTTTATCATTTATTTAATTTCTGATATATTTATTTATTATTATTCATGATATATCTAATCTTATTATGCTAGCTAAAATTGTATATATATATAACCATTGGTTCTCAAAAACCGCTCTAACGATTTTTTTCAAATTCACACTAGATATAGTATTTATAAAGAAAAATTGAGTTTTATTGATCACATCTCTTGAAACTTACAGCTTCATTATTAATTTCTTAATTGAAAATTATATATGGGTGTGACGTCATCAATTTTACTTCAATATTTTTTTTATATTTAAAATATTTTAAAATAAAATAAATTTCGAAATAAAATTAAAAATATTTATTTTTAATAATATATATATATATATATATTTATTAATCTTAATTAATTAATTATTAACAAAAAAATACGGTTGGTTGATTCCCGCTTTTTTTTAAATGAATTGTATTAACATTTTTTTATATATTTAAAATATTTTAAAATTCATTATTTAATTTCAAAATAAAATTAAAAATATTTATTTTTAATAAAATATATATATATATTTATTAATCACTCTCAAAAAAAACAAAAACAAAAACAAAAAAACATCTACGTCTGCTAAGAGATTAAAAAATGTCGTTACATCATCTAACTATTATTAGTCTAATGGGTAGAGCGACTGTTTTGAATAGTCAACTTAGCAGGATCGAAACCGGCGGGAAAAAATTTTTTTTTTTTTTTATCTATTATTTTATATTTATTTATTCATTGTTCTTTGATTAAATTTAATTTCTTTTATTTTATTTTATTAATTAAAATGATGCAACATTTAATAATTGTAATATTGTAATAAATTTTATTTTTTTTATTTTATTAATTACTTATTAGTCATTAACTAATAATTTAATATTAATTCAAATTTTTTTTTTATTTTTTATAAATTTTTATTATTTAATTTTGCTTAGAAACATATCTAATAATACATATTTATGTATTATTGAGGACCCCAAGTTCCATGCAATGATGCAACATTTAATAATTGTAATAAATAATTAAAGAATTGTATATCAGCTCGGTGTCCCAAGTATTAATATTACCAGCCAAACCCAATATAATAATGAATTATTTTTTTTTAACTTAATTACCTAGCCGAGGCTCGGGGTCCCGGTGTGATCTTAATATATTGTCAGAATTAGATAAATAATGTAGAGAAAAATTATTTAAAAATAGATATTTATTTAAATGAAATAAAATTATTTAATTTACAGAATGAAAATGTCTATAATAATGTCTAAACATTTTTTCGAGCGACAGCTCGGTATCCCAGGTATTAATATTACCAGCCAAACCCAATAATAATGAATCATTTTTTTTAACTTAAGTACCGAGCCGAGGCTCGGGGTCCCGGTACTATTATATTTATACATAAACGGAAATTCATTTAAAAAATTTTTAATATTATTTAAAAAAAAATCATTTTTTTATTCTATATATAAAACTAGTAAAAATTCTATCAGAGTCCACACATATATAATATATATATGTATATTATTTTTTATCGACCGACGATAGGAAAGGAAGGTATTGTTTTCAAACCAAATTTCACATGTGGAGATTTTTACATATCTTCACGAATCATGGTTTTTGTTAACTGAAAAAAGTATTTTTAGCATGATGTCTGTCCGTTCGTCCGTTGTATGTCCGTATAGACGTGTATGGGGCTGAACGGATTTTGATAAAATTTGGTATATTTACTTAATTCATTAACTTTTGGTGTATATTCGGAAACCGGTAGTGGTAGTTTACAATTTTAAATAAGTTGACATGAACCGACCGACGGTTTGAAATAAATTAATTTCCAGCTACAGAAACAATTTCAAATAATTTAAAATGTATCTGTTAACGTTTAAGGGGTGTATGTTTTATGACTTTTTTTAATTTATGTTCTTTTAAATTATTTGAATGGCGATTTGGTGAATCGGGTATTAATATTACCAGCCAAACCCAATTGTAATAAATAATTAAAACATCTGGGAATGCTAGGAAGCATTACTATCAACGAACTTTTATTCATATTTATCACAAAATTGCATAAATAATTCCAATTTATATGATCTTAATATATTGTGAGAATTAGATAAATAATGTAGAGAGCAAAAAATATTTAAAAATAGATATTTATTTAAATGAAATAAAATTATTTAATTTACAGAATGAAAATGTCTACAATAATGTCTAAACATTTTTTCTTTATAATTTTATATTATAATAACACTAATTACAGTAATTATAATATATGGGAAATTTGACCGCCGATTTAACCATGTTCTCAAACGAATTTTAAAAAACCAAGTCCACTTTACAATTATACTTTTTTAAGCTCTACTCGAAATCAAAATCAAAATTTAAAAAATCGAAAATTTTTGGCGACAGACACAATGATATATAGATTTTATAAAGTTCGTTGAAAATTGTAAAATTTTTAAAGTATATAATAATAAATTGTATAAATTTGTTAAAGGGTCGAGCGATAGTTCCGTGTCCCAGGTATATATTTTGTATCAACACGCCTGCTTTTCTATTTGTATGTTATTATTTGAATGGCGATTCGGTGAATCAGGTATTATTATTGAGGACCCCATTTCCATTCATTTTAATCAGATTGATGCAATGATGCAACATTTAATAATTGTAATAAATAATTAAAGAATTGTATATCAATATTTTTTAAAGGGTCGAGCGAGAACCAGGTATTAATATTACCAGCTAAACCCAATAATAATGAATTATTTTTTTTAACTTAATTATCGAGTCGAGGCTCGGGGTCCCGCTTCTTAAAATAAAGTTGTTCATTTTATTCTTTCAAAACGAATTTTTCTTTTGTTCAATTTAAATCACCTTTCTCTACAAAAATTACCAAGATATAAACCTAATATTTTCCCTTATACATCATTTATTAAAGAGTTTTTTATTTATTTAATTAGTTCAAAAAAACATGATTATTTTTTAATCTTATAGATTAAACGAGTATAAATATATATTTAATATTAAATACTAAGAATTGAAATATTATGTACTTATAACTATAATTTTCATGTTTATGTTTGATTTTTGTAATTTATCTTATCTTATTATGCTAGCTAAAATTGTATATATGTATTTATCTATATATATTGGTTCTCAAAAACCGCTCTAACGATTTTTTTCAAATTCACACTAGATATAGTATTTATAAAGAAAAATTAAGTTTTATTGATGATATCTCTTGAAACATACAGCTTCATTATTAATTTCTTAATTGAAAATTATATATGGAAAACGTCAAAATTTTTAATACTGCCTGCTAAGACAGTAAAAAAATGACAATTTTTTATCTAAATACATATAGTCCAGCGGTTGGACTGATGTTTTAACGAGTGGATTTCGTCGGTTCGAAACTCGCCGGGTGAATCGTTATTTAAAAATGAAAATAATGATTTTGTTATTTTTTTTTCTTTTTATCTATTGTTTACTTTTTAATAAATTACTATTCTATATTTATTTATTCATTGTTCTTTTATTAATAAAGTTTTAGATAGTTTTATAAGTTTTAATATTTTTTCAATAAAATATTATTCAATATATTTATTAATATTATTTTATTTATTATTATTGAGTACCCGAAGTTCCATTCATTTTAATCAGATTGATGCAATGATGCAACAGTTAATAATTGTAATATTGTAATAAATTTCTATCTTGAAAATTGTTACATATTATTCAGGATATTTTAAAAACTATTTCTTTCTTTAATTAATATTCATTTTTTCTATAAGTCAGATATATTTCCAAATATTAAATAATTTTTGAAGTGAAAACTTCTTTAGCGGCGTTGAGCACTTTTGCGGGATGGGGAAAAAGTATAGAACTCGCGTGATCGTGACAAACACCATGAAGCTAGCACATTACATCTGCTTTCAAATTTCTTATAACAGAGCGCGAAATTTGAATTGTCATTAGAACTGTTTTATAAATTATCTCTAACATATAAATATATATTTATTATGTAAAGTTCATTTCATATATACATATATAATCAAAATTATACGAAATGAACTTCACATAATAAATATATATTTTATGTTAGAGATAAGAATTATAAAACAGTTCGTATTGCAATATTTTAAACAAAGTTGTGTATTTATATATATATAAATATAAGTTACAAATTTGTTTAAAATATATGTTTAAAATAATATATAAGTTATATATATATACATGCATATGAAATTCATCTTTCTCGTGAAATAGCGCGAATTTCGTCTGTTTTAAAATTTCTTACGCAGAAGTTTTCACTTCTGTCGGCCAGTCCCACGACTGCCAATTTTGCTTTTTTAATTCCGAAAAGCTGCAAAGCACGTTTTTTTGTCTTTAGTTTGTTTTATAACCACTTGGGGCGCTAAACAGTTTTTCAAAAAAACACTATAGAAAAAAAATATATGTACCTATATATTATATATTTATGTATTATTGAGGAGCACAAGTTCATTAATTTTAATCAGATTGATGCAAATGTGTAACATTTAATAATTGTAATAAATAATTAAAGAATTGTGTATCAATATTTTTTAAAGGGTAGAGCGAGAGCTCGGTGTCCCAGGTATTAATATTACCAGCCAAATCCAATAATAATGAATCATTTTTTTTAACTTAAGTACCGAGCCGAGGCTCGGGGTCCCGGTACTATCTAACAATAAGTAGAAAGGAATAAAAAACTATTCTATACGAATACGTAATCAAAATATTATTATTATATACATATATATACATATTAAATACATATAAGTGTGTATTTATGTCAATTCGGAAGAAAAGGAACTAGTATAGATATGCTATTGAAAATTGCAAAAATAATTCAGATAAATAGATTTGTGGAGGTCAAGGGAACGTCTGTAGTTGATTATTTGATTGAATGAAGTGACGAATGAACGTAGAGGTTTTTTTTCCGCCCTCCCATCATATCCATTCACACATTTAATTTTCAATATAATTTAAAGGATATTTAACAATACTGAATATTGTGAAATATATAGTTTCCTGACAGAATAAAATCATATTTAACATTCATTTTAACCAAAACAAATTAAATAATAATTAGTATTCATTTATTTTAATAGAAAAGAGAAAAAAATTAGAAAAAAATATAATTCTTTTAACTTAATTTAAATTTTAATAATTTTTATTCGTTTTGGAAAATAATAATAATAATATATAAAAGTAAATTTATTTAGTAATATTTTTTTTTGTCAGAGTGAATGTATAATACTTTGTCATAAAATATGTTTGTAATTTCATATAAAATTATTTTTATTTAAAAAGTAACATACCCCCTGACGTATTACCCCCACTTCGACCAAAGTGAAAAATTTCTTTATCATACAAGTTTGCAATTATGATTATTTCGTTCTAAAATATCTAATAGTTAACATGCTGACTTTTAAAGAATTTATTATACTTGCAGGGAAACATTAAGAACTGATAGTTTCTTGTCAACATCCATAACTTTAACTTGCCCCAAATGTGGAAAAGAAATTAATTTAAATATTACATTGCTACACAGATGTAGCAAATTATATAACCCCAAGGTAATAGAAGAAAAAGTATTATTTTAAGTACTGCGTTCTAAAGTGTTAAAACTTGACGTTTTTTATTTTTTAAAAAGGAAGCCATAAAAAACCAACCAAATGCAATTAGAAATCAAGTGCCAAGGAAACCGGCGTTAAATCCGCTGCCGCTATTGTTGATTGGTTTAGCTTCTATAGAGAAGTAAGAATACTTAATTTTTTTATTATTTATTTTATTTTAATAATCTATTATTAATGTCATATCTTTCTATAGGTCTGTATTTACTGGGTTGATAAGTATAGCCAAAAGCTTGGAGGCCCACGACAGAGATCGACGAAGCTAAAATCCGAAAAAGAAAATACAATAGGACAATGGGTTTTTTGGAGGGGAGTGGGAAAGTTTTCGTATTCCCGGTTGTTGCCGATCGTTCCAGGGAAACACTTGAGGTTATCAGGGAGTGGATCCTTCCTGGAACAACTATAATCTCTGTTTGAGTAACCTACAGTCAGAGGGTTTTGAACATCAAAAGGTCAATCATACTTATAATTTGTGGACCCTGAGACTGGTGAGAAGTATTTAAAATTTTACAAAATTATAATAAAAAAAAATACCAATAACTTTTTTTTATTAATTACTTTTATCTGTCTTAAACACATTAATAAAGGTATAGATTAGATTTCTATGCCAACATGGTGTCTTGGCAAGATCACTTGTCCTAAATGTGGAAAAGAAATTTTATTCAACAAAAACAAATTGATTTTTAGATGCAGCAAATTATATTATCACCCAGGTAATAGGAGAAAAAATATTATTTTATTATATTTGTTTAAAAAGTGTTGTTTTGTATAATTACCGAAATCAGTAAACTTGACCTTTTTTTATTTTTTAAACAGGAACTAAGAAGATAAGGACAAAAAAGAAATACATCTATAGAGAATGTGGAAAAAGGGGTACTTGCTTTAATAAAAGTAAACTTGACGTGGCTACTATATGTCGAATTGTGAGATTTTTTAAAGATAAAGTATCCAGGTCAAGTTACTAAAGTAGAAACCTGCATTAAATCCTCTGCCACTATTGTTGACTGGTTTAGTTTTTGTAGAAAAATAAGAATAATTTTGCATAGAATACAGAAATTTTTATAGTAACAATGAATAATCTATATAATATTAACAATGTCATATCTTTCTACAGGTTGTGGGTTTTGGGCTGATAGTTTAGTCATACTGTGGAAATTGATGAGGCCAAAATAGATAAAAGAAAATCTAATATAGGCAGAGAAGTAATAGGCGAATGGGTTTATGTAGGGTACGAGCGCGGAAGTAAAAACATTTTTGTAGTATCGGTTGCCGATTCTTCTTGATTGTATCAAGGAGTGGATCCTTCCCGGGACGACAATCATTCCAGATTGTTGGAGAGCCTATAATTGTTTATCGACAGAGGTTTCCAAAATCTGACGGTTAACCATAGTATGAATTTTATTGACCCTGAATATTTTAAATTTTACAAAATTATAATTAAAATAATTTTTTTTTAGTAATTACTTTTCTTTTTTGTCTTAAACGCATTAATGAATTATAGGAACAGATACTCAACATATAGAGCGTCTGTGGAGAGAAGTTTGCGTTTTGTTTTATTTATTACAGATCTAGAGACCTTTCCCTGAAGTAATACCTTCAGGAGAGATACCTGAAAAGTCTCAAAAAGGTTTTTTTTAGCTAGTTAGAGTCCGGTTCAATAATTCTCAGAAGGGTGGCCTTGTAGATTTCCTCTCTCCTTATCCAAAAAAAAAAAAATAAAATAAATTTAATACAAGAAACATGAAAATTTAAACCATTTTAAGAATAATTATTTATGGAAAAATGTATTCTATGTTTCTTTTAATAATTGAATTACAAAAGAATTGTACATATATTTATAGTATTTTTTTTTTTGATAATGGAATGATTTTATTGTAAAATAAATAATGAAATATAGAATTTTATTTTTATTATATATTTTCTTTTACTTATTTATAATTTATTCATTTATTTTTTGTTGGGTTTAGCATATTTCTCAAAAGAGGTTTTGTGAAATTTTCAAAATATCAATAACTATAAAGTATTATTTATAATTTATTCATTTATTTTTTGTTGGGTTTAGCATATTTCTCAACAGAGGTTTTGTGAAATTTTCAAAATATCAATAACTATAAAGTATATAATATATATAATATAAGTAGTTTTTCTTATTTAAATTAAAATTGATTATTCTCCCTTTGAAAGTAACTAGAAAGTTCAGAACGAAACCCGTTCTTTTATACTATTCGTTCATTCAGTAACGACTATTATTGATTTGTACAATTTTTTTTTTAATTACAGGCCTTAGGAATGTGCCTAGAATGCTTAAGTCTTAGTTCGCCCCACAGACCATCTGTATGCCATGTTATTTTTATTAATTTATTAATTTTTGACAACAAATCATTTTTTTTATAATAAAAACATATCATTTAATATTTTAACTATTTGAAAGTTTTTATTTAATATTTTAATGGTGAAGGAATAAACAAATAGCCTGTGTTTTTAATGTGAATAATTATAAATAATAATATATATAGTTTCTTTTATTTAAATATAAATTGATGTACACTCATCGAGGTTTGCCGGGTTTGCGGCATCTATTAGATGCATTAGATGTAAAAAGGAGCGGCGAAAGTAAAGCCCTCTACTGTCTAAATCAATCAATCAATCTGACAATGGATGTTTGTATAATGCCAATATTCAAACTTAAATAATTTATTATCACGAAAACTAGAAAAGAGACCGTTATATTGCAAAAGGAAAAAAAAATCTTATAATTAAACAAGGAATAAACTGGAGAAGTTTCATCCAAATCCGAGAGGTACACCGCGTTCTAAACAATTCTAATTATTTATATTGATTAATATAATTTTTATATTCAATTTTTCATTATCTAATAAAGATATGAAAAACAAAGAACACTGGATGAAAATTCACATCAAATAATTTGTTTTTGTGAAAAATTGGATAAATCTGATTTTAAAAATTAGGAAGTCGTTGATAAAAATATATTGAATTGTAAAATTGAAAAATAAATAAAAACTTTCTCAAATATATTTTGTTATAAGGTCAAGGACCCTCGTATTTTTAAAATAATAATTCTATAAACCTGAAAAGTAGTAATTTTATTGACTTGCAAAAATATTGTTACTTTCTATAAAGTAATTTATTAATTTATTTAAATAATTATTAATCTACTAAAGTTAAGAAAATTAATAGAAGAATAGTTTTATTTTTATATGTATAAATATATGATTTCTTTACAATTAGTTTAACAGCCATTTTTTTATTTAAATTACTCTGTTTATTCACTTAATTAAGGTAATCTTTTTCTATAAGGATCGAAATCTTGAGTTTTATCGAGTTCTTTTAAATCACAGGTACTAGGAATCATTGGATCCCAGAATCCTAGATTAAAATAAAATAGATTATAATTTACAATTAGTTTTTGGAAATAAAGATAGATATTTAATATTTTACCTGGAGGGGTGTTATATCTATATTCATATTTCTCTCGATGACGTGAGCATTGGTTCATTAATTTTTTTGCTTGTTCTTTATCACCCCCACAAACAAAATTATAATACTAGAAGAAAATATAAATTAATATATTTATATCTATATATATAAATACAAAATTGAAAAACATGACTAAGATAATATATTTATTAAACCATTATGAAATATCTAATTACTTACATCTGCACATTCTTCACAATCCCAACCGTCCAATTTTTTTCTATCTTCTTGTTTCAATACACGACCTACTTTATATTTAAATTCAGGAATTTTATTTCTGTTAAAAAAATAAAATTATATTAATTTTCTAAAAAACAAATAATGAAATTATTATAAAGAATTTATAAATTGTTACTAACTGAGGTGAAAGTGGTAAAATTTTCTCTTCTATTGAATTTGAATTGATCTTTAATTTATTATTTTCAGGAATAAAAAATGTTTCATCAGCGTCAATTTTCTTTGAATGAGAAGAAATTGCTCTAAAAATAAAATTTCTAAATTAATATTTTTATAAAATAATATAATGAAGCATATTTAAAAAAAAACAAAGAATTAATTAAATAAAAATAGAAATAGAAAACTATAATTTATTTACATCAATTAATTCTAATAATATTTCATTTATTTATTGTTTATGAAATAATTATTTTATAATCATAAAAAATAAAATAAATATTTTATCTGTTTTACTTTTATTATAATCTAATTTTTTAATTCAAATAGAAATATAGAATAAAAGAAATTAGAAAAATATTTACTCGCATTTCTTCATTTTTTTGCTTGGATGAATTTGAGATATTATTGATTTGGGACTTGGTTCAAATAGATCTTCATCCGACTCATTTAAAAATTCTGAAAAATTTTCACCTCTTTTTCCCCTTTGTGTTGAACGATTCTTTTCTTTTGGTTCCATTGATAGTGTTGTTTGTTTCAACGATTTCCCTTTGATCAAGATATTTGGTTCAACCATAATGGTAGATTTTAATTTCCATTTTACATTATCTTTGTCTTCTTGTTCTTGTTTTGAAGTCTTTTCAATTTCTTGTATTAGTGCTTTGGATTTTAAAGATAATGATTTTAACCCCTTAAATCTTTTTGGACTTGACTTAATAAATACTGGACTCTGACAATTTAAATTATCCGTAGTATTTCGTTTCTTTGGGGTTTCCTTTAAATATGATTTTTCTGGCGAAAAATTAAATGTATCCTCTTCAGAAAATACAGTATGAAAATCATTTTCTTTATTTGGACTTGAAATGAAATCATCTTCATTGTTATTTATATTCTTATATAAAATATTATCTAAAATATAAGTGAAAATAAATTAAAATGAAGGGAAAAAATATATAATTTAAGTATGCCCTGATTTTTTAGACTTTGAATCTTAATTTACTTTAATATATACAAAATTGCTATTATTGTATAGATATTTGAAAAAATATAATTGCTGTGATTTCCAATATTTAAAAGCATTTAATAGTTATTTTATAAAGAATATAGGAAGATTTGAATTTTTTGTGTAGTTCAAAAGATATACACTTACAGTTGTCATTTACTTGTTTAGATTTTTCACCTTTGCATTTTTTACATGGTTCATTTATTCTAAAAAAAAAATTTAAAATAACTAATTTTAAATGAAATGGAATTTTGTAAATGATAATATATAATTATCTTTTATTGCCTTTTTATTAAAAAATATTATATGGTAGTTTTTATTCTTTTTCATTCATAATTTATTATTCATGAATTCAAAAAATTTCAAATAATTTACCTTGTGTTCAGATTATCAATTTCTTTTTTTAAATTTTTAATGTGTTTCTCATTTTCTTGATTAATATTATTGTTCTTTATCAATAATTCTACAATATTAAATAAAAGACACATAAAAAATATTTTTATCTTTAAAATAATTTATTTCTTACTTTTAGTAAAAATTAAGAGTGAATTAATTAAAAAATTTAATTGTGTAAAATCAAGATTTTCCTCTTCTTTTGGAAAACCATCCCATTGAGAAAAATAATCAATAAACTTTTCTACTTTTTCCATTATATATCTTCCCAAAATTTCTTTTGATAAATCTAGAAGAATAAAAATTTGACATACATAATATGTACCTTCGTGATAAAAGGCGGTAAATGATCTGTCAAAATATATCGATAGCAGCGCCAATATGGTCACAATAAATATTTTAAAATATTCTTCATATTTATAAATTTGAGGTTTTATTTATATTGGATTTTTATTTTAGTTAAATTATTTTATAGATTGTCTGTATTTTATACTATTCAGTTATAGTAAGTTAAAAAATGTGATATTCATTGATGTAAAATTATAAAACAAATTTACTGATTAACTTTTAATATACATTTAAGAGTGAATAATTAAAAAAATGAAATTTCTTTTCATTTTACTTATTATATACTATTATGTTGTATGTAGTATGTTAAAAATACAGGGTGATTATCAAAGCACTTTACAACTTTGAAAGCACATAGATATTTATTGAAATTACTTACAGAATTGAGAAAGATGTCATTTTATTGCAAAAAACACGTCAAGTTTAACATATGAGTGTTATTTTGGTTCGATGTGACTCCTTGGTAATGGGACATAGATCTCACCGATAATCGATTTCTTGTCGCATTCGTTTCAGCATATCAAGATAAACAATTAGATAGTTTTTTCAATGAAGAAAAAAGGGCCATACATGTGCTTTCAAAGTTGTAAAGTCCTTTTATAATCACCCTGTATAATATTCATTAATTATAAAACAAATTTACTAATTTTTATCTTTTTAATAGACATTTCAGATTGAATTAAAAAAATATGAGATCTCTTTTGATTTTACGGCGTTTTCGAACATCAGGAAATGTAAAAATATAATAATATTGCTACTAAATTTTATATTACTGTATTTATTTTTTATCCATTAGAAATGTGAGAATAAATCAATAAGATCTGAAGATGGCAAGAAAGATTTAATTGGTCCACCAGATCCTCTATCTAATTTAAGACCAATTATTTTCTACAAACCAAATAATGAATCAGAAATTGAACAAAAATATAGGTTAAAAAGAATTGAAGTTCAAGCATGGAATCAAGAATTTTGGTCAAAGCATAATTCAAATTTCATTAAAGTACATATTCTTCCACGAATTAATTTCTTATCAATTATATCTAATGAATATTTTTTTAGGAAAAAGAAGAATATACTAAACAATTAAAACATAAATTAAATGATCAGCATCCAAATGCTGACCAAATGTCAGTATTTTACAAATCGTTTCTTGATAAAAATTGGGAAAATCACTTATATTATAATATAAATTGGTACAAGAAAAATTTGGAATTACTAATTCTATCATTTAAGGTTAAAATTGTTAAATTAAAACAAAACATTATTAAAACATTTTAATGTATATAATTAAAATAGTTAGTTTTTTTATAATTTTGTTTGTATACATTTTAATTAAAATCTTATAAAATTAATTTTTTAGCACGATTACATTATTCCCTGATCCATTTTTAAATAACTTATTCCAATAGATCCTAAATAATTTTTAATTATCCTTTTAAATCATATGTAAATATAGTTTTTACAATTAGCATGTTAACTCAAAGATTAAAATAGATTATTACCAAAAACCATCAATAGCATTCAGGTATATTAACTTAACCTTTAATTTATAATATTTAAAAGGTCGAATCTATAAATAAATCATAGATTTTCGTTTATTTAATTTAACTTAAAGCGAAAATATTTTTAAGAGAAGCGATATACAAGAAAAATTTATATTCAGCATGTAAATTTAATTATGGTTTTGTGTAATATCCTGGATTGAAAAATATACATAATTAATAAATATAAATATATGATGTTTTACAGTCACAAGTTTCATCATATTTAGAAATTTTGTTAATGCGAATCAACCTTTTAAAGGCGTGTGATATTTCAAATGTCACATAAATGAAATTGCGACCTTATAAAACAACTATTACCGCCCTTTAAGCTGTTCTGCAGAAACATGATTCAAAACTTTCCAAATATATATGTATATATTTATATTTAATTAAATTATTTATATTTATACATTGTACGCGAAATTTTAATTCATAACATTAAGTAAATAAAAAAATAATAACAAATGTATATTGAAATAAATAAAATTTTAATTTATTTCTAAATATATTTGTTATTGATTTGTTATAACGTTCATATAGAAATATCTAAAAGGAAATTGACAGCAATTTTTATACCATAGATTAACAATTATACTGTTGATAATTACAATATTACAACGATAATTAAATGTTGATGTCAATTAGCAACCAAGAATAATATCACAAATATAACAGAATGTAAGAGCTAGAAAGAAGGAAAAAGAAAGATGTTTTTCTTATAATAATATTTACAAACTAGATCGATCTAAAAAAATAACCAATCCACAATTAGTACATCTGAATATCAGAATCATTATTCAAAAAAGATTACTAAATTATTTCATAGTTGTTCATGATTCAGATTAACTGCTTGTCAATTGCAAGATATAAAATTAAACGGGCAAACTTTTTTGTTCCTTCTCATAACATAAATTTAAATAAATATTGACAAAATCAAATTTATGAAATATCTATTTATGACATTATCCAATATTTATTATTATCACTATTGTATTTAATAATAATTATAGTATAATTATAAGAAACGAAAGTAGTTTAATTTGATAATACCAATAAATCTATTTATTTAAACCTATCGATATATCAATATCAATTTATATATATAAATATATATATATATATATATTTATGTCGAAATCGATACAATAGATAAATGGAAATATATGTTTTACAATCTAATAAAAATATAATTTATATAATTTTATTTTTATACGTATACAAAAAAGTATATATATAAAGTTAGAGTTTCATAAATAAACTTGCGTATAAAAGAATGACCTAATTTCCCCTCAGAATCGTACCCGTGTGTATTATTTGTATTAGATGTTAAATCAAAAATGTGTAGCAGCTATACTGATAAGAACAAAATTATAATTTTATATTATTTGTATTAGATGTTAAATCGAAAATATAGCAGCTTTACTGATAAGAACGAAATTATAATTTAATAACTAAAAGTGATTGGTTTATAGGAACAATGAATATATTGTGACTCGAGTATGGGTTTATAAGGTATTTCAAAATTCATTTTCTCCATCCCTTTCTTTCATATTAATAAATTTGTAATGAAACTAATATGAATAATTATTAAGCATATCTTTTGCTCATATTAAAGTCAATATTTTAAATAAAAAGAAAAATGTTTACTTTTTGATAAAAAAAATATATCAAATTTTTTTTCAATTTTGTAAAAAGATTAATTTTGTCAAATATAATAAAAAAATATTCAAATTAGGGATGGATCTTTGAAAGTGTGCTTAAGAAATATTGTTTTGTGGTTTACATAATTATTTTTTTTTTCAAATTCACAAAAATGTTAAATTAATATATAGTTATTTCGCATATTTTTTTTTTCTATTTTTAATCATTTATTTAATACCAAAATGGGAATCTAAATTTTATATATATATATAAAGTAATTAATGAGAATTTGTATCTATTTTTTTTTTATTGAAATAACTATTCAATTTGTCAACCCGGTCAAATGAGTACGGAAGAAGGAAAATTAGACTAGAATTTAAATGCGCTTAATGTCGGGCGCAAGTGGCTTGTGTTAAAGAGCATCGCGATGCCACACCCACTTTTTGCTTGTATGATCAAATCGATGAGATAACCATTGCTCTTGTAGTAACTGATAACGTTCTTTACTCAAAAGAAGCGGTTTGCCACGTCTGTAATAAAAGTTTCTTGTTAGTGTAAAATTCTTATATATTTGATATCCCATTAATGGTGGTATACCATAACAAATGTTAGGGTTTTAAGAATAATTAATAATTAGTATTTAGTTGAATCCGGGAATTGAACCCGGAACAATGAGACCGAAAAGTATTCAGTCAAAATAACAGCATTATTAATTAATATTTTTCATTTTAGAAATAAGAAGATTTACTTACTTCAATTCACGATCTTCTTCGCCAAAGGTATCTAGGTAAACGGATCCCCAAAGGCATGCCCGTTTCCCTCTGATTACAATCACGTAAGATGAAGTAACTACTAAAAAGACTCCAGTTCCTCCTCCACAATCAATTGAATGCTGCAAATGAACATCCAGCTTAAAATATATTAATTTTTAGTAAATAAAATGAAATTTGAAAAATAATTTAATTATTTGAAAATAATATATATGTTAATTTGTTATTTACCTGAACAGCTTCACAAATGTTATGTTGTTTACAACAATTTTCTTTCAGACAGACGATTTGACCACAAAGTAAACAAATGCTTCCTTCACGTGGAAGAAAATGACACTTAGTACAAATTCTTCTATGGTAAAACTAAAAATTATTAAAATAAATTTAAAATAAGGTTCAATAAAATTTTTAGATTAATGTTATAAAATAAACAGTTGATTTTTAAATAAATTAAATTATTATGTTAGAATATAAAGTAAAATAAAAAAATGTTGCAACTACAATTCTATTTGTGTTTTGAATTTTTTTTTAAAGGTTATCTTTTTTAATTTAATTATTATTACATTTTGATAAAAAAAAATTTGCTAAACTCAAGAAAAAAGTTATCTGTTAATGAGATGTAAATTGTAAATAATTAAAATATTTGAATCTTACTTGAAAAATAGTGTCATAAAGTTGAGGTAAATGTAATAGCTGTGGAGGATGCCAGTTAATATGAGCTTCTGCAAGAAGTGGTCTTGTTGCAGAAATTGTAGCTGCGGAGAGAGAGCCTAATTCAAGAAACCAGCCTAGTGCAATAGAAGAAGGTAGGTTGATAGGTGATTTTCCCAAATCAAGGTATTTTATAAGTCTCAGAGCTTCTTTAAGAGGTTCCTCGTTTAGATTTCCAGGTGCAGGAGGTATTAATGCATCCATGTCACAATCATTATCTTGTAATGGTCTCTCATAAAGAAAATGTCTTAAAAGAGCTGCCACTCTTAAAAATTGGAGGCAAAGTTTATATACCTATAAGAGATAATATAACAATAACTAATATATCCTAACTTTTAGAATTTTTAAAGGTTATCAAAGTTCGATATAATCATACCTCAGTTTGCAATTGAGAACTATCCATGTTGGTGCACATTTTTTCATCCTTATCGGTTTCTTTTTCATTTTCAAAAACATTTTGAAGGGCAATGCCTCTATTTGAAGAACTAGCTTCGTGTTCATCTGAATAAAATTGGCCTGCTTCAAGTGATTTTACAATCAAACCCAGAACATCCTCAATGGATTGAAGTTTGTCCGACGGTGTTATTGTAGACCATTCACTTCGTTCAGCAGCAGTCATATTATATGTCAATTGAATACTTGCTTGTATATAAATCAGATGATAAAGAGTTCGAACAACACTTGTGAAATATACTAAAAAAAAGAAAAAAAATGGAATATTTTAAATTTTTATAGAGAATACATAAAAATGTTTATTTATAAGATAAAATTTGAAAATATTAAAAATTATTTGTTACTAAATAAAAATTCTCTTCTAGTTCTTAAATTGTAAAAACTAATAGTGCAGAGAATTGATTTAGCATAAAATTATAAAAATAAAATATCAATTACTTTGATCAAGATGAAGTGGTAATAAAAGAATAAAATGTGTCAAAAGAGCTGTTGGATCTCTTAGAAGTAACGGCACTTCTGGTAACCCAGGTATAAAATTAGCATGTTCTGGGTTTCCTAATGAGGCCGGAATAAGTGCCTGTGGATAAATGTCGTGAAATTCTGGGCCCGCGGTAATAGCTGCATTCTGTATTGGGACGGGAGAGGAGTGTATATCGGCTGACGAATAAGAAAGCCCTGAGAGACGAGCCCAGGTATCCCAAGCTGGCCATCGAGCTAGGGCTCGAGCATGCATTGCCAGGACATGAAGAAGAGGCACTGAAACAAATGAATGTCAATAAATATTTAAATAAATAATATTAATTAATCACTTAGTATTTTAAATTTAAATAGAAGGTTGTGATTATAGTTATTTTTTTTATTGAATTGAATTGAATTAGAGAAAATAATTAAATCATCATTTACCAATACAAGGACGTCTGGGAGGAGCTGTATGTGAAGCAGCATTTACAGCAGCTGCTCTTAATAATTCTACTTCCAGATTTGTTCTAGCTATCGAGCTAACAAATAAAAATACGGATTGCCATGAATGATATTGTGCTCGTTGACTGAATTTCATTGGAATGACAGCCCTCATGTCACCCATTGCTTTAGACATAGCATCATCAAGAGCGGTGGACATTGAAGGTGGAGGAGGATTTTCTTTAAGTAAATCAGCTATTTCACGAGCTATTATTTCAGCCTCTTGAACATTTTGTCCATTATTATTGTCCTTAGGATTCATTCCAACTCGGCTTCGAACCATTGCTGCGGCGCATTCACCCAGACGAGGAGACATCGGTAAAACTGAATTTGCAAGTTGTCGACACAGAGGACACCAATATTCTCCTCTGAAATAGAAGTTGATCAAAAGTTATTACAATTTATTTCTTAAATATATTTATTTATTTACACATTCATGTACATACTTATCTAAATTACGGTCAGTTTCTTCACGACTAAGTCATAAAAAAAAAAAAATAAAAAAAATAAAATAAAAACACTAAAAAAAGCATAGATTAAAAAGCATATATACAAATAAAAAAAGCACTGATTTCTATAACAACACATTCATTTCTTTAATTCATTCATCTTCATTCATCTAAAATCAAACTAATAAATTCATAATTTAGCATTCATTAAAAATATAAATTGAATATTGAATTATATTCAATCTAAAAGGTTAATCGTCAATGAATCAAAGTATCATGTTTTAAACACTTATAAGAAAAAATAATATTAATAAAAATTAAATTTTTATTTAATTTTAAACATGTATTTTTATAACTATTTTTTCTAGGGTCATAAAATAATCATCTATCTAGGTTTGAAATAAAAACAATCCAATAGTAATCATATTAAAAATAATCTTACAGATAGATGTTAATATTTTGTTAAAATGATTTGGAATATTTTTTTTTTAAATAGTTTACCCTTCGAGTGCTAGCGATTGTTGTCTCTGAGTTGTACGAATTGATATTTGATAAGATTTAAGGCAATCTAAATGAATATGATGACCACAAGTCTGAACATGAACTCCTGATTGCCAAGCAAAGCTTACAGACATCATAGCGGATTCTTGATTAAAATATCGGCGTAATTCTTCAAATCGCCTTTCAAAATCACTAAAATAATTTGAATAATTGATAAAAGATAAAAAATGTGATTGTTTGCAAAATTAAAAAAAAAATATTTACCTTCCTAATGTATCATCTCTTTTTTGTTCAATTATCCTTTCTTCCTCCGTAGTAGCAATTTTAGGAGGAAGAGAAGATTTTCTTTGAAACCCTAAGACACTTGTTGCTTGTACAAGAACAACTAAACCGATCGGATTATCTTCCCGACTTTGAGTTTTTTGATTGCAAATCACACAGTGATATTCCTGGGGAGGCATTAAGGTTGGACTTGAATTAAGACTCTCTGTAGAATTTCTCCCACCTAAGATATTCCATTCCATCTCGTCATCTAGTAAAAATTAAAATTCTTTAGATAAGTAATTACATCAAAAATAATTTCTAATAATTACCATCTTTCATATTACGTTGCATAAATTGTTTTTGTTGATTTGCAAATTCTTCTATTAATTTTTTCTGCCTTTCTTTAGCTTTTCTCTTTCTTTCTTCACGTTCTTCCCGGTCTCGATACTCTCGAGAATCTTCATCCGTTGCATCTGGTCGTCTAACTCTTGGCCAAATTCGATTTTTTGTTTCAATTATAGCCTCTCTGGAAAGAGATAATAGAATATATGATAGGGTAGAAAAAAATTAATAAAAATAATATTAATTATTTATTTACCTGCAAGGAGTGTCCAATTGATAAATTCTATGTAGAAGTCGACCCACGAAAAAAGCTCCATCTCCGACACATTCATTGAAGTTCATTGATTTATCTTCAGGATCAAAGGAATCTGCCATACCAGTCAATTGACTATGCAAACGCAAGAGAAGTGAAATAAGTGATTCATTGACATCTAAATGGGCATCGCAGTGCGGTACTCCTGGTTTAGATCCTTTCTTATTAGAGTCAAGTAAAATGGAGGCGTTGGAGCCAGAGGAGACGCAATTATTTTGAGCATTTCCATTCCTTACACGACGACGAATCCGACGACTTTTTTTAACAACCGCACCTGAAGTTCCGGGAGTCGTCGTTGAAGAAGCAGGGACGAGAGCACCGCCTCCTTGAGTTCTCGATGTAGTCGAACTGGCAGAAACCTCACTTGTACTGGGTCCTGGAAAGAATATTGATATTATAATTCTAAAAAAGAAAAGTATTCTTTTAAAAAGGTATAGGCTAACCGGCATGAGGTACGATTTCGGTACCAGCCATTACAGCGGGTAACACAACAGGGGCTGGAAGTGCCGCCGTCGATGTACCCTCTGGGTTCCATTCTATTCCTGGAGGAGCCAGAGATACAAGATCTATCTGGGGTGAGAGAGGGGTTGTTTCCAATATTTCCAATTCAAGTGCTTGATTATCTAATTGTTGTGATGTGTCAAGTACTTCCATATCGCGGTCCCACTCTCCTTCATCTTTAAAAGTAAATGGGAATTTAAAAAAATATAATATATATATATGTATATATATAAGATATATGTATATATATATATATATATTAACTGTTTCCGACGTAGTTATGAAAAATTTCATATAAATGCTAATTGATTCTTTTGTTTAATTCAAAATAATTAAAATTAAAAAAATTATTTAAAAAAAAAATGCGAATGGGATGAACGTTTATTTAAACACATATCTTAATGATATTTCATCGAAATAGATAAATACGCAATAAATATATAGATAATATAAATATATATCAATATCTATATATTGTATATAATATTTTAAAAAACGGATTTGAATAGATTTATTGAAAACAAATTAGGGGGTACCTCTCCATTTTTGAAAGAATAGAAATTTGAAGTATCACTATGATATTTATGAAATAAATAAGAAATGATTAACTTACTATCAGAAGATTCGAAGAAAACAGTAGGCTCTGGTTCAAATATTATACGGGTGATTGTAGTGCGTAGATTATTGCTCAATAAATCGGATTGATACCAAGAGGTCAAATCTTTATCTTTAAAATAGTAAGGTAACTCGAATTGGCGAGCAGTAGTCACCTATTTAAAGTAATAGTTTTTTTCAAATTCAAATTAGGTCATCAAAGTGTAGAAATATATAAATCTTTAAATAAGATAGAATTTACCTGAGTATTAGGATCCGGATTAGCAGTGATAACTGCCAATTCCAAGAGATGGATTACAAGAGCAATCACATGATCAGAAACGGTTGGTGAAAAGACAGATTTATGTAGAACAACAAAAGCTGAAGCATGAAACAATCTTGATGCGAGAACTTTAGATGGATCCTGAAATCCGGAATGTACAGGTCCAGGTATGCGGAATGGTGGCCAAGCAGACGTTCCAGATCTCAATTTACCAACTGAATGTCCACTAAAGAAAAATAGCCATGTTTATTATTTAATTCAATATTGAGGAAATATTTTAATTGTTTTTCAATTTAAGCAAAAAGTAGATTTTTTTATGATAATAATTTAAGATCTTAATAAGATTACATAAGTGTCATTAATTAGTCTTTAGAAAAATATAAATTAAAGTATATAATATTAATCTATATTTCTAATCATAGGAAAAAGATCTAACGATCTTTTTATATAAGAAATTTGGTCCATATACCGAAAATGTTCACAACATTGTTAGGTTTTGTTTTGCTTATTTTTAAAATAAAATTAAATAAAAATCTTACTAATCTGAGAAACGATCCATTGCATTTTGAAAATCTCTGCGATGAACTGCCCGAAGGAGAACATGTACTGGATCAAAATGATCTTTCCAAATATAAGGCTTTGGGTTGTACATTCCTTGTTGCATGGTACCACTTCCCTCTAAGTTTGGACCACGAAATTCCGCTACCTGATAAAATTAGTTTTGTTTATATAAATTCACAACATTATTATTAATTTATCAAAGATACATACTTCTTCTAGCATTGTTTCAAAGTCTCTAGTTTGAGAAGTTCCGCATCGTTCAGGCATTAATTCTATAAGCTGACTATGAGTTTTATCTCCCATACATAATAAAGTCACCATTTCTAATTTGGATAAATCACTCTCACTTATACCTAAATAAAATTAATTTTTTTTAATAAAGATTACACTTTCGTTATATTTATATATATTCAAATATATTTACCTATATTGGTTCTGACACCAACAAGGCTAGCAAGGAAAGTAAGAAAGGCTTCGACCATTGGAGATTCATTTTCACCATCTATATATGATCTTTGATTGGAGGCAAATGGAGCCAAGCTCATCCAATCCATCACATGAAATCTACAAAAAAAACAGTCATAAATTAATATAATTAATATTAATTAATATATTAGTTTTACTTATTTAAGTTATTTAAAAGGCTTACTTATTTAAAACAGAAGTAAGAAATTGTTCGGGTGACAAATGAGTGCAGCATAATTGAAGTAAGAATAAATCTGCATCCACCATAGAGTTGCAGAAATTACATTGAATGTAAGTCATCGCTTGGCCTTTGATTTGCAGACCATTTCTTACCCAAAGCCCACTCAAAATTTCATAGAATGCAGACTGTAATGAAAAAATGAAATTATATTATATTAATTTTTGGATATAAGGTCAAATTAAATAATTTCATTAATAATATTAAATATTATAATTATTATTTTATAAAAAGAAAAAATATAGTAAAGGTTTAATTATAACTACTTTATATAATGAATAGGTATATGGAGGTCTTCAAAGAATAGGATGAAAAATACAAATTTTATTAGGGAAGTTTTTTTAAAGATTACTCCTTTACGTTTAATACAAAATATACATTCCAGATTCTCATTTTCCCGTGCTATTCATATATTCTATGCAAAATTTCTCAATTCTCATAAAAAATCATATATATATATATATATTATATAATTAGAAATATAATAAAACAAATGAATAAAATAATTAAAAAAAAAAAAAAAACAAACTAAATATTATTTCTCTTTAACATAAAGTTTATCTTTTAATATTAACAAAAATTATTTATAACTGTCTTTCTCATTGTGAAAATTGTGAATATATATGATTTTTTAAAAACAATTTCTTTAATTGATAATCATTTATAACATGATAATTAAATAATATATTACTTCAAATAAAATATTTAATATTATCTAATAATATTAATTAAAATGAGAACTTTTACAATAAATTAAATCATTTAAATATTACTAGAAATAAAAATGTATATATTGGAATAATTTAGTGTGGGAATTACTAAAATTAATATTAATTTTCATTGTTGAACATGTATGATCAGATTCTCTGAACAAAAGTAGGTATTGGATAAACGAGGTTTTTAATAAATTCTTATATCAAAAGATAATTTTCAGAATTTTTGAAAAAAGAAAAGAAATTGATTGATATTTGTACAAATACAAATAGAGGTGATTTAAAGGTGAAAAAAAAATTATGAAAGAAGGATAAACGTAAAAGGAAACTTATTAATTTCTCAGACAAAGCCGAAACAATAATAAATTATAATACAATTTTATAATATAAAAATAACTATTCATTTTATAATTTCAATTACAAATGAGATATAAAGGCAGCCCAAATTTCATTACCACTTAAAATTAGGATCTCGATTGATTATTAAATATATTGTTTAATTTTTGAACTTAGATTGGTTTTAATTTGTACCATATACTATTTAATTATATATTTATTATCTAATTTTAATTCTCAATTTATAATGAATATTATATTATTGTTAGGGTAATTTTGAATATAAAGAAGGCGCTCTAAATTAGGTCTAAAGATAATAAGTTGACCTAGGGCCAGGCGCAGAACCGACCGACGGTTTAAAATAAAATAATTTCCAGCAATTTCAAATAATTTAAATGTATCTATTAATGCAATAAAAAACAGATATGGATATAACATAAATATTTTTAATTTTATTTTATTTATAACTAGCTGATCAGAGCGCCGAAGGCGCTCTTCTCACCTAGACGGGGGCTCCGCCCCCTGTACCCCCGAAGGAATACATAGTATTTCGTTGAAAGTCTGTATGTAAAAGGTTTTCATCCATTTTGTTGCAATCGGTATATTACATTATATTATCATATCTTTTTGTGTAAAAGATATTTTAATTTAATCAGTACGGGTACGTCATAATTTTAAATTAAGAAAAAACTAATGAAGATGATTTTTCCCGAGGATAAAACCAATACAAAGTACATGATTCGTGGAGATTTGTAAAAAAAATCTCCTCATGTGAAATTTAGTGTGAAAATAACCCTTCCCTTCCTATCGTCGATCGATAATACTACCACTTCCGGTTTCCGAATATACACCAAAAGCTGATCAATTCATCGTACTGATGCATTAAGTAAATACACCAAATTTCGTCAAAATCCGTTGAGCCGTTCAAGCTGTACACATCTATATGGACACTCAACGGAAGGACGGACAGACATCATGCTAAAAATACTTTTTATATGTAACAATCTCCACGAATCATGCATTTTTTTAACAGAAATAAGTATCTTCATTAGTTTTTTCTTAATTTAAAATTATATGACGTCACCCAGCCCTTCATGACGTCACAGTCAGCTCTTACTTATATATTATAAATAAAATAAAATTAAAAATATTTGTTATATCCATATCTATTTTTTATTGCATTATTAGATGTATTAAAATTATTTGAAATTGTTTCTGTAGCTGGAAATTAATTTACTTCAAACCGTGGGTCGGTTCTGCGCCTGGCCACAGGTCAACTTATTTTTTCATAACACAGGTAAATAAAAAAAAAAGCTTTTTTGCTTTTGGAACTAATTTGGTGTGCGCCTAAAGTAAATATTTTAAACCAAAGTGAAATGACCTTGGAGCCGGTCACGTGATCAAAAACTAGCGCCCTCTCTTAAACATTCTATTTGAAAGAGGAAGAACAATAATGCAGTTTGATCTCCCACAAAGAACAGATGGACAATTAAGATAGGATAAAATCTTATGCATTTTCATTGATAACAGCAAGATTGCATTTAATTCATGCGACCAAGTCACTTCAATCAGCTAAGGTAAATGAAATTAATAACACTTAAAAAAACGTCTTTTAAACAAAAATAACGGTTTTTATTTTAATTTAAAACAACAAATCAACTAATAAAAATAAAATAACGAATTTATTAAAAATATTAAATTAATTAAATATATAAAAAAAAATTACTTAAATAATATTTAATAAATTAAGTTTTCATATCTATTTACAGATTATTTATAAAAAAAAATAATTTTTTCACTTGTATATCAATATTTACTGGGATTCCCTTGTGTTTAAGCTTAATTTATAACGTTCACATGACTTATTAAAAATTTAAAAAAAATTTAACAAGAGTGAATTGATAGCTTCAATTTATGGTTTTATTAATTGTAATTGAATATTTTTATTTTATTATTTTTAAATATTTTTATAGAAATCAATATTGTATAAAAATAAAATTTATATTAAATTAAATAAAAATTAATAACATAATTCCTTGAATTTAATATTATTTATATATTTTTTCTTGAAGCACGAGATTATTATAAAGGACCGTTTTACAGTTCATGGAAGATTGAAACATTCTATCAAATCAATTATATAAAAATATATTAATAATTTAAATTTGTTAATATATTTTATTAAATATTTAATGAAATTATTTATTTCTACTGCTGGGTATCGAATTCCCTATCCTTTAATAAATTTAAATTAGTCATATCTTAAGTATATTTGAGGATTTGATTTTTTTTTTAATTGATATATAAAAATAATATCTCCCAAATAAAAAAAATTAATTCGTTGTTCAAAAATATATTCAAATTAGATGGAAAAAAATATTAACAATAACGACATTATTCGAAAGCCATAACTGTCCTATGATGGAAAGTCATTTCCTGTCCACATAATTATAATAGAAACTTAAATAACGCATAGAGGGAAAGAAAAACAAGTTAAAATACTCTCATCTTAAAATTGTGTTTATTAGCCATAATTGGTTTAACGTAAACAAAACAATATTTTTTTTTAAAATTAACAAATATACTATTCTTTAATATAGAAACTAGATTGACTTTTAATGAACAACAAGTTTTATTTCTTCCAGAAATGAATTTATTAAGAATCCATTTTGCACTCTTTTCAACTATAATTTCTCTCAATCTGATTTCCGGACTTTTACATGAAATGGAAATTCTGGGTAAAATTGCATATGAAATCACTGGAGAAGTTGTAGAAGTATGGAATGCTTATTCCACCAGATATGAAGAAATTCCAGGAAAATTTAAAAAGGTTTATTTATTTTGCATTTTATTAATTTCTAATCAATAATAAATATAAGTAATATAAGCTCAATAAAAAAAATATTTCTATTTATTTAATAAATGGTTTCAGTTTTTTTGGAATATTTGAGGAAATAAATATCTTTGTGATATTCGGAGAATTATATACACATGTTTGCGATAATATAAATATGATTATCAAAATTTTTATATTTATTTCCAGAGCGTCATTTCCTTCCTTAAATTCTTTCAGAGGTCATATGAACAATATCAACATCTTGCAAAAGAAGATTGAATAATAAAAGTATTTAGATCTATTATTGGATAATGTTCATTGACATGGAATTTTATGTACTAATTAAATATCGTGAAGATAGAACTATATGCATCATTCAAGTTTGCAATGTTTTCTTTTTAAATTGATATTTGTTTTTCATACAGTATTTATCTATTTATGTTTTCAAAATTTTTTAGTTATCTTTTGACTCTCGCTAAATTTAGATTGAGGAATTATAAAATATATTTATTTTTAAGTGTTATAATAAAAAATTATAAATTTTAGTTTCCATTATCTTATGACAAGTCGGATTTAATACTTGAAAGATTGCATACTATTCTTGAACGAATTGAAAGGTTTGATGCCTTAAAAGTAAATTTGGAAGTACTTCGACGAGATATTGTGAATGATATTGGAAATCTTTTAAGGTATATATATATATATATATATATATATATATATATATATATTCTTTGATCATGTATTAATCATTTTACAACAATTAATTATTTTTAGATTTGAATTAAAAAATAATAACTTAATGGAGAACGTTGACGCTATCTGGGACAAAACTGAGCAGATGAAAATATATGCAGCTAATCATTCATTTTTTCAAAAGGAAACAATCCGTGATTTTGCCGAATCGGTAGTCTCTCACCATCCTGGTTCAGTGAGATCATTAATAAATCGAATTCATTCTAAAATATGTCCCCATCAACATAGGAAACGGGTAGCCTTTCTTTACTCTCCAGGCTTTTTGCAGGAAGTACTTCGAGCCAGTAAAGAAGTAAGTACATTTCTATTTCTAAAATTCTATTTCAAAGTAAGGATCCATGATATCTCTAAATCAATCTAAATAAATTTTATATAAATGGATAATAATAAAAAATAAAATATGGAAATTGCTAAAATTAATAAATATTAATAATTAATATATATATATATATACTCTTAATTTAAAATAAACCTATTTTTTAAAAAATATTCACTTTTAATCATTGTATAGATAAACATTTTTAATTAAAAATATTTTTTGTAATTCATCATAAAACATAAATTATCATTCTCTAAATAAAATAAAATAAAATGTTGTCTCTGTTCTGTCGATCAAATAAAACTTGTGGGGGGGGGGGGTTAATTACTAGAAGCAGCCCTTAGTAGTCCTATATTGTTTTAAAAATGTTTATTCGTCGATTTTACATGAATCAGTTCTATGTTATTTTTTTTTAAATAAAATTAAATCCAATAATTTTTAACTAAGGTTTAAATATGTATAATTTGATCTTTGTACTAAGCAGAGAATCTTAGTAATAAAATTCTGATCTTAATCAATATCAAGATTAAAAACTTAAACATACCTTTGCTTTTGTTCTTTGTTCTTTGTTCTTTGTTCTATATCATATATATCATATCCTTTTATTAATAATACCTATGATTCAAACCCTATTCCAAAATTTGAAGTGACATTCCTTTCTAACTTTCTAATAAATCTTATCTGGGTTGTATTTCAAATGAACTATTATTTATAAATGATACACATTTTTATTTATTTTTATATTATAAATATTTTTTAAATTTTTTAAAAATGTTTTTTCCGTTTTTATTTTCCTCAATAAGTTGGGTCTTTAAAAAAGTGTCAAAATGACGAAAGTTAAAAGTGAGGCAAGTGAGCTGGTTTGGACTGAAGGGGAATCGACCCAACTGAAAGCAAGTAGTGGAATCCTGGAGGGGTTTTGCCCCTTCCCCAGCCTAGAGGAGACCTCCGCTCCAAGACCAAAGGCGAGCAAGCCGCCAGTCAAACTCCAGATAAGCTCAGGGCAACTTTCTCTCTGTGTTTTCCAACTGCATCCTTGCATTTGTTCTTTAACAACAACAAAAACTGTGTGTTCTCCCAAGTTTTGGAGTTTGTCCTCCCTGTCCCAACACAAGTGAGAATCTATGGCTGGACCGAGGCAAATGCAGTGATGTCGATAGGATGTAGATTTCTAAGATTGGACATTGGCCAGAAGACCCTTGCGGAAGTAATAGATTAACTCGAAAAGGAAGTCTCTTTATTAACCCTTAGAGGGGGTCACCTTGTCACCAACAGGGTCGATGGTCACTAAATGACAATTTTGCCTTTCACTCCTCTGATTGAATTATTATTCTCTACAAAGAAAAATAATCATTATTAATTGCTGACATAATCTTTTTTTTAACTTTTATAGTCCAGCTGGCCTTGAAAAGTTCGCACTGCCCCGTTACTTTTCCCTTTTTCTTTTGTAATTATTGTCCCTTAAGTATATTCTTATCTTCGTCATTTTCTCTTTATCTAAAACCTATTATTTATCATATTTGTTTTCTTTTGTTTTGAATTCCTCATCATTTCTATAACGTAATTCACATTAAAAGGCTGACCTACGCAGATATTTTATTTTTTACTAAGGGTTCATTTTTTATGTCTTAAGTCAGTATTTTTTTTTTTAAAGTGATATTTATATAATAAATATAAAAGAAAAAGGTAAGAAGAATGACTATGGAGCTTTTAAAAGTTTTAAGTGTATTCATGTTAGTGGGGTTTGTGGTTTCGATACCAGGGAAAAAGAAATCTTCCAAACCCAGCTTGGCTGGGCCTGATGCACTTAAAATGCAATTAAATGATTATATAAAGGATCTATGGATGGATCTTCAAGATCCAGATTGGGTGAATGAAGCCGAAGATACGGGTTTTGTGCGCGTTTTTGCGAATATTGATCGTTTACTCAATTCATACTCAATTGAAACACCTACAGAACTAGACACAGTTTGGTTGTGGGCGCGATTGGATGCGCAAATGAGGGGAATCACAGGACTTTATGTGAATTTGCAACGATTACTTCAATTCCCAGGACATGCAAATCGTCGCGATTTAATCGACTTTGCTGACACCGTCCTTTCTGATGCACGAAATAGTGTCCCAGCAGCATTAGAGAGAATCCATGAATTGTCACTGGATTCAGGCAGAGAAGGAAATATCTTCGAGCAAGCTTATAAGGTAGACAACCAAACTCAAGGCCAGAATTATATACTAAACATTCGATAAACATCTTGAAAATAAATATAAATTAAACAATTTTAATTATTAAATGAATTTAAAAAACAATGAAATATTTTGAAAACCAACATTCCTAAAATTAATGTTAATATACATCTCTTTTTAACAAATAAAAAAGAGATCAGTCACTATATTTTCCAAGCAGAACAATTAGAATAACAAGAAAAAAAAATTCATTTTAATACATATTATTATTATTATTATGACCAGCATTTCAATTTTGAAAACAATTATAAACAAGTTTCTTATTTTTTTTATTACAAAATAAATAAAAATCAATTTCGAAATATGGATGAAAGATAGAGAGTATCTATATTATTTCTTAGAAATGATTAGAGACTAAAATAAAATGTTGAAACATGTTTTCACTATTTAATTATTTGCATAATAATCACATATGCAAACTTGTCAAATATCATAACACTGCTGAATGCAAAATTTAATATAGGTATATAAACATGGAAAGTGAGAAGATATTTGAATTTAAATAATCATTTTTTTTTAATTAAATTATTTTTTCACTTTTAAAATTATATATATAAATAAAAGCAATTTAGTTAGTTTGATTTAAAAAAACTTTTTATAGAGTTATAACAAAAATGCATGTTGATAAAAAATAAATATATATAATATTTATATTTTGATATATTTTAAATGAGGCAACTTTATTGAATATAGCACACAAACGGTAGTAATAAAGTTAATATTTTGTTAAAATAAATATTTTAACCAATTAAAAAAATGAATTTTTCATTAAAAAATTAGGTAATATGTTGAAAGAAAAATATTAAACATTTTGTTATTTGTTTTATAGTTATTATTATTCTTTATAAATGATTTATTCAAATCAATTATTTATAAATAAATAAACATATTTTCATATAAGCTTCTTAAGAAATTAATAATTTATTTATAGATATTTAATATAAATAAATAAGCAAATTATATAAAATGTTTAAAATAGTAGGGAAAAAAACAAAATCTATATAGATGACGAATTCATTGGGAAATATGCTTTTTTTTATTAATTGTCCTTGATACATATTTTTATATGAATAACAAAATAAGATCAACTACGGAAATCGAGATAGAACAACCTTCATTTTGCTACAGGATATTGATTAATCATTATAATCAACGTTATTGAATTATTTTTTTGTTATTTAATTTTGACTCAACACATCAAAACAAATCTTTTTATCTTTTAAGTTTTTTTTTTATCAACCAAAAAAAAAAAAAAGAAAATATTCTAAAGAATTTTTTTATGAATGAGAAAAAAATTCGATTAAAGTTTGATGATAATAATTATAATATATTCCATCTCTTGTAGGAAAGCATAGGAGGATGTTTAGTACGAGAATCCCCACAACAATTAATTTATAATGTTTATGCCCTTTTGGCTACCACACAATTGAAAGGGTATGCCATGATTCAATTCTCCTGGATGCTTTTGCATCTCTATAATCATTCAGGTAAAATTTCTAATGATACATCCATATAACTTGACAAGAAAGTTTCAAGAAATTTGATAATTCGTTTTGTCATTAGAAAAAAATTCAACTTACGAGCATGAGGCTCGTCAAATGGCCGAAACTTTTTCTTTGAGGGCAATTCACCAAGCAGAGGCTGCAATGCGCACCATGCAAGAAGCATCCCGGGAATTTTATCGATGTGACCCAGCTGAACATCTTTTCAACAAAACTTATCTCACTTTCACTAATTTTCTTCAGGTGAGAACCAAAAAGAAATATTAAATATATTTTTATTTCAGTTTTTTTTTTTATAAATAATAAATATTATTTTTGTTCTTTTTATAGGGTTATATTGAAAATGAAGTTGATTTAAATAATGAGGGTTCGTGTCGGGAAAATTGTGCATACTATACTTATGCAAAGAGTTATGGATGCTATGCTAAAGGCTATTGTTCAAGAATGCCAAGATGTAGAGGAAGAATTGTCAATTGTAGATTTGTAGAATCAGATATGAATATATGTCTTAAGGTAAGTTTATAAATAAATTTTTAAGAGAAAAAACAAAAAATGGAATTTGAATAACCCCTATATGTGAACTGCGATAAAATTTGATATAAAAATCACTTTAAAGCGTGTTTTTTTTGCAAGATAGTCTAACATATATATATATATTAAACCTTTGAACTTAAAAAATGGAATGAATCATTTTATATAAGTAATAATCTAGATAAACTGATCATAGTATTATATATATTCATTGCCTTTTCCCAATACAAATATTGATGTAAAAACAAATTCAACGTATATTCTTTTAAATATTAAAATTTATTCATTATATTTAATGCTAACAAAAATAAATAAAATAAATATTAATAATTTTTTTTGTGTGTCTATTTTATAATATTGTTATTTATTATTTATTTTCTTAAATGATTATAAATTGATCTATTTTTAATATAAAGATAAAATTGTGAGTTTAAAAATAACATTTTTTTTTATTTAAACGATAAAGATGTAAAATAAAAAAAAGGTGGATGACCTCCATTGTGTTTTGCATGCGGGAAGATAAAAAGAAGCTTTAATTCAAAGGAGAATAAAAAGTTACAATAATGCCTTCGGGCAGAACAAGTATGAAATCATTTAATCAAGGGAGGGGGGAATTATCAGGGTATTTAAAATAGAATTTCGTAAAAATTAATGAATATAAATTGATTAATTTAATTAATTTGAAACGTTTTTTTTTGCATCTTTAATGTGCCAAAAGTTCAAGGTTGAATTGTTTTAAAATTCATTGTGTGCATTTTTATTTGAACAAATAAGAATAATAATTAAATTTTGTTTTTGTTTTTTTTTTCCAGAATCCTTCCGATCGTACTCGATTATATGATTATATCCAATATTCTTCTGGTCAAGTTTATGGAGAAAGTAAAAAATCGGTCTCTCGTGGTACATGTAAAAACACAATGCATCAGGTGAACAGTTGGTGGAGATGGTTTTTCTGGCATTGCAGTTATTGCATGTGTTTATGTGACGAACAGGGACCGCACAGCGATCGCTTTTTCAACCTGCGATCTGTGCAGGCTGACGTCGACTCAAATATGTGAGTGCGGGGCTCCAAGTGGCCGTTTCCTTGTTAACGAGTGCACCATGATGCTTTACTCTCACGCTTTGCACAATACTTTATCAATACATATATATATATATATATATATATATATATGCAGTCAAAATGAATTTATAAACCTTCAAACATTTTACTTCTTTTTTTTATTCATATTTTTAAGTACCCTTTGCATAATAATAATAATAAATAGACTAAAATGAATAAAAATTTGCATTTTCCTATTTCTTTCTAGTGCAATCAATTTATTTTCGATGTATATATATATATGACTAAGTCCGTTATAA
The DNA here is from genome assembly GCA_963082975.1 of Labia minor. Classification (NCBI taxonomy): domain Eukaryota; kingdom Metazoa; phylum Arthropoda; class Insecta; order Dermaptera; family Spongiphoridae; genus Labia; species Labia minor. The sequence goes on along the minus strand of OY720344.1, from coordinate 94,260,414 downwards.
ATTTTCTCCTTTTAGATTCCTATTTAATTTTAACTTTATAATTGATTAAAATCATAGATTTATTTTATATTAACTGTTCATTGATAAATATCAAAAAATATAATATATTGATTTATTATTATTCATTTAAATTTATTTTTAGGGTCATAACGGGAGTTCGTTTCGTCAAACGTGCGCGAGTAATTCACGTACAAATACAACAAGCACAACTTTTGTCTTATGGTAGTGTTAATGCATCGAGTGTACATTGGAAACCTGTCGAAGAGTATAATATTACTAATGTAGTGAATGGCGAAGATTATCATACGCTTACTTGGGAACAGAGAGCAGTTGATTTAGATGACCTTCAAGTGCCTGCTGAACATGTATTAACAGGTATTATTTGACATTTTACAATTCTAAAACGAATTATTAGAGGGAAATAAATATTTCTTTTTGGCATTCAACTTTGCTCGTCTATTTAAATAAATATATAATTTTGAATAAATAAAAATCACTAAATTAGAATAATTATTTTTTAGGCATTCGATTTAGACGAGTGGGGACACATCTCAATGCAGAAATTTTAGCATCCCCTTTCAATTTTGAAGATGGTATGTTAATCAAACCGTTTGAAAAGAGTGTTTGGATTGGAAATGATAATACAGATGCAAGTCTTGATAAACCAAGGTATTTAATTAAAATTGATAAATTCAATAATTTAATCAATTATATATATATATATATATATTTATTTATATAATAAAATTAAAAAAATTAATTGTTTTAGATCTCGTTTGGAATTACCCAATCCAGGTGTTCCTATTGAAGAAAATAGGAATAGTAAAATACGATCGAAACCTGATCAATTTCTGCTCGTGACTCATTCAGATTTTGCTCAAGACGCTGGACAAACAGCAGTTCCATTTTTAGATGCCCAACCTGTTGCTCCAGAACCGCCTTCAGCCCTTGCTGGATTTGGAGTTTATCATAAAGGTGCAAAGAATTCAGGTGGCTTTTTAGGATTGAAAATATTCACCTATGACCTTGCGCCCCATGTTCGTTCTTTTGCTAAAGTGGCTGATCCTACCCCAGGACTAAATATCACAGTCACCAATTAAAAGCCAAAGATTTCATTTTTTGTGATTTTTCCTTTCTTTTAAATAAATAATCACACCCCCTAATGGACTATTTTTACTCTCTACACTCTAAAATGGTACTATTAGAACATTAATAAATTTTTCCATGAATTATGTATTTATGAAGTCAATAAAAATTTATTTTAATCAATCGATTTTTATATAATTAACCCTTTTCAGTCTTTATTTCATTTAATAAATAATGAAGAAGTTTGGCTAGTTAGGAGAAAACAACTGAGTGAGTAAATTTTTTTTTATTTCTATACTTTCCTTTTGTTTAATTGAGATATTTTCAAACCCAGTTAAATTGAATATCGTAGAAATATCATTTTCAATCTATTCAATTTTAAATAACTATTTTAAAATTATATTAAAAATAATATATATGATTAAAGTTATATTGCATAATAACATTTGTCAATTTGTTTAATGTGAGTAATGTAACTTCTTAAAACATTGCTTTCTCAAAATAGGATGAAAGTTAACATTTTTGTGAAAAAGAGAAAATATCAATTTTGGTTTCTATTTATGTGAAACATAATTAAATTGAATTGGATTTTTATGGCATGAATCTAGAATATCAATGAATCAATGACAAACCTAGATAAAATATGACCTTTAATTTCATATCTAATTATGTAAATAATTTAATATAAATATAGAGAATAAAAATAGACATTTCAGGAAATATTTATTTAGAAGTGACGGCAAATTTATTTTAATTTAATGACTAGATATATTATAATTTATATGGGTATGAACAGATGAAAAAAATTAATATTTTTCTTCATCCAAAATTATCAATGGTATTTGGTAAATAAATCAATATTTGCAACCTCATTTAGATTTACACCAAATTTATAAAAATAATCTATTTGACAAAAATAAAACCATAAAAGAGTGAAAGTAGATTCAGAGAGAAGTAATTAGAATATGTGGAAAAAAAAAACATTTTTTTGGGCTTCATATGATGACCTAGAATCCTTACTTGTAGAAATCTATAAGGTAAGATAGCCAAAAAAAAAAGCATTTAAAATAAAACAAATGTTCTTGTTAAGAATAGATAGATAGTGGAGAAAGTAAATATTTACTTAAAAAAATTATGATGTTTTATTTAATCAGCTGATCTCTAAATTTCTTAGTTATTAAATCCTTTTGTTCCTAAATCTATTACCTCCTCTTTTAATAATTATTTTATATATAGCATAATCGAAAGATAAAACTATTCACCAAACAGATGCAATATTTAGTAAAAAAATTTAAAAATGTTTTGTGATCTTACTTGAACACGAAGTGGATGTATTGCAAGCAGATGTAAAAGTTCTGTTGATGGTAATAATTCTCCCAGAGTAAGTCCTTGGTGACGTACTGCTTGGCAAGTTAAAACGGCAAAGTAGCGGTGAAGGGGAAGATGAAACGATACATATAAATTGTCAGGCTAAAAATCAAGAAAGGTTTACATTTAAAAATTAGTATTATTTATGATAATTTATAAATCTATCAATTATAAAAAGATGACAAAATTAAAAAATAAATTATTTAAAGAAATCTTATTTTTTGTTTTTCATTTCAAATAATATTAATAAATAAATATTTTTCTTATACAATAATAATAATAGTTGATGAAATAATAGTAATATTAATAAGTATAGGACAAAGAATAAGATTGTTCAAATTGATATTAAGAATTGTCATAGAAATTAGGTCACCTACGAAATAATAAAATTTCAAAAATGTTATATTTTAAATTGATTAAGATGAAAAAATTTTTATCTGTGGATACCAATAAAAATATAATAATTATTAATAAAGATAATTTAGTTTTTTATTAATTTTTGCCATATGGCTATTGTTCTATCCTAAGTTATATCAAGTATATTAAAATAAATAATTATATATATATATATATATATATATACAACTTACATCATTAGGGTGGATATAATTAATAGCATTAAACCAATCTTGCAATGAAATCAAACATGAAGAAATAACACGTTTAGTTAGATTGGCTGTTGATGCATTATTAAGATGTGACACAAGGGCCCACATTGGATATGCTGAAGCTTCTAATTCCGCAGAGAATGCAGCATAATAAGTATTGGGTTCATATTCTACATGTTGACCAAGCTCACGATGATTAACATTCATTCCTGAAATAAAATAATTATTTAAAGTGGAAACACCTATTATATATAAGAAAGAAACTAAAAGTTAATTATTATTATGGAATTAATTACCTTGGAACATCGAAATAAAACTAAACCACATTTCTGGTAAAACATCATCCATCATAAATTTTAAAGCAACAGGACGATGAGACAGCACATTGTTTAAGTCAGACACCAGTGGCCAATAACAATGTTCTTTCATAACTGGTTTTGCACATTCTACCACTAAATGATAGTTTCTTTCCTTATCTAAAAAAGTTTTGTTTTTGATTTAATTATTAATCATTAAATATAAAAATTATATTAATGTAGATTTTATAATAAATCAATTTAAAATGAGTCTTTCATAAAATAAAAAGGAAAAATCAAATTTGTTTTTTATTGAATGTATAATATAATTTAAAAATTATTTATCTTAAATTTATATTGGTTTATTAAATTGAATTATTATTATTATAAAGTATTGAAAATAGTTTTAGTTATTCCTCTAAGAAATATATAATAAAGATATTTTTCAATAAATATGTATTGAATTCACTTACCATGTAATGTATTCTCGATAAGTATTTTACTCATCATCTCCTTAAGAGAAATCACCATTACATGAAGTAGTCTAAATGTTTCAACCATATCAAAAGCAAGTGTTTCATTGCTAAATAATTGTACTGAAACATGAACTACTCGATTACTAAGGGTATCAGGATCTGCACATTTTTCTAACATGGTGGCTATTCGTGCATAATGAAGTACAAATGCCTTAGTGAGAGCTTCCTAAAATGAAAAATAAACAAATCAAATTTACACAAAGTAAACAATTTATGTCAAATTTATTCATTATTTTATTATTTATAAATAATTGATTTTCAGAAAATTAAAAAAAAAACAAAAAAACAGATAAGCACTTCTCTTTTCACTATATTTGCCTCTGATCATAAAAATGGTTATCCAATTGAGATCCTCCACAAAATAGATGATAATTTAAAAAATCTAAGAGATGATGTAAACAAAATTGAGAATATGTACTAATTTGCGCAACTTGATTAGATTTATATTATTCAAAAATTAATGTACAAAATTAGAACTAAATTGAGAAAATAATATCTTTAATTTTTAAAAAAATAGTTATTACAATTTCGATGTGTTATAAGTATATATTTTAAATATGTAAATCAATATGAACCTTATATTCTGGATCGGGGAGCATATTTAGCAGTAAACACACTATCCTTTGAGGAAATTCATATTTAACAGTCCAAAACACAAGCTCTTCAAGAAAGCTTCTATGATGTAATACTTTTTGAAGTGCAGTAACATCTGAAAAATAAATAAATTTTGAATATATAGTATTTCAGATTTATTATGATTTATTATGTAAATATAAACAATTTTACCTTTGTATTCTTCTGGAGGATCCGGATTTTCGAATGTTAATAAAGCTTGCTCGTACAATTCTCTAGATTCGACCACAAACTTATTATATTCTGGATCTTGGGATTTATATTCATTTACAGCTTTATAAATCTGAAACGTATGGTCATTTTATTATAGAAAAATATATACATCAAAAGTTTATTTTTTAATAATAAATAAATACAGTAAGTTTATAATGTCATTATTTTATTTGCAATCTTTTATTATTACTATTAAAAATTCAAGGTAAGATTAGATTACTCATCCATTCATGAATAGAAATATTTTTTTCATTTTTATTAAGTTAAAAATAATTTTGTTCATAACTATTTTTAATATATATATTTATATTATTTACCTGATGGTTAGTTAAAGTATTTGTCATAACTCTTCGCATTGCTGCGCCTAACCCATTGAGATCACGTAGCATTGTTAAGAATAACTCTGCATCGGGTAATGTGTTATCAATAGTTTCTTTACTGAAATATCATTTAAATAATCAATTATTTAAATTTTAATATTTCTTAATAATAATAATAATAAAATTACCCTATTTGTTCACGTAAATGTAGAATTAGGCGAAAAATAATTCGTGGCATTACAGCCTCAGCTACACATATAAGCTTTGGAGGAGCAATTGGTTTATTTTGTTGTGCTTTTGGTCCATGGCGAGTACAGAAACTAAAAATTAAATATTTATATTATTATTTAAAATTGTTTTCAAGTTGAAAACATTAGTGTCTTAATAATTCATAGGGTTTTAATGGTTTTGACCATGAGAGATCGAGGAACACAGCGGAACTTTTCCCTTCCTCCTTTAGAAGGAAGAGTTATAAAATTTATACAACTTTTAATTGAAAATTTTATAATATATATATATAAATATGCTAAAAAGTAAAGTTTTTAGAATAAAAAATGGAGTTCCTTCCCGCAATCTTAACAAGTATACAAAAAATTACAATTTGTTTAAATATTTTATAATAATAATAATTCCTAACACATTTGAACAAAGAAACTGTGATCAAGAAAATTACTCCGAAATGGTTGACAAATGGATTTAGAATTTAGACCATACAGGACTTGTGTGTGTGTGTGTGTGTGATAAGAATACGAAATATGAGATTAATTTTAAACAAAATTTTGAGGCTAAATGTAGATGTGAGAAGTGAAAGTATATACAACATACATTATGAATTGAAGCCCAATATTAGCAGTCAATTGGAAATAATATATGAACTGCTGAATATATCTACATTGTCATATTAGAGAACGTCCCATTTCCACTATCCTTACAGATAAAACCATAAACTACAAGTCTACTTCTCATACGAGCATTTTAATTGAAATAGGATTCCCTCTCCCTCATAAGCTCAAGAATACTGTGATAGAAAATAAAAATAAATATGAGAAGCTCGCTATTTAAATGAAAAATATCTGGAAGTTAAAGACCATTTAATCAGAAGAAGTCGTTGCACACAACTTTGTTAAAAATATTGAGAAACTAGGCATACCGATGCCTATCTTAAGGTAGATACACAAGTCAATTTCCCTACAAAGATACCATATAATAGAGAAGTTTCTCAATTAAATATTATCATTAAGTAAATATGAATCAGGGTGAATTCCTCGTCAACCGAGACTAATCCCATAAAAGATCTAAAGGATAGGTGAAATTTTTTGAGAAAATACAATAACTAGGATAATAATTAAAAATAATAATATATAAGAATATATATAGAAGGAATAATAAGATATAATTAAGTAATTATAATAATTCATCATTTATTTTCTAAGCTGATTTCTTGTAATAACGAATTCCTAGAAACGATTTTTTTTTTTAGGAATTAAATACTTATTAAATAATGATAACAAATATATGAAAAAAAGTAAATTATATGTGTGTGATAGTATTTTATAATAAAATGTTAAACGATTAATTAAAATTTATATGATGTCATTGTTTTTAATGAGTAGGTGATAAGTTTAATGGTTCACCAATCCAGATAATTAAAAATTTTTAAAAATAACTAATTAAATAAATAGGAATTAATTTAACCAAAAGATAATTATAATAAAGTGAAAATTAATCAAACAATAGTTATTCTCTCAAAATTCTTTAAAATGAGAATACACTGATTTTGGTAGCAATATTTTTAATAAATCTAATTATTTAAAGATATGAAGTTAATTGATAAGTTTTTTTTATTTTAAAATTAACGAGGTATAGTTTACAATAGAAAAATTAGTGGCATCTTTTTACCGACCGAGGTATTCATTAGTTTTATAGAACTCAATGGTTTAACAAAGTTCATAAAAAACTACGAATTTTGTATAATGCCCGTGTACCAAATTTCATTATTCTAGCTCAAACCGTTTTTGCGTAATCTTGTCTAAACACACACACACTGACAGACATTTTTCCTCAACCTTAGTGAAAATGACTCAGGGACCTTCAAAACGTATAAAAACATCAAAATCTCGACATCGAAAATTTTCGTGATCTGGCGAGATAGTAAAAATTAATAAGAATTTTTATTATTATTTCTAATATAAGATAAATTATTCTGATATTAATCTCATTATTTCTTTTTAATAAAAATTCAAATATCTTTCTAATTTATATTAATATTAAATACTTTTTTTAATGTTGCAATACTCTTTTTAGATAATTCATAATATATGCTTTCACAATTAAAATTTATTTTTTCCTAGTTATTTTTTTTAAATATATATATATAAGTACACTTGAATAATTTCCTTGATCTAAAAGTACCTACTAACTATATATTTTTTAATTAATTTTTTCTTTTAAAAATATACATTAATCTTATTTTTAAATTTAAATTAAATTAATTTATAAATGAAAAATAATCATTTATTTAGATAATTTTTAATAGATTTCTCAAGTGAATCGATGTTTTTAGTAATGGGTGTAGAGTTGTTAAGAAAACAGGGGTTTTATGGTGGAGTCGTGGAACACAATAGAACGACCATCTCACCCTGATTCTTTCATCACAGAGGTGTCTCCACAATCACAGGCGCCACCTGCCTGGGATCGAAACATGTTGAAATCGTGGCCGTTGTGATTCGATAACTGGAAGCACTCAGCGCAAAGGGACATGCATGGAGAGATTCCACAGGTTCGGCAGCGATACGCGACGAAATTCGCTGTCCAGACAAGACCACAGGTGGATGCATTATCATAACGTCGCACTAAAAAAAATATAGAAAAATATATATCAATCAATATATAAAAAAAAATGCAAATTAATCACATATTTAGATATTAAAATTCAATTCAAATTACTATAATATATAAAATAATTTTTTTAGGAAATAAATAGGCTTTTTAGGTGTTTTTTTTTTGATTAAAGATTTTTATTTTTATTTTTTTAAAAAGAAAAATTTTAATCTTTTAAAATAATAGGGTCACTTTGAATCACATCAATTTCAAATATAATAATATTTAAAATTATTTTAAGAGAATAAAATAGGTGTTTTAATATAAATTATATATAGTATCTCCATTGATTATTCCATTTATTATTGGAATCCATGGAAAGAAGAAAAATATTCCTAAATAATATATATTTGAAAGAACATAATCCAGTAATATCCTGATTATCTAATACAAAAACAACTAATACAAAAACAATATACTCCTTCAAAAAATAATAATGATAATAGAGTAACAGAATAAATAACTAGATTTTTCTTTTGGAATTCGTCTTTTTAAAAATTTAAAATAAAAATATTTTAATTGAAAATCAAAACATTTACTCTAATTCATTCTAATTTTTAATGAAAATTTTTTTCTTTTGTTTTTTTATTTTTCCGAACATATATATTTAATCACAAAATTCAACAAAATAAGCAAATATAACAATAAAATGATTTTAATTAATCATTCTACATTAAAGTATGTAAATCTTTATTCATTTTATATATAAAAAAAAGTTGAAGAAAAAATTTAATTTATCGTGACATTTATTATATACAAATAAAAATTATTTATCGTTCGTTCCCACATGATCATGGTCTTGGTGTATTTCTTTGAAAAAGGTTTTAGTTTTTGTTTAAAATCAAACACCCTCTACCTGATGCAGCAGGCATAGGATGGAAGGTATTGGGCAATCATGGATGCCAGGTTTTAAACTTGCAGTCAAAAGAAAAAAGAAAAAAGAAGTGAGAGTGGTTGGGAGAGGTAAGGGAAAGGGAGATAAAAAAAATGGAAGTCACGTTCAGATCGTTTTAGTGGGCTAATGTTAAATATTTGTGCATCCAAGAATTGAAAATTTTAAAGGGGATGATAGTAAAGTAGATAAGCTTTAATTTTTGTATGACTGAGAATTCTGAAATATTTAAAAATCGTTTAAAATATTTTTCTTTTCTATTTATTAACAACCAAATTAGTTTATATATAAAAACAAAAAAAAAAATTATAAATAAATTGTTTATGAATTTAGATGTATAGATAAAATATAAATAAATATAAAGTAAAGAATTGAAATTTTAGTAGTTCTGATTAAATAGTATTTAAAATAAAATTTCCTTTCTTTAATGAAACAAGTGATTTTTAAAAATGGAAGATAAGAATATTATTTATTGATACTAATAAAAACGAAAATTACTAATACTACCTAAAATATTTTTTTTAAATTGTTAGAAAATTATTAAAAAAACTTAAAACTAGTAAAGTACTTGTATGTTATAATTGTAGAACCTTGGCAACTATTTTACCAAGGAAAATTGCCAAATTCTTTTCTTTATAAGTAAATTCAGAAGATGAGTATTCTCATTTTATCTATTATATATATTATAAATTTATATATATATATAAACTTTATATTTATTCTTCCACTTTTCAATTTTATATATCAATAGTATATTTTAATAAAAGATTGAAATTTCAAGTTAGAAAAAATGTAATTTTTTAAATAGTTGCATTAAACGACATTCTATTATCAATTGATGAATGTTTTCCATATTATATAATTAGATTAAAGATATCAAAAGAATCAAACGTTGGAATAAAAATGTTTTGATTACGAAATGCCAACAGACATTTTGTAGTCATGGTTCCAAAAATGAATATGCGTGGGTTTTGGATTAGGAGTTCAAAAGAAAAAAAATCTATACATGTTAATTTTATTTTAAATTATTATAAATTATAATAGTAAATATAATGCTAAGAATTTCAAAAACAATTTTTTTTTTAAATTTTTAATTATATTTTATTGTGGTGAGATTACTAAGATATTAATCTTAGTAAATTAATTTAATAATTTCTTATATATATATAGTTCAATTCAACAAATTCAAGATTCAATTATTACTATTTTCAGAAATAAACGAAATGAGCTAAGAGGCACCACTCGAAAATAATTAAATCCTAATAAAAAAATCAGAAAATAAATAATAAATAAATAAAAAAACAACCTTGAAGAATACTGTATTTAATACTTCATTAATATTTAAATTAAATTTATACACAAAAAAAGACATATTCAACAAATTAATAATATTTTATAAAATTTGATCATATGATGCAATATTTCAAAAATATATATATATATATATAAAATTTAAATTTGTCATTAATAATGATGATTAGTATAGATTTTTTTTTTAAAATAGGAAAATTGTTTACAGGAATAAAATTTTACATTTTAAATACATTAAGTTTACTTGCTATTAGAGGGCAAAAAAGATTGAATACATGATAATAGAGGGCAGGAAAAGATAGAAAGTTAAGATTTCTTCATTTCTAAAAATATAATTTAGTCCATTATCATTATCGTATCATTAAATTTTCTAAAAGGAAAAAAAGTATTTCTAATATTTTTGTCATTATATATTTTAATACATTATATATAAATGCTTTCATGAAGTTTTCAAAACATTTAACTTTCAATGATAGAATATGATAAGATATTTAATCATCAATTATAATAAGTAGGATTGAACATGTCGGAATATACGTTTTCGCTTGTTATATTCCTTGACTTTCCTTGATAATGTTAACCTTTGGACAACTGGAGCAATGCCTTTGGAATTCCATTCCGGATTTCACATGAGGAGTGGTTCAATGCAATTTATTTTATTTTACGAATTTTGTTTTTTTTTTATTACAATTAAATGAAATATTGTTTTATCAATAATGAGGGTTGGGTGGCAAAGTGATTTATTAACTAATTTCAGAATCAATTAAGAAATGAATAGCAATTCGCTTTTGATTTTCAAAGTACGCAATTAAAAGAGGCCATGCAGAGCTCATTGGACTAATTTCTCTCCACGAATCACGGTCAACTGGAAATATACGTGATCAGTCATTCATTTAAAATATCATCTCGAATTAATTGAAATAAATATATAATGTATATATATATATATTAATATATTGTATGAGAATATTTTCTTCTTATTAATTAAATTTGTTTTTATTTTTAAGTAAATATTTTTCTATGTTTATACTCTAATATTAATATAAAGAGATAATAAAGGCTCTTTATGGTTAAGGACATTTTAGAAAGGCATTCTAATTCTAATACAAAGGATTTTATATAGTAATCTTTCTGATTATAAAAGATCATCTAATTCTGAATTTATTTAAGGACAAAATAACACAATAAAATCATAAAATATTTTCTTTTCTTTAATTTATTAAATGAGGATTAGTATGTAAATTCTTGCTGAAAATAAATAAATAAAAAATTAAAGTGTCATTTTCTAAAAATTTCAAAATTTATATTTTAACTATAAATAAAAATAAAATATAGGAGAAAAAATCTGTCTTAATTATATGAATGCATTTAGTGATATCTTTGGAATAAAATTCCATCACTAAATCTTAATACTAAATTTATATTTTCATTTTTAAATTAACAATTCAAATTCGAAATACGGAAATACCCTAAAGGGTTTCTTTCCATATATCGAACTAAATTAATCTCACTTATAGGACTTTGAATCCTCATCATTGAAAGCGAAAGGATAAAAAAATTAGTTTACATATATATATATATATTTAAATTAAATGAAAATGAATTTAATTTAATTTTTCAAATAAAAGAAAAATAAATAAGTGATGAAATATATATTTATATATTATTAATCGATTTGGCATCAATATATATATTCATAAAAGAAATTTGCCTAAAATCCTAGATTTTTTATTTAAGTGATTTAATAATACAAATGTTAATGATAATTAATTCTAGATTAAATAAACTAAAGATTATAGATGAAATTTATTAATTATCAAAAATTAATCACAAATTAATTACTTTTTTAAAGTTTTTAAATAGGAATAAAAAAAAAGATTGTAATTAAAATTTTAAATACTATAACATTTTGTTAAGAATTTTGAGTTCAAATATGAACGTAATATTTTTAATAATTTTTTTTTATTTATTCCGAGAATCTTCAATGATATCTTATAATTTGTGATTAAAAATATACCTTTAAATATATATATCTAAATTAAAAATAAATATCTTATAATCAAGTCAAATGGATTTATTAAGAACTAATAATAAATATATAATAAAAAAAGAACTTATAACCACTTACCAACTGATGAAGAATGTGTTTTAAGGAATTTTTTACTATTATTCTATTCTTTTTTTTTGTTATTATAAATTACATATTAAAATATAATAATTATTATTCTAATTTTAAATTTAATAAAATTAAAAAAAAGAAATTTAAAATTTTTATGAATATAATTATTTATTTTTAATATATAATGAATTTATTTTATTTTTTTTATATTTTATTTTAAAATTGTTAAAATTAAATATTTTTAAAATATTCAAAGAAATTTATAATTATTCGAAAATAATTTATAATAAAATATATTTATAAAATATTTTTTTGAATAAGAATGTATATGTAAATAAAATGGTTATGGGGTTTAAATTTATTATTTATTTTTCTTTTGTAATGTAAATGAGAAAAGCAAGGTGAAAAATGAAGGTAAAAGGATGATAGAAATGAATGGATGGCACTTGCCTAGGCTGCCGAACTCGTCCGGGGTGCTGCCTCCGGCCATTAGCCATTTACACCAGTCTATAGAATCCCAGTCATCCATAGGTTTATTGGGATTTAGAATTAGATCAAGTAATTCGTAGAGGTAGTTCGCATTATTTGAATGAAGGCAAAGGTGGTGAAGGAACGAGGCTGCACCACGTTTACCTTTCTTCAACAACACTACGGCTGAAATTTCCTCTTCTGGGTCCATTCTTGCAATATTTCAAATTAATAAAGAGAGGAACTCATCAATATTAAATATATATAGAATGTTTCTATAGATTCATATATATACATATAAATGTATTTAAATTCAATTCAAATCGATTAATTGAGCTAATCTCCTTTTTTCTCGGACACACACACATAGAAATGAGTTGTTGTCTTGAACTATCACTTTAAGAGTTCTCGAAACATTTTCAAAATAATATTAAAAAATTATAAATAACAAATGAATTATTTAATTTAGATTAGAAAATTTTAATGAACTTAAAAGTAATTTTAACGCAATCATTTTTGAAATCACCTTTCGTTTTCTTTTTTAATACCACAAAACAATCATTACCATCACAAAGTAGATAGTCAACTCGACAGTGAGCGTAGCAATCAAAAATGAACAAGAGATCTTAGCACTGCAGCCACATAGTAACTAGCAAACTCAAATATAACTAAAAATATTTTTTCTTTTATATTAAAAACAAACAAAAAAATTTAAAATTTATTTAATAAATTAAAACAATATATAATAATATATTTATAAAATACTTTTCAAATATTAAATTATAACAATTTATATTTTATAACTTTTAAAATGAAAAATTAAATAATTTAATCTCATATAAATATAAATAAGATATATCTAATAGATTATATCATATAATGAAATATATTATTTTTAAAAAGTTTTAATAACAATTTATATATAATTGAAAATTTTCTTGTTTAATAACTAAATAATGTTGGCATTACTGATATGACAAACCCATCTATCGAAATGTCGGCTTACACCTTGTCATCCACCTGCTAATTCGTGGCAGGAATATTATTTTGTGATTTGTATCTAAAAAATTAATTATCAAAATGTCCTCTTCAGCCGTTTATATTCTTGACGTTAAAGGAAAGGTATTAATATCTCGAAACTACAGAGGTGATATCGATATGGGAGTAATAGAAAAGTTTATGCCTCTTATGATGGAGAAAGAAGAAGAAGGTCTATTGACGCCCATTCTTCAAACTTCAGAATGTACTTTTTCATATATTAAATATAACAATCTATATATAGTATCAACAACCAAGAAAAACGCAAATATTGCACTGGTATTTGTCTTTCTGCATAAAATTGTACAAGTTATGATAGAATATTTCAAAGAGCTCGAAGAGGAAAGTATTAGAGATAATTTTGTTGTTATTTATGAACTTCTTGATGAGCTTATTGATTTTGGATATCCCCAAACTACTGATAGTAAGATTTTACAAGAATATATAACACAAGAAGGTCACAAACTTGAAATTCAGCCAAGAATTCCCATGGCTGTCACAAATGCTGTATCCTGGCGTTCAGAGGGGATTCGTTATAGAAAAAATGAAGTGTTTCTTGATGTTATTGAATCTGTAAATTTATTAGCCAATGCAAATGGAAACGTTTTACGAAGTGAAATTGTGGGAGCTATTAAGATGAGAGTAAGTATATATATATTTTTTATTTTAAATTTTTTATTAATATAATATTTAAGTTTAAATTATTATTATTCATAATTAAAATTTCTTCTTAAAATATGTTTTTATAGGTTTATCTCTCTGGGATGCCTGAATTACGTTTGGGTTTAAACGACAAAGTTCTTTTTGAATCTACAGGAAGAGGAAAATCAAAATCGGTTGAGTTAGAGGATGTAAAATTTCATCAATGTGTCAGATTATCTCGTTTTGAAAATGATAGGACCATATCTTTTATCCCCCCTGATGGAGAATTTGAATTAATGTCCTATCGCTTAAATACCCACGTCAAACCTTTGATCTGGATTGAATCAGTTATTGAACGTCATGCTCATTCTCGTGTTGAATACATGATTAAAGCAAAGTCTCAATTTAAACGACGGTCGACAGCCAACAACGTTGAGATTGTGATCCCTGTACCAGCTGATGCTGATTCACCCAAATTTAAAACGAACATCGGAAGTGTTAAATATGCACCGGAACAGAATGCAATTACATGGTCTATTAAATCATTCCAAGGTGGAAAAGAATTTCTCATGAGGGCACATTTTGGTTTACCTAGTGTTGAATGCGAAGACTCGGAAGGAAAGCCACCTATTCAAGTGAAATTTGAAATTCCATACTTTACCACTTCAGGAATACAAGTTCGTTATTTGAAAATTATAGAAAAATCGGGATATCAAGCTTTACCTTGGGTGCGATATATTACTCAAAATGGGGACTATCAGCTTCGTACTAATTGAAAAAGATCAAGAGTAATAAATTATTAACATTTTATAAATATATATAAGGATATTATTTATCACAAAAAATGAAATATTCATAGATTTATAAATAAAAAACACATTCCAGATTTTTAATCATTAAGTCATACATTGTGTTTTATATTTTGTAGAAATTCTATAATAGATTTAAAAAAAATCAATTTGTTTATTAGAATTTTATTTAATATGTATAATTGTATTTTGGAATGTCAATTTATAATTGAAAATAAGAGTACATATACATATGCATATACATATATTTAGAAAAATATTTTTTTTTCTTTATTTCAAACCTTTCAATGCTATTAAGTAAAAATATTTATTTAGAAAGATATTTTTTTTTAAATATACATATATGAAAAGTTTTTATAAATAAAATTGAATAAGTATATTTATAAATGATCACAAATGTGATAATAATAATATATATATTTAATATACATTCAAAAAATTATAATAGTTTATAATTATATCTTAAATATAAAATAATTAAATAGAAATTTTAAACATTAGTCATATAAAAATAATAAAATCAAATAAAATGATTAATAACTGATATCACTATTGCTCTCACTGCATGATTGATCTCGAATTGATCTCACATGAAATTTATTCTCGAGAAAACCAGGAACCTGTAACATTTATTACAATTATTGAATTAAAAAAAAATATTTCAAAAATTTTATTCTTAAAAAATTAGTCTTATAAAATTAAGTACAAAAATGTTTTTTTAAAAAAATAGATGCTTTGCAATTCATAAGTAGAATATTTATTTTTCTTATTTTTCATCATATTTATAAATTATTTTTTTGATTTTTACAAATTCACATTAAACAATACCTCCTTTACTATCGTTGGTCGGTAAAAATATAAATAATAATGGAATGATTTGCATATTTTAAAAAACGCGCTCTAAAATTCAGGAATTTGTCAATAGATGGTCAGAGATTCAATTAATTGATTTCATATAAAATTTTCGCCCAACCTATTGGTTGATTAGCAAACTATATTAATTAATGGCGGCAAAATTTGTTTAATTTAATTTTCTTTTTTTTACACAATTTTAATTTAATTGAATTTTTTTTAAATTATATTTGAAAAATTTATTAAAAAAAATAATTTTAATTTGTATAATTTTTATATATATTTAAATATTTTCATTTATATTTAATAAAGCCGATGAATCGCAATGCATCATTTTTTTTCAAGCCCATCTGTAGTATCGGGGATGGAATCAGTTGAAGTCTCCTGAAATCAATCGAGTAAAGGATATTGCTAAGAGACATTATTGGGGAAAAATATATCTATATATAAAGATTAACTTATAAATTATAAGTTATAAGAAAATATATTCCACGGTTTTAAAATTCAAATAATAGGTACCGGTTACAGAGTTAGGTTTTAAAGATACCTAATTATTTTTTTTTTAATTTTAAAGCATTAGAAAAATTTAACAAATAAATTTGATTTTTTCTAATTCAGTAAAAAGAGTAGATAATCAAAGCGTAATTATATTTAAGTAATAATATATTCAACAAGTATTTGTGTTATTTTCTTCATTTTTTATTTTATTATATAATTATAAAACATATAAATATAATTAATTTCTCTTAATTTTAATTTAAATATTTATTTTATTTTGTTAAACCAGAATTCATTACTATATATTTAAAATAGGAATAGATAAAGATATTTATTTATATAGGATTATAAAAAAGGGTTATTTTTTATGTCTAGTGACCAATGCTTTAGGGGTTGAATAAAATTACCTTCTTAGGTAGTTTAGGAAATGACCTACGCCAGAGGTCATTGACTGTCTGGCACATCTTAATACTTGTTTCTTGTTTGCGTTCCTGAACCCTTGAATTGACTGTTTTTTATAGTATCTTAGTCTCTCAAAGGAATTTATTAACAAAAAATTAACTGATTTTTTTCAAGTCTTAAATTTTTCAAAATAAGTTATAAATAATAAGAAAGACCTTCATTAAATATAAATAATGTTATTAAAGTATAAAGAAAAAAAATAGAATTATAGACGGAAAATACAAAGGTTTAGACTCAAAAGGAACATACAAATTAAAAAAAGAAGTTGAAAAAATGATTTTATAAAAAGTAAAAGTAATTAATAAAAAATTTTAATTGCCGATGTAAAATAAGAAAGCCTTAATATTTAATTTTATGAATATTAATAATTAATTTAATATGAAAATAAAACTAAAAATCATACGTTTTTAAATTTTTAATTTTTGATTCAAATAAAATTTAAATCAAATCATCTCTTCTCTTATAATAATAAATATTATATCTATAAAAAAATATTTTTTTCGTATCATTACTCACTATAAAGTATTTATGTATTAATAGAACAATCTAGTAAATGCAAATTTCTAAAGGATTAATTTCCAAGAGTAAATTAAAACATAAACAAATAATGAATTTTTTTTTAAATGAAGAAAAGTAACACATAAATTAGAATAATTATTTAAAAAAATATCTTAATGATACATTTATAACCAGTGGAATATATTATTTAAGAATTGATTAAATTTTAATAAAAA
Source organism: Labia minor (assembly GCA_963082975.1). NCBI lineage: Eukaryota > Metazoa > Arthropoda > Insecta > Dermaptera > Spongiphoridae > Labia > Labia minor. The sequence continues at coordinate 94,242,649 of OY720344.1, read as the reverse complement.
TTACCTTAGGTTTAGCACGATGAGTATCAACTGCAGGAATTGGCAATTTGATATATTCAACTTTACACCCATAGGCTACAGGTGTTAGTTTGATTACAGTATGAAGAGGTACTACTAAATATGGTAATTCCTCTGAAGATTAAAAAAATAATATTAATTTTATTTTAATTCTTTAAATTATTCTCCTGTTAATATACAATACCTGCAGTCTTATCAAGGAAGTAGGCAAGTAAACAACGAAGAACTGCTTGATGTGATATAACTAATACGTTTGTTTGCCTTTCAAGTTCCATTATTACGGGTTCTAAACGAGCAACAAGATCTTCATAAGATTCACCCCGAGGATAACGGTAAGCAAATTTGTCCGAGTCCCGGGCAGCGAAATCTTCAGGATATTTTTCTGCAATCTCTTCATAAGTCATTTCTTCACATATCCCCTGAAATTAATTCAAATATTATTTTACAATATAAATATACCCTAGGAACATTAATTTAATTAAAGAAGTTTACTTACAGCATCGATTTCGTTAAGTGCTTTCCAACGCTCTTGTGGTGCAGTTAAATGTTCAGATGTTTGAATTGTTCTTTTTAACCAGGATGTCCAAACTCGTAATCCTGGGATATTTTGACCTTCAATATAATCCGCAAGTGCTATAGCATATTGTTCACCTCTTTGGGAAAGTTTTGAATCACCGCCTATTCGTTGAAGTAGATTTTGCTTGCTTTCTCCATGCTGAAGTTAAATGGGGAAAAACAAAAACATAATATTAATAATGACACACGAAATTATCTAAGCAATTTAATGTATTATAAATGTAATATACCCTTGTTAGGTAAATTGTTCTTGGGGTAATATGAATATTCATAAGGTAATAAACAATTCTAGCTTGGATATGTCCTTCATGTTTGTGAACCACGACTTTCTCTCCAGTATTATAAATTTTCATAAAACTCAATGCTGCTTCGTTTCTTTCATCAAGAGGTTCATAACGTTCTTCATAATGAGTTATTCTTTGAAGAAAATCTTGGAGTGCCCGTTCAGTATTCATGTTGCGATAATCCGGGCTGTTCACTTTTACTTCCTAAAAATTAAAAACAATTATTATATGATATATCATATTTATTTTGAAAATTAATAGATTTGTGGGACATTTTCGAGGACGAGTAGAGTTACTTGAGGTTTGCACTTTTCACAATATCACTGTAGAGTCTTGGCGTAACGAATGACTCTCTCGTGTCCTCCGTCGGCTTTATATAGCTGGTCGTAGTCCACGTGGACTGTCCCGGACCGGCCGTCGTCGATGGAATTAGCGCTGATTGGTCCGGGTCGAGTTTGCTTGCTCCGGGTTGGCTCGTGATGGACTCCACGTGGAGTATGCTCGCTCCAGGTTGGTTGTTGGACTCCACGTGGACTCTGCTTGCTCCGGATTGGTTCGCGCCTGACTCCACGTGGACTCTGCTCGTTCCGGATAGGCTATCGGTGGTAATGCCGGTCCCTGATTGGCTCGTGCTCGCCTCCGCTTGAGGTTTTGTGTGGTGGCTACTGCTTCGCTTGCCACACCACTCCCCCCCTTTTGAGAACTTTGCTTCCTTTTGCTCGTATACGTATTCCCTATTTTTTGGAGACTTCACCTTCCGCCCGGATCGCGTTGTTCTCTCGGGGGCTTGTTGTGGTGCCTTTTGATTCCGCTGAATCTTGATCTCAGATTTCGGGAGTGTCTGCTGAGGTGAGTGTTGAAGGATTGGTACACTTGGGGTCTCAAAGTCCTCCAGTGTGAATGCCGGCTTGACTCGGTCGATGGAGACTCTCACTTCCCTTAGATTAACCTGTATCGTAATGGTTTTTTCGTCCTGAGACAAGACTTTATGTGGGCCCGTGTATGGTGCTGCCAATGCCCCACGTAGCGCGTCCTGCCTGAGGAAAACGTGTGTCGAATCTCGCAGAGCTCTGTGTATAAAACTGCCCCTTTTTGTATGTTGCGAAGTTTGCGTTGGTCTAAGTTTGTTAATGCACCTTCTTAGGTTCTCAATTAGCGCCGAGTGAGACTCTGGATTCCCGTTACTACAGAAAAACTCTCCAGGGAGTCGAAGGGGTTCACCGTAGACCAATTCTGCCGAGGAAGCGTTTATGTCTTCCTTGAATGAGGCTCTTATTCCCAGAAGGACGAGAGGTAAGGCACTACACCACCCTTGGTCTGCGTGGCACATGATAGCTGCTTTTAAGCTTCTGTGGAAGCGTTCAACAAGACCATTAGAGGCTGGGTGATAAGGTGTTGTTCTTGATCTCCTAAACCCGCATAGACGTCCCAAAGCAGCGAACAATTTTGATTCGAATTGTCTTCCTTGATCTGTGGTAATTTGCTCAGGGCATCCAAATCTACTTATCCACCCAGAGAGTAGAGCCTCGGCTACTGTCTCAGCCGAAATGTCGGAGATGGGAACGACCTCTGGCCAGCGACTGAAACGATCGACCGCTGTCAGACAGTAACTGTATCCCCGCGAGATAGGGAGTGGTCCGATAAGGTCAATGTGTACGTGTAGGAATCGTGCTGCTGGAATTGGGAACTGTCCTATTGGTGATACAGTGTGTCTCCCCACCTTGCTACGTTGGCATTCCAGGCACTTCTTTGCCCATTCGCGGCAATCCCTCTTAATGCCAGGCCAGACAAAACGTTCGGCTGTTAATCGTGCTGATGCAGCCGCTCCAGGGTGCCCCAGACAGTGTAGAGACCATAAAGTCTGAGGTCGAAACTCTGTGGTCACAAATGGGCGCGGCTTTCCAGTAGAAGTGTCGCAGTATAAGGTGGTGTCCGATCCTGGGATCTGTACTTTCTCCAAAATTAGACTTGTCTTGGATCTCTCGTTGAGCAGCATTTTCAGTTCAGCGTCACTCGTTTGGGAATCCGCGAGCATCCTTATGTCTATTGGAGATGTAATTGCGTTTACCCTTGAAAAAGCGTCAGCCACGACGTTGTCTTCACCCGATACGTGTCTTATATCCGTCGTAAATTCGCTGATGTAGTTCAGGTGATTACTCTGTCTCGGTGAACGATGCTCCTTATTGTTGGTGAAAGCGTTTATCAAGGGCTTATGGTCAGTAAAAATAATGAAGTGCCTGCCTTCAATCATATGTCTGAAATGCCTAACAGCCTCATATACTGCCAATAATTCTCTATCGTATGCGCTGTATTTGGCTTGTGTCGGGCTCATTTTCTTTGAAAAGAAAGCCAGGGGTCTCCACTCACCTTCTACAAACTGCTGAAGGACTGCTCCCATGGCTGTCAGCGAAGCATCAGTTGTTATGGAGGTGGGCGCTGAAGCGTCCGGGTGAACCAGTAATGTAGCTTTGCCGAGATTTTCTTTTGCCGCCTCGAAAGCTTTGATCCGTTTTTCGGTCCAAATGACTGTCGCTTTTCCTTTGATGTTGGGTCCTGATAGCGCCTCGTTTAATGGAGCCTGGGCCTCCGCTGCATGCGGGAGGAATCTTCTGTAAAAATTCAACATACCCAAAAACCGGCGTAATTCCTTGGCAGTTGTGGGTCTGGGGAATTTCTTCAGGTCTGCGACTCTATCCGGGAGTGGAAGAGAACCCTTTTTCGAGATGTGATATCCGAGGAAAGTGATCGTCTCAGCCTCGAAGACACATTTATCCAGATTTATAACCAGACCGTATTTTACAAGACGCTCGAAAAGGCTCCGCAGGTGACTTCTATGTTTCTTAATGTCGGAAGAAAATACCAAAATATCATCAATGTAGGCAAAACAGAAAGGTAATCCGTGAAGTGCTTCATCAATGAACCTCTGGAAAGTTTGAGCGGCGTTCCGCAGACCAAAGGCCATAAACGGGAATTCGAATAGGCCGAACGGTGTTGTAATCGCCGTTTTTGGTATGTCCTCCGGTGCTACTGGGATTTGATGGTACGCCCGAACGAGGTCGATCTTTGAGAATACGGTAGCGCCCCGGAGTTCGTGTGCGTAGTCCAAGATATGTCGGACTGGATATCGATCCGGTATTGTTCTGGAATTCAGAGTGCGGTAGTCTCCACAGGGTCTCCAACCGTCTTTCTTAGGGACAATATGGAGTGGAGAAGACCAAGGACTTGTAGATGGGCGTGCCGTTCCGTCTCGGATCATGTTGTCAAACTCCTCTTTGGCAACCTTCAACCGGTCCGGGGGTAGACGGCGGGGTCGGCAGAATGTTGGAGGACCGGCCGTTGTGAGGATGTGATGTTGAGTGTTATGTTTAATTTTTCGTGGAGTGCCTGATGGCCGTGTCAACTCTGGAAATTCCTCAAGGAGTACAGGAGTCTTGATTGAGCTGATAACTGGGTCTGGAACCATTTCCGCGTCGTCATTATTGTTCCTGCTGCTGGCCAGTAACCTTTTGTTCCGGCAATCGACAAGGAGATTGAAAAAACCAAGGAAATCACTACCTATGATCGGTGTATCGACGCTGGCGATTGTGAATTTCCAAGGGAACCGTTGCCGTAAGCCGAGATCGAGGGTTTTTGTCTCGTAACCAAACGTCCGTATCATAGTTCCATTGGCTGCCGTTAATGTGCGTGAGGTTGGTTTCAGATCAGCCTTCAAGTACTTCCTGGGGTAAATTGACACATCGGACCCTGTATCAATTAGGAAACTTTTCCCTGATGACTTGTCGTTAATAAAGAAGCGGGAGTGTATTGACGAACAACCGGTACCTCCCACTACCGGCTGTTGTTTGCGTTTTCCGCCCATGTGCAAGGAGTGGTACACTTGCGGGCGTCTTTGCCAAACCTTTTATGGTAAAAACAAACAGTCAAGGGCTGGTCTTTTGTTGACCTTAACTGTCGGATCTCTTTCTTTAATTGCTCAATCTCTTCCCGGAAAGAGGTACGCTCGTTCGCGTATGATGACTGTTTTTCCTCCACAAGCGGAGGATTCTTTCTCGTTGCCCATACTGCCATTCCGTTGTCCTCCACGATTTGATCCGCCACTTCCGCGATTTCGTCGAGGCGCTTACCAGTCATAGTAAATACGATGGTTCGTGCTTCTGGGGGAAGTTGACGAGTCCATGCCTCGCGGAGGGCTCCCTCAGATGCTTTGGGATCGAGGTTCCGAAGGTGGCGAAGGAACTGTGACGGCCTGCGGTCCCCTCGTTCTTCTGTAAAAAATCGCTTCACCATCGAGGCCTCGCTTGCTCCAAGGCGTTGGATGAGTTGCTTCTTCAGAGCTGAATAAGGGTTCCTTGGGGGGGCCTTTATAATGTCATCAACCTGCTCCATGACGTCTTCTTCGAGAGCTCCTACCACATGGTCAAATCTCGTTTGCTCGGACGTGATGGCATTGGCAGAGAATTGAGCTTCAATTCTTGCGAACCATAAGTCAGGTCGTCTTGTCCAAAATGCTGGTATTTTAATTGATACCCGTCCGACGGCTGCCTCACCTGCCGTTGTGCTCGTATTGCTGCCATCGGGGTCACCATTGTGGGACATTTTCGAGGACGAGTAGAGTTACTTGAGGTTTGCACTTTTCACAATATCACTGTAGAGTCTTGGCGTAACGAATGACTCTCTCGTGTCCTCCGTCGGCTTTATATAGCTGGTCGTAGTCCACGTGGACTGTCCCGGACCGGCCGTCGTCGATGGAATTAGCGCTGATTGGTCCGGGTCGAGTTTGCTTGCTCCGGGTTGGCTCGTGATGGACTCCACGTGGAGTATGCTCGCTCCAGGTTGGTTGTTGGACTCCACGTGGACTCTGCTTGCTCCGGATTGGTTCGCGCCTGACTCCACGTGGACTCTGCTCGTTCCGGATAGGCTATCGGTGGTAATGCCGGTCCCTGATTGGCTCGTGCTCGCCTCCGCTTGAGGTTTTGTGTGGTGGCTACTGCTTCGCTTGCCACAGATTCAACCAATAAGCACCCAATAAAACATTTTAACATATATTATGTAAAGTAAAATTAAACCTCAGAATATAAACTTTAATAAGAATAAATTTTAAATACAGCATTCAGTGTTATAATTGTTAAATGTGCTAAACACACTTGAGAAGAAGATAGCTTATTAAAATATTATTCTATTAAATATTGCACTGATATTTGTCAAAATCAGGAGAGAGTGACATAAATACAGATAAACTATTGATAAGAAACCCGAGCAATTAAATAAAAAAAATATACATCATAATTAGAATATAGCTTTTAAAAAAGGTCTTTTTAATTTTCTTATATAAATTATTATTTAAATATTAAAATAAATATAATTTATTAAATAAATATAATTTATTAAATAAATTATATAATATAAAAAAGAATTTCTATTAGTCACCAACTAATAATTTTCAAAACAAATATCTATAAGGTATATTCGTATATATTTATAAATTCTATTATTATTTGAATTTTATTTTAGAAATATTTTCATTTATTATAAATTTATATGGTTTCAAAGCTTTCTTTAACTTAATAATTATTAAAAAATTATGATTATTAATTTCAGCAATAATATTATATATAAAAAAAAATTATCTATATTCTATAGTTTTGATTTTAAATTCTTACTTTTATCATTTTATTTAGATAAATAAAACATCTATGAATTAATTAATATTTTCAAGAGGTTAAAGGTTTGTTGCAAGTCAAAATACGGAAATAAAATATCTAATCTCTTATGATTGTAAAAGTTTTTGTAAATAAAATCTAAAGAAAAAATAGCAAATTGAATATAATAATAATATTTTATTATTTTCAAAAATTTACCAAATCTTTTTTTAAAATAATAGTACAAATAATTAAAAATATAAAAAATAGCAATACCATAATGTTTTGTTCGATAATATTAGGATCGTCACATACAGATTCTACAAAAAAAAGTTTAAATCCCATTTTTTGCACTACAATTTCATTAATCATTTGCCGACGATCTTTAGTTGAATTAGTAGCATCAAACACCTAAAAAAAATCATATAAAATAAAAAAAAATTAAAGATACTCTGAATACACATAAAATATAAAAAAACATTATTCCAAATCTTTTTAATTATAAACCAGTGAAGTGACAAAAACTATATTTATATTTAAATAATAATTTGATGTAAAGTATAATCAAATTATTGAAGTTTCCATTTTATTAGAGTGATTAGTCTATCATTTATAAAAAAAATAATAAAATAAAAAGAATTAAATAAGAATTTTTATTTTTGGTAATTATTAACAAAACGAGAATCTTCAGGGATGAAACTAATTTACGAGATAAACATTATTAAAATTTGCATATACGATCTCTTAATTAGACCAATAACATTCAATTTGAAAGTCATATTAATAATTGTTTTATGCATTTGGAGACAAGAATTATTCTCTTTTTTCACTAATTTTCGGGTTTTTTTCAGTTCGGTTTGGTTATACAAAAATTATTTAATTAATTAATTTTTTAATTTTCATATATCCAAAGCGAACTAAAAAAAAGCACAAAATATTAGCAGAGACTGGCCAAATGAATAAAACATGATAGCTAAATAGAATGTAACTGGATTTATATGCAAATTTTAATAATTTTTTTCTCGAACTAGAAGAGACCAGGAAAAATTTTATATGAAAAGTTTCTTTAGAATTAAACAAGGAATCCACAGGTAAAGTTTCATCAAATCCCTGGAGACTCGCGTTTTGTAAATAATTACTTTATTTTTATATATCAATTAAACATAATTAATAATATTTTTATGATAGAGTAGATACATACAGCAACTTCTCCTCCTTGATCCAGCCATCGACACATATCATTCATAGCATCAAGGCAGCATTGACGACGAATAGCCATCGCTTCCACATTATCCCCACGAAAAAAATCATGATTCATATAAGCAGTAGTTGCATGACGACGATATTCACCCAGATTAAATACTGAAAAAAAGAAAGTAATACAAAATAAAACACTTTAGGCAAAGAATCAAAAGTGAAATAATTTTTGAGCTTATCATATAATAATAATAAAGAGATGGGGTTTAAATTAAATATTCTTATTGATGAATGAGAGCAAAGAAGAAAATAAGTTTTGTATTCTTTGTATTTGTATTATTTGATGAAAAGACAGAAACATCAACCTAGTGGGTGCTAAATAAATAAAATAATACAAAACGGCTTTGCTTTTTTTTCCTCATTCATTAATAATAATATAGAATTTATCAATCAGTAAAGGGAGCCATTTTATTAATTTTTTTCTTACCTTTCGTATTAATTCCTATCCAATTAAGATATCGACTCAATTTTGTTGCTATGTAGGTTTTTCCACGAGCTGGAAGTCCAACCATTGCAATAACATGAGGGCTGTTGACATAGTTAGCCCTCTCTCCTGGAACAAAAATAAAAATAAATTAATTAAATTTTAAACTTAATGTTAACTTAAAAAATATATTGTAAATGCATATATCAAGATGAAAATAATAAAATTATCTTTAGAAAATATATAAAATTCTCTTAATATACATTATAAATGTTAGATTTGTTTCTGAAATTTTATAAATGGTAAATTAATTCGTGATAACTAAATATTATACTCACTATTAACCATATATATTATTGTTAGTCTTTATAATCTAAAAACCTTTTTTTTCAATTTCATTGATTTATATTATGTATTATTTCTATAACTTATAATTTATATTAAGATTATATTTCAACTAGACACCTACAATTGTGATAAAAAAAGAACTGAGAACTTATTCATATTTTATGTAATAATATCAATTATATGATATTAATTGATTGTAAAATTTATTAGGATCTAAAAGAATGTAAGTAATCAATTTATGAAAATTATAAATAAATTTTTTTAAGAAATTATCTCATCTAATGTCTTAAATGTGGTAAAATTAAAATTTATATTAAAACACACACAAGTAAGCAAATTAATATTTATTTTTTTATTTCCACTAAGAAAAACAAAATATTTCTATATTTATAATGTTTGATTAAAAATGTTCTTAAATTGCTTTAATTAATTAACTAAAATTATTAATATCTCAGTTAATTTAAAAATAAAGTAATAAAAAAATCCCTCTGACAACAGAGTTAAAATGTTAGAAGAGAATTCTTGAAGCCTTGAAACGTAAACGAAATTCCAAAATCTCATAGTGTGCTTTCATATCATGATTAATTCGCATTTGGAGTAAACGGAGAGTTAACTCTCATAAATATATATACAATATTTAAATTAAAATTAAATAGAATCAATTGATTTTAAGAATACTATAAAATAACAAAAAATAACTTTAATTCAACAAATACAATTTATTAATTAATAAATTTAATTTTAAATTTATAAAAATAAACTATCAATGGATGTCAACATTATTTACTTGAAAAGTATTATTATCTGAAAACTAACAGATGTATTTTAAAAATAAACCTTTTAGATAAATAGAAATAGATAAAGTTTAAATATTGATGAAAATGATAATATCAACCTGAAATATAATTTTTAAATGATCTTTCAAAAAATTATCCTCTCTTGGTTATAAGTGAGATTCTTAAAAGAAATTTCAGTTGCATATCTATCAGGCGCGATGCTTTTTGAAGAAAATAATGATAAACGCTATTGAAATAGGAGAAATTATACACTTGTCCAAACTGGGTTAATTTCATAAAAAATAAGAAAATACATATTGAATTTATGGTAATTTAAAGTTAGCAAATGTGAACCCATGATAATTAAAAATAATAAAACTGATATTTATAATTAACATAAAAATATTAAAAACAAATTAATATATTTGATAAAGATAAAATGTTTGTTATTAATTAATCGAAACAACGCTCAAAGAAATAAATTAATAAATAAGTCAAAGTACATCTTATGATATCAATTTAAAATAGTATAGATATCCATACTTGGATTTTTAATTTAAGAAAAAAATATATTTAAGGAAGTAATTTTTATTTTCTACTTCCCAAGGAAATTTTCATCTTTTTCAGGTCAAGGAAAAAATATGAATATTAATAAAAACAAAAAATCAATGACTATAAATTATACTTTCTTTAAACGAACATTAAAATATTTATTGAAAATAATAAAGAAAGAAATATATAAGATTTTCTAAAAATAAATATTGTTGGTTAAAATTTCTTTCAAGTATTGATTTGAATAAGGTTCGATCTTTATATTTAACGATTTATTATATAATATAGGAATATAATAAAAAGTCAATTATATAAAGTCCAAGTAATTAAAATAAAAAAAAACTTATAATTAAAATAGTTATAATCTTTTTATTTCATAAAAATAAATGGAAAAATATTATAAAATTATTTTTTATTTAACTTTTCTATTTCTATTTATAAATTAAAAATTAATTTTAATTCTAATTATTATGGTCTTATATTTTAACATAAAGTAAATTGAATTACAAACTAGATATTTTTATTTATTTAAAATAAGAAAAAATGAAATCTTTTATACTTTCATAAGATATTTCATAAATTTTAGGATTTTGTTTTTTATAAGGAAAAGTTAATTCTATTTTAATAAATTATTTATTATTTGTATATAATATTTTCATTACATAATCCAATAATTTATTTTTTTTTTCAATATCGTTAGGAATTGTATTTTTTTATATATGAGAAGAAGAAGAAGAAATATAATTAAAACTAATTAATTATAATATTTTTTTCTTGTGCTTTAATATTAAAATAATTAAAAGTCCATCTGAATTGAAATTTGACGCCATTTTCATAGCTCAAGTTCACCTTGAATGGAAAATATTTAGCTAAAGCGCAAATTGCATTTTAATGACAATTGACTGATTGAGGGGATTTGATTATCAGCAATTGATAACTTGTTCTATCCCTTCCCCTGTTGTAGTAGAAATGATCTATGGAATGAATGTAGTCGGATGGGAGAGGAAAGTGGGAAGGTATCGTGCCGGGGTGGGTGGGTGAGCTGTCACGTTGCGCGCATGCATTGTGATCCCTTGGCAAAGATTACCTCGATACTTGGCAATTAGCTCCGGGTCCATTGCTGGCACGACGAAGGAGGCTGTCACTTGTACGAAGTTGGCTGGCTGCCGAAAACAGAATGGTGCTCAATGGCCTCCGTGTACACACTGAGCCGGAGTGGCAACCAAGCCTGATAATCGAGGATAGATAACTAACAGTTTGAACAAGTGGCGCTCAATGCCTTCCAAGCCAGGTTACCTTCGGACAGCCACCAACTCGATGGACTCTACCAATGACCTACAATCAAATCGGATATTCATCCCCGAGCAGTACAGCACCATTCAATGATGTCGCGCAAACACCCAATCATTCATCTGCCAAATTACTCTCATTAAAATAAAATAGCACACTTAAAAATCATCCAAATCATAAACAGACAATTTTCTAGTAGAAATTGAACATTTCTAACGTTCTCCAATCTAAAAATATATTCCGATCAGAAGAAATAGCATCAGAATAAATAATTTTAACAAAATATTTAAATACAGGTTAAATATCAAGAAACATTTAATTAGAAATTATTTTTGTTTTTAAATAAATGGAAGATTTCATTAAAATAAATTATAATATTAAATTATAATAAGATATTTATTTATCTAGAAAAATAAATAACATTTTTTTTTGCTTCAAGGTAGTAAATAGTAATCGAATATTCCAATAGATGGCATGAGATTATCTAAATATATATATGTAAATCGTTATTTTAATTAAATCAATAATATTCATTTAAAAATTTAAATTTTAAGTTATTTGGGATATTTAAAATTTACAACCATATGTACATCTTAGAGTAATATAATTGATTTTTGGAAATTTATTAATAATAGGAAAATTATGATTATTTTTTTTTTAAATCTTATTGAAGAATATTAAAAATTTCGTATTTTTATAATATTTTTTATTACAAAGACAAATTTAAGATATTTAATATTATTCTTTTCTGTTTAGTTGTATCAAATGCTTCAATTTTTATATATTATCACTCTTTTATAAACCATTTCTTAGAATTAGTGTTATAACTTCATATTAAAAAAAAATCAAGAAGCAGAGTATGCAATGTTATTTATAAGTTGATGTTAGGAATTTTGTTTTTAACAAAACTATTCCCGTCTTCTCTTAAGATAGTATTCGCGTAGCATTTTAGAATAGAATATTTTTCATTACAATAAATTATTTTCCTGTATAGGTAATCAAAAAATAATTTTATCAAATGTTTTTATCATTATCGATAACGTCATAGAATAAATACCTGATTAAAAAAATATGCCTTTAATTTAGGAAGCGATTTCATTCTTCATTTCATGTTAAATGAAGCATAGAGCATTCAAAATTAGAAAATTTTATGTTTTCCGTAATGTACTAATACTGAGTAAGAAAGAATTACAATCACCATAATAAAAAAAAAAGATTATTAGAAATTTTTTATCTTATATTTTGTTTTCAAAGATACTAGACTACGTATATTATTCTTATAATTATTATAACAATTATTTTACGAGTACAAAATCGCCCCACCAGGAGGTTATATTGAAATTGTTAGATTTGTTATAAAGTTTAGACTTTTAGTAAAAATATAACCTTGAAATATTAGTGACTCCGTATCAGTATTAGATAATTTTTTAGAGGAAAAATGTAAAGTTTTGTACCGCAGAAGCGCCATTTACTGGAAGTTTTAATATAATATACTTCTTTAATTTGAAGAATTCCATCGATTGTGTGAAAAAGCTTATGGTGAGACTGCTTTGCATATGAGAAGTTGTCGTATGTGGTTTCAAAAGTTTAAAATCTTTAATTATGTCTTGGAAAAACAAAGAACGTAGTATATGAAGATAAGGAATTGGAAGAATTATATTGGAGGAAAATTCGAGTTAAATGCAAAAAGGACTTGCTCAACAAGCAATTTCACATCGTTTTTAATAGTTTTAATTTTTTCTTAGAAACAGCAGAAAGTAATTAGTAATTCTAAATTTTGAGAGTTGAAATAAGAAATCGTAAAAATATGTATAATTATTTTTACTGATTTTCATTGAAATTGAAAAAAAGAATCTTTATCCTCCTTTAGAAATTTATCTGATCAAGGCTTCGAAAGTGATGGTTAATTATTTTTCATAATTTTTTAATGGATGTCCAACTATTTAATGAAAACAATATATCAAAAAAATTAAAGTATTTAGAACTCATGAATTTGTTTGAAAACTGAAATGTATTCAAAATTGAACTAAATGAAAAACACAAACGAGAACAAATTAATTATTATGTAAATTCTTGTTCGATATGTATAAATTTTAAATATAACGCTTTATATACGTGTTAGTTGCATGTTCAGTCATTGTAATGATAATATAAATAAAATTAAAATAAATAAATAAAAATTTTATAAATATAAAAAAAAAAACACTAAAATTAATTTGTTTTCTTAAAATTAAAAACTGGAAAGTTTTAAAAATGAATTTGGAACTGCGTGTGTAATTCATTTCTTTTCTAATTACCTGGTGTATCCTTCTTGAAGATTAAATTGCTTAATAGCATATTCATTAATGATTTAACATGACTTCATACTTACTAATAATTAATATTTATTAATAATAAATATTATAATTAAATAGAATAATTATAATATATTAACTACAGGAAATTGATCAGTAGTTATTTTTAAAAATTCTACAATAGAATATCGATATTGAATACCTAAATAGAATTTGTCAAATTTATTATCTGTAGAATTTATTTTTCTTTCATGGTTTAAGTGATTGATTTTAGTAAAAACATAGATAATATAAATTCAATTTAAATTATATCATAAATTATCTTTAAAAATAAATAAATAAATAAAACTATTTTTTATATACAATTTCAAAAAAATCATCAAGTTATTTAAGCTTTATGATACGCGTCATAAGATTAGATTATATAATATAAATTAAAACGAAACATATTTAATAATTGATTTTTATTTCTTTCAATTTATTTTTTTTTTATTTCATGGTGTCAATTTATGTATAACGTAATATCTTGGCATTGAAATATTTATTTTAGGTAACGCCATATTTATTAAAGTATACTTCAATTTTAGTATTAAAATATTAAAAAATAAATCATAAATATTTGTAAAGGGAAGAAATTGTTAAAAACAGCAAAATAAATCTGGACTATCTCGCAATTTGAATTGGATTAATTAACACATATATTATATTTAAATTAAATTCAATTAATTATAAAATATAAATTAAAATTAATAAATAATATCTATTAAACCAGTGCGTGTTTGGCTCTTTGTTGATGGCACCACGACACGTGCTGGCACGTGATTTGCAGTCAACGTATTAAAAAATTTTAAAAATTAATTCCAGTACGTTCAGTGATTCAATCGAGCTGAAATTCTATATATAGCAGTTTTATACAATTTTTAATAATGTGAAAAACTATCAAACATATATCTTTATTTTTACGGTCACTTTAGAGGAAAAAAAAATGAAAACAAACACACACAAACAAACATACATACACAGACCGACATTTTCCTCAACCTTAGTCAAAATGACTCAGGGACCTTCAAAACGTAAACAACATCAAAATCTCGACATCGAAAATTTTCAAGAGCGAGATGGAAAAAAAACATGACAGTTTATTTTAAAAATACTATTCTAGCCTATAAAGTCTACCCCAGAATTATTTTTTTTTTTTTGCCTAAAAATTTTATTTATTTTTCTGATTTTTTAAAATAATAATATAAGTAAATTTTTTTTCTTTAATTGCCTTCAGCACCTATTACAATTCTTTTTGTAATGGTCACTTGAAAAAAATGTAGTAAAAAAAGAATGAATTTAAATAATCATTTACATTCTATGAGGAAAGTAAAAAGGCTTGAAGATATTAGCATACAATAGAGAATGTCAAAAAATAATAAAATTAAGACCCCTTTTTATGAAAATGAAAAAAATTTTGTATTTAAGTTTTAAAAGACAATTCAAAATAACAGTAATTTTAAAGATTTTATTCTTTTTCTTTTAAAATAGTAGTAATCTTAAAAGATCAAATTATTTGAAATTTGTCTTCAAAAGAAATCTATTTTTAAATATTTATTAGGATTGTTTTGAAATATTTGTATGATTATGAATAATGACTAAGAGAAAAGGTCAATTACATTTTCAATTTATAAATAACACAAAAAAAATCTTCGATAATTTGAAGTTTAAATATAGGAATGAAAAATTTCAATTAAGGAAATAGATAAAATTTTATCTTCTTTTTCGTTTTTTTTTTTCATTTACAGTTAATTGATTTTAAGAAAGGTAGGTAGACATTAGGAGTGTAATTAATGCGGATTTTTATTTCGTTCATGTCAGAAGATCCACGAGAAGATTCAAGTTTGCAAAGCACGTGGTTGGGGCGTGGAGGCACGTGTGGGTCCCGTGGTCTGTGTCTGTGCCCCCCTCCTGTTCCTTGCCATCGTGCCAAATATGAATCATCGATATCGTCCCAATCGAAAACCTCGACATTCGAACCATTTAGTTTCAATAAAAAAAAAAATAAAAAAAAAACGATTATTTTTATAAATACCCACCACTCTACCAACACGAATCTATTAATATTTACTTAAGGTGACCATTTTTTGAAAACACCAAAGCAGGACATTTTACCTTTTTTAGAACCAAATAGAAAATAATTCGGAAATGTTCAAAAGCTTAGTCCAGAAAACATTTGACAAATTGAAAAAATTTTGAAAAAAGTACAAAATGTTCAAAAGCTTAGTCCAAAAAACGGTTGAGCTTTTTTATTTATTTTTTTTTTTTAAAGAGACAAATTGAAAAAATATCAAAAAGGAGGACAGTTGGGAGGACACTTACAAAAGGACAGAGCTTACAAATGGAGGACGGTTGGTCACCTTAATATACTATACTACGCAAATGTCTACTAAAATTTAAATTAAAAAATAATTTTGAAAAAAATTCTAAATAAATTGAATAAAAATCCTAACAAAATTATTTATTTCCTAAGAGTAGGTTAATTGAATAGTTATCTCATCATATGTTATCTGATAATTAATGTAGATTATGAGTCCCCAATCTCATTCTAATGCAAACACTTTATAAAAAAATTTATTAAATCCATGAAAAAAAAATAAAAAAAAAATAAAAAAATACTATCAGTGTTTATTATACGATGATGATGAGTTAAACATCATCGATAAAATATTATTAAAATATTTTATACTATAATATTATAATTATGTATAAAAGATATTAGTAATTAACACTGGCTTGGAAATGACGTGAAGTAAGGATAGTCAGAAAGGTTTTCTAAGTTCAGGGATGTCAGATAGATGGTAGAAAAGGGATGGCGAACATTTTCAATCTTTTTGTGACACAAACTTATAAAAACATTTTATGAAGTACTTAAAAGTGCTTCAATAAAATTGTTATGATTTTTTTTCCCGCCCCTGTATCTCCTTAACGCAGCGTTTTCCAACCTGTGGGGCGCGAGACTTGTTAGAGGGGCGCGAATGTATTAGAACCAATTTTTTTTTCTAAAATCTAAAATAATAGGGATAGGTAACCTGGTTTCAATTTTTTTTCCAATTTTATTACAAGATTATTACAAAAATTAATGGGGAGGGGACAAGAATTTTTTTGAAAAAAAGGGGCGCCGGTTCAGAAATGTTGGAAAGCACTGCCTTAACGTTAATATATAATCAAATATCTTTGTATAACTTGAAACAATAATACACAAAAGTATTATAATTTTAAATATTAAACTTTATTTCAGAACAGTAAAATAACTATTCAAAAATTTAGAATGTATTTTAGATAAAAATTCATTTTTCCTAAAAACTGTCTATTATTAATAAAATAATTTTATTTTAGTGCAAAAATCAAATTTTTTAAACGGGACATAGGTTCGCCATCCCTGGTCTAAGATATCTCTAAATATGTAAATATTTAAATACAAAAATATACAAATTAATTGTACAAATTTATTTTTGTTTTTTCAATGGAAAAACGAAAAACACTTATGTATTTATAGACTGGCCTGGGAAAAAATTTTAAATACGAATAAAAAAATTAAACAAATTTATAAATACTTAATTTTGTTGTTATTTTGGCGGTGTTTTCTTTTTATAAATATTGCTTGTTGTTTGTATATTAAAGAAAAATGCGTATTTCAATTTCTATTTATAATCCATCAAAATATTTTAAAAGTAGTAACCTCCTGAGATTTATTATTATTATTATTATTTAAACGTTAAGAAATTTATAATTTTAATAAAAAATCTTATTTAAGATATATTGAATTTGATTAATATATATATATCAAATAATATTAAATGAATAAAATATTATTGGTCTGCAATGTTTATATCTAAGGATATTATAAAATAAAATTTAAAATTATCTTGTAAATTTTAAATTATTTATTTCTAATATATTTTGAAATACTTAATTATAGTCTTAGATTTAAACATAAATATTCACAAAATGTATAATATAATGTATTAAATGCCAAGGTAAGATTGCCATAAATTATCACAAATAATTCTTTTAACTATTTAAGCTATGCACGAGGAAATTAAATTATAACAAATATCAAGATTAGAAAAATTTCTAATTGTAAGTATTTTTTGAGTTAATTTGTTAAATATATGCTAATTATTATTTTTTTAGAAATAATAAGTAATGAATCATTATAAATTAACAAACAATATTTTAATAATAAATATATATATATATATTAATAATAAATATATAAATATTAAAACTTATTTAATTATTATTAATTAGAAATAAAAATATTTTTTTAATATATAATAAATAAATTATTATACAAAATAGAGAGAGGTGAGGATTAGGAAAATAAAATTTCTTGTAGAAAGTTCAAATGTCTAAAGAAACTTGACGTAAGGCACGTAGTCCATTTATAAAGAATTATGAAAAGCTTTGTTCGAAGAAATTCGAATTAGTATATTGTATTATTAGAAACTCCAATTTAAATATTATATATATATAAATTAAATGAAATCATTCAAAAAAAAAATTACATATTTTTTTTATTTCATTGATTTATGGATAATTGGTGGGTTTAAAAAAATGGTTAGATAATTAAAACAGAAAAAGTTGTTGAGACAGTCGTCGTTGTTGGTCTTTTGGCCTTGAGTTCGTTGATTCGATTCCCAACATTTCCAAAGAAGTTTTTCTAATCAATTTAATCTTTGCTTAACATCACTTTTTTATTGAAAAGTTTACTATACTATAGTACTAAAAATTAGTTAATCATAAGGAATTTTTAATTATTTTAGAGTCATGTGACTATAAAAATGATGTCATTCTTGTGCAATGTTTAGGGTCAAATCCACGAAATGTTGATATATCTAATATACCAATTTCAAAAGAATTTAGTAGAGTAGAGGAGTAAATTCCAAATAAATATATTAATTTTAACATTGGATATTTATAGTATTCATATACTAAAATATTATTGAACTATGATCTTCATAAAAAATGGTTGTATAACCAACAGGCGGTATTATTTATTGTTTATTTTTTGAGAGAATATTTACCTTTTAATTTTATTCTTAAATTCTATTTGTAAATTTATTTATAATTTTGATCCCTTTTTTTTAAATATTTAATAAGATATGATAAAAATATATTAGGCATAAATATTTAAAATAATTAATTAATGTTTTGCTTTTAAATAATTTATCTGATTCAATTTTATTATAGACATGATTTTAAAATATGAATTATTAAAAAAAAAAAATATACTAAAAATATGATAACATTTTATAAAAATAGAATAGTGATACATAATACTTTAATTAAAAAAATAAATAAAAATACAATATTAATAATAACAAATTTCCGAATATATAATCTTATCTACTTTCTTTAAACTAAATATATAAGATGAGAATAGGTCAGAAGGGTTTAATAAATTTTAACCTATATATCATTAATAATATATAATAACTATAACTAATAAATAATAATAACTATAAATAAAATAATTTTGATAGTAATTAGTTAAGGTCAATGCGGTATTTAGTGATAACAAAAGAATTAAGATATATAATTTAATCAAATGAAAATTTAATTAAATATTATTATTTGATGATAAACGAAAATTATATGAATGTAATAGATATTGAACGTAGAAGAAGTAAAAGGTCATTAATTTTATCATTGAAAAATAAAAATTTATTGGAACCACTTGGAACTGGAATTTTTTTCTATTTTTTTTCTTATATTTTTAAAATACAATTTGAAGTTGAAATACTACATATTATCCATTTTCAAAATGAGAAATATAAAGATCTGATTTTTTTTTTCATAAAAATTCATCGAAGGAATGAATCAATTTAAATATTAATAAATTTTTAAAAAAATCAAAAAATACAAAATAACAATTCATACATTTTAAAAATCACTTAAATAATAATATGGAAAAATAAAATAAAAAAATGAATGAAATTAATTAATATTTTTCCATGATAAATAAAAATATCAATTTGCAACAATTGTTATTTTGATTTGGTAATAGGTATGTAATTTAAAAATAAATTTACGCATTATTATGATTTTGAAATTGATTTCCAAAATATGTTTTATAGAAAATGAAAATTTGATAAATTAAAAATTATTAATATTAAAAACAACAAATGATTAATAATTTTAAATAATATAATTATATAATTATGATCTAACTCAGAGGTTCTTAAACTGTGGTCCGCGGACCCCTGGGGGTCCGCGAAGCCTTTACTGGGGGTCCGCAAAGCCATCGTACAGGTGCACGATAAAATGATGAGTCAGTTAAAACTTTATTTAATATAAAAGGAGCGATGGCATGGCTTTGTGAGGAAACAGATCAAATACCCAAATTCAACGAAATGTGCAAGAAAATTATTGCTACCGTTTCCATCTTCATATTTAGCTGAATTTTCTAATAAAATCTGTTCTACAATATGCAAAAAAATCGTTATTCACCAATCACTGTTAGAAATATTCACCATATATCCTTGTTCTTATGAGATCTTAAGCCAGAAATTAACTAATAAAATGACGTAAAGTACCTAAAGTTGGGATGGGGTCCGTCAAAAAGAATTTTCTCAAGTGGGGGTCCGCGGAGTACATAAGTTTAAGAACCTCTGATCTAACTTATTTTTAGTTTTATTTATGTGTAATATTTCAAAGGATAAATTATATTTATAATTTGTATAAGAAATGATCAATTAATAAATTGAAAATGATTCTTGGAACAATAATGAATAATTTTAATAACTATAAAATATTAATAATATATTAAACGTCTATTTATTATATGGAAAATTTATATAAATTATTTTTAATTATAAAATAATAAGATTGAATGAGTAATAAATGGAAATTTGAGCAGGTTTATAATTTTTCAGTCATTGGTGGACCAGATTAATTAATTGTATTCTATTCAATTTCTAAAATAGTTTACTCTTTGATATTTTTTTAATAAATGCATTTGATTAAAATAATAAATTAATATTATACAATAAGGGAAAAAGAGATTGAATTACTAGTTTATATAATATATTATAAAATTGAATTGTAGAAATTTATAAATTTGAAATTTTATTTTTAAAAAAATTTAATTAAATTTAAATTTAGTTAATTTTAGTGATTTCTAAAGCAAGCATAAATTTTTCATTTAATTTTATTAATTTTATCTTGATTAACATTTAAGAGACTATATAGAATTAGTAATAAACTTACCCTTAATTTGTGATTTGAGGGGAGCTGGGTTAAACAAGACCATATTAACGAGTTGTGTCTGTAAGCGAGTTGAGTGGTGCATCTGAACAAAAGTAGTCGGGATAGTCTATTAAAGAGTCTTCCTTTGGAATGGAAAATTACAAGAGGGGGTGTGTTATGGAATGAGACATCGGTCGGAAATTTTACAATCAGACTAAAGAATCCCCACAAGAAAAAGTAACATGATTGGTTATCTTTGAAATTTATTATCTTCAAATTACAATTGAGATAATAATTGATTAATAAACAAAAATAATATTGATAATAAACATAAATAAATTTAAATATTATTTTTATAATTTTGAATCAATTTTCATTTAAATAAATATTAATTTATCATTTGGAATTTTTAAAAAAAAATTGTGAAATAGATGGTATCTTCACGAAATATAACGTTACAATCAATAGAAGTCTTTTCAGAATTTATTATTTAGGAGAAATGGTTAAAAATTTTATGTTCCATCCGCCATCTCGCCAAAGATAGTATTACGATCAGGAAAATTATCGATGTTGTGATTTTGATGTTTTTATACGTTTTAAAGGTCCATGAGTCATTTTCACTAAAGTTGAGAAAAATGTCTTTTTGTATGTGTGTATGTAGACAAGATTACGCAAAAACTGTTTGAGCTAGAATAATGAAATTTGGCATATGGGCATTATTCAAAATTTGTAGTTTTCTATCAACTTTTGAGAAATGTAGCTCAACCGGAAGAGGGTCATTACCTACCACGTTTTGATTTTTCCCTCTAAACTGTCTGTAAAAATAAAGATATATGTTTGATAGATTTTCACATAATTAAAAATTGTATAAAACTGCTATATAAAGAATTTCAGTTTAATTGAATCACTGAAAGTACCGGAATTAATTTTTAAAAAGATTTTAACACGTTGACTGCCAATCACGCGCCAGAAAGTGACGTGGTGTCATCAACGAAAAACCAAACACGCGCTGGTTTAATAAACATTATTTATTAATTTTAATTTATAATTAATTTAATTTAATTTAAAAATAATATATTTTAATTAATCTAATTCAAATTTGCGAGATAGTCGAGTGGAGACAATTCAGATTTTTTAAATTGGAACACCGAATGCAGAAAATAATTATCCATTGATATAATCACAAATATTTATTAAACATAAAGAATTTATAATTTAAATATTATTGAAAATAAATATATATACACTAATCGTTTTTATCAAAGTAATTAGAGTAAACAAACTATACATTTTACTATTTTTCAATTGATTGATTATTCAATATTTTATTTATTTGTTCATTGTAAATTAAATTACAATATTAATAGACATCGTCTATAAATATATATATATTATATATAAAACATAATTCATTTTTTATTAATATATACCGCGATTACCTTAACTAATTAGTATCAAAAATATATTATTTTTTAAATTTTAATTGAATAATGAAAAAAACTTAACATATCTTGATGCCCTAGTACCATAGTCTTGTGATTTTAATTAATATGAAATTTCATTATTTTCACTTACTTTTCTTAAATATAAGTTATATGTATTTGAAATTCTTCTCAATGATTAAATTATAAGGATTCAACAAATCAATCTCCATTCACTAAATTATCGACAAAAAAAAAAGTTTATAATTAAGTGAATCCTTATACTTATAATTAGTTCTAAATTTAATTTTAAATATCATAAACAATTAAATAAATATATCAACCACTAATATTATATATTTTCTAAATTTTTTTTTAATATATATTATACATTTTTACTATCTCGCAAATGATCACGAAAATCTTCGATGTCGAGATTTGGATGTTTTTATACGTTTTGAACGCCCCTGAGTCATTTTCACTAACAATAAGGTTGACAAAAATATCTGTCTGTCTATGTGTCTATATGATAAGATTATATGATAAGATTATACAAAAACGGTTTGAACTAGAATAATTAAATTTGGTAAAAATTCATAGTTTTCTATCAACTTTTGAGAAATGAAATTAATTCGGAAGAGGGTCATTACCTACCACGTTTTCATTTTTTTCCTCTAAAATGACCGTAAAAATAAAGATCTATGTATGATAGTTTTTCACATGATATATACATGGTATAAAAGTGCTTTATATAGAATTTCAGCTTGATTGAACCGGGAAAAGTACCAGAATTAATTAATTAAATTTTGTCTTAAAATAATCCAATTCAAATTTGCGAGATAGTCGAGTGGAGACACTCGAGATTTTTTATATCTTATAGTTAAACTACAGTCAGTGTGTATTTTATTTAAATATTGATTCATTACAACTATATCTCGATTTAAATTTAAACCTTATGATAAATTGTTTTATTTTATAATTTAGTAAAAAGTATAAACTAACCCAATCATAGATTTAAATTTATCATTGACGTAGATGACCCTGTGTCATTGAAGCACGAGAATTGATCGTGAAATAAGTATACAACTTATAAGCAAAGAGATTTCACTAATAAAAAAATCTAATAATAAAAATAATGCACTACAATATGATAAAAAAGAATGTATCATTTACAAAAAAAAAAAAAAAAAAAATACGAGTATAATCGATCTATTTAAATAAAAATATAAATCTTAATTATTTCTATTGAACAAAGACTATATGTTATACCACTATTGTAATAAAAATCTTCGTATAGAATTAGCATATTTTTGGTATGTATATTCTTACGACGACGAACTTTTAATTTACCTCATTAGGAAGGAGTGAGGAGTTTATATCCCTAAATAAAAATTTTATTTATTATTTTAATTAAATTATATATATATATTCTAATACGCATTTCAATTAAAGACCTCTTTATATATATATATATATATATATATATATATATATATATATATATGTATATGAAATATATATTTATATATTTATAAAACTGATTAGTTCAGTTATTTTGAAATAAAAGTTAAAATTTAAATGATGAAATGTGATATTAATAGTATAAACATTATTATCAAAAAAAATCTTAACTACGAGCTCAAATAATTTGGTAATCGTTCTTCAAAATTTTATTTATAAATGAATTTATCATTATCATTATTATTATTATCGATATTTGGTTTGTCTGATATTTTAAGTGAAATGACCTTTTTTTGTAACTTAACCAATTGTTTTGTTTTATGGAGGAAAGTTTTCTTTTATTGATTTTATCTATCTTTCTGTTTTTCCTTATAATAACAATAGAAGAAGGAAAAACACTATCTCACTACACTCCCCCTCTTCCCAATATTGTTTGTTTCATGTGAAATTGACTAATTTATCAATTAAAAAGTAATCATAACCTCATTCATGAATATTTTTAATTAATTAAGTTTGATCTTAAGATTAATAGATAATTGTATTCAAAGGTATTAGCTAATATATAATATTTGACAAAAACAAAAAAATACAAGATATTTGTTAAGGATGTCTCAAAAATTGATAAAAGATTATTTTTTTTTAGATAAGTAATTTGTTAATAAAAAGCAAAAGGTGGGAAATTTTTAAGATAGTCTGTAAAAGTAGACTAAAGAATTTTCTCCATATTAAAAAAAAATTATTTAATTTTTTTTTTTATAATTTCATAAATCAAGACATGATCGATAGCAATGATTATGGTATGTATTTAATGATGTTCTAATATTTATTTAGTTATGATTTTTCAATTGGAAAACATTGCATAGCTAGTAAAAGTACTAAACACAGAATTGAATCATTATATTTTTGTAAAATGAATAATAAATATATCGATAAAAGATGTATGGTTTCGAAACTCAATGATTTAAATGAAAATATTATTATTTTTTCCTATTAAAATTTTTTGATTAATCATATATATATATATATATATATATAATACATGATTATATGAATATGAGAGAAGAAAATAACAAAATTTATTTAGAGTACAAAATATATAAATATAGAAATAATTGTTTTTAATATCTCGTTTTTATACGTTTCGAAGGTCCCTGAGTCCTTTTCACTAAGGTTGAGAAAAATGTCTCTCTCTCTCTCTCTCTCTGTGTGTGTGTGTGTGTGTGTGTGTGTGTGTAGACAAGATTACGCAAAAACTGTTTGAGCTAGAATAATGAAATTTGGTACACGGGCATTATTCAAAATTCATAGTTTTCTATCAACTTTTCAGAAATGTAGCTCAACAGAAAGAGGGTCATTACCTACCACGTTTTGATTTTTTTCCTCTAAAGTGACCGTAAAAATAAAGATATATGTTTGATAGTTTTTCACATGATTAAAAATTGTATAAAACTACTATATATAGAATTTAAGCTTGATTGAATCGCTGAAAGTACCGGAATTAATTTTTTAACACTGCATATCACGCGCCATACGTGACGTGGTGCTATCAATAAAGAGCCAAACACGCGCTAGTTTAATAAATATTATTTATTAATTTTAATTCTTTATTTAATTAATTAAATTTAATTTAAATATAATATATGTTATATTCCAATTCATATTGCGAGATAGTCGAGTACACTTCAGTTTATATATATATTTTAATAATTATACTATTAAACTAACATAAAGACCACTGTTTTATCAGAATTATTATCTATTGTCTTAATAAAATTGGGATTATACTAAAGTATTTGTAATATCAATTGTTAAGAGATTTTTTTATCTAAATAAACCTCCGATATTTTTTATTGTTTAATATTAATATTAATTTATTAATATATGTATTTAAATTTATAAGTGTTTTTTTATAATTCAATCAGATATATGATAAGAAACTTGAAAATATTGTAATTTATTTTTTTTTTATGTAAATAATCTTAATAAAAAAATTATTTCAATTGCACTTCTCTAAATATTTAAATATTGATGACATAGATAAAACAAAATATCTTTCAAAATAAAATATATTTCATGAAATTAAAAGAAACTTAGAAATAAAATCAGCAGGAATTTTATAAATACATATTTTAAGGTGGGGAAATAGTTTTAAAGGAATTGAAGGGAATGGCTTTCGTCTGAAATACTAGTTGGCATGAAAGAGAGAGAGAGAGAGAGAGAGAGATGTGGTCAGTGGAATTGATTGGATGCCAGAGTACCTGGAAAGTTACGTGGACTTGTAAAGCAGTGACCTCGGCCGAGACCGCGACCAGACATACCATCAAATTAGCAAGGACGTTGACGTAGATACTTATCAATTGACTATCGTGGATGCTGAAGATCATTACGTCAGAGGAGAGGTAATATAAGGATAAGGAAAAATATAAAAAGAATAGGAACAGTTACATTTCGGTTTATTTGTTTATATAAATTCATATAATTTTATTAATTTGTTAGATGACCATTAAAGAAAAAAAAAACAATAAATATTTCATTTGGTGAATGAATTGTTTGTATTTAATAGAATTGTATTATAAAAGAATGAGGAATATTTAATTAACGATATTAAAAAAAGAACAAACAAAAAATAATTAAGAAATATTGACCTAAATGTATTATCAAAGTAGATATTATTATTATCTCTATAAACAATATACTTATTAGATTGAAGGTACTATATATTCCTATTATTTTTAATATAATAATCAATTATTAAAAATTATAAAATAAGTATTTGTTAGAAATACAAATTGTGTGTGTATAACTTTAAATATGCTATGTGGTTCACCGAGCCGCCGCTCAGTACTTTAAAAAAATTATTCCTTATGAACTATGAATATTTAAGATTAACAAGATTATTATTTAAAATAAATAAACGACAAAATATATGAAACAATTTTAAATAATTTACAAGAAAATAAATTAAAAAAAAAATAGTCATAAAACATACACCCCTGCACCGAAAGACAGAAAAGTATGGTCTGTGGATATAACATAATATATATTTCGTAATTTGATTACAGAATATTATTAAAATAAATATTTTTAATTTTATTTTATTTATAATAATGTATTTTGTGTTTAAGGAAGCGCTGTGCGGCGTTGCCCGGCGCCATTTTATTATTATTAAAATTCCTATTTTAAATTAAGAAAAAACTAAAAGATGATTTTTCCCGAGGCTGAAACCAATACAAATCGATTTTTCTCTATAAAAGTTATCATTTGTGTGAATTTCAAAAAATCCTTAGAGCGGTTAATAATTCAAAAATAAAAAAAAATATATATATAGTTTTTGCTAGTATAATAAATAAGATAAGATATATATATAATAAATAAAAAGTCTATAAAAAAATATCTACTATATTTTTTATTAATTTATTATTTTAAATAATTTAAAAAAGTCGACCTTATCAAAAATCAAAGTAATATAAATTTTATTCCTTGAAATT
Organism: Labia minor; assembly: GCA_963082975.1. Lineage (NCBI taxonomy): Eukaryota > Metazoa > Arthropoda > Insecta > Dermaptera > Spongiphoridae > Labia > Labia minor. The sequence goes on along the minus strand of OY720344.1, from coordinate 94,215,588 downwards.
TAAAATTAATATATTATATGTTTAGGTTTAAAGAAAATTTAAATTGTAGATGAACACATCACACACAAATCTATCATAAAATGAAGAATGAACAATGCATATACCATATACTACAAAAAATTCGAATGAAAATAAATATTATTACTTACAAATTAAAGAAAAAAATAATATTTTTGCAAAATGGTTTAAATCATATTATAGACCAATGAAATGGACAATTAAACATACATTTATTTGTGCATTTTAAAAATATTGTATATTTTTGAGAAGATTAAGAAAGCTACATAATATTGTTGTAATATAATCCAGTTCAAAAATAATTAAAAAACCTATTATTTACTATCTTTTATGGCCTCAAATGAACTCATATTTTTTAAAATAATTTATTATGATATAAAAAAATTGATAAACTTATTTTATATAGAAATATAGGTTATTCTTAGCATATTTATAGATTTTTTTTGTCAGAATATTGCTTAAAATAAATACAAGAGAAAAAAATATTATCATGAGCCAATATAATAAATGTTGAAATTGAATTTTTTTAAATGATTTTATAGTAAACTATCAAGTTTGAGAGAGTATAAAAAATGATTGGCATTAAGAAGAAAAAACTGATAACTATGGAATATCTCTCTGTATATAATAATTATTTTAATAATTTACCAAGGTAGTTATTTAATACCCTAAAAATATAATTATATTATTCATGGATTTTATTATTTTTTTTAAAGATAAATTACTTTTATTCTGATCTTCAAAATGTTTTATCCTACATAACTTTCGGTCCTTTTCTTTCAATTCAAAATACTTAATTTCTTCTTAATACTCAAACTTATCATAAAATGTGGGCAATTTTAAATCTTTCTATTCTATTTATAAAAAGTTCTGATTGCTTTCTTTATTTTTCTAATTTCAGAAACAAGAAATGTTAATTATTATAACCATATATATTGCTGTTAGGCGCCATTGGGTGGGTGGGTAGCGAACCTGCCTGACATTCACATTGTCCCGGGGTCAAGTCCCGGGCCTGGCAAGGGAATTTCCCTGGCTGGGGTCTATGGGACGGAGTCAACCCAGCCTACGGGAACAACATTGGGGAAAAGCAACTTGATAGCGCCTCCGATCAAGGGAATCAAGGTAAAGGTTGAGAGGACCCGTTCTACTGATCATAGGATACCTCATTGATATAACCGGCTTGATAGGCGTTGTCCTTGCTTAGGACGTACAAAGTCAGAGGTATATATTGCTGATTATCAGGCAAAAATCTGTTAACATTTTTACCTATGAGTTTTGTCCTTGAAAATTGATTTATTGATATGCAATTTATTCCATTTAAGTACACCTTATTATATTATTTTTTTATAAGATCTATTATGGTACTATGAATTTAATGAAAGTTAGAAATCTCTCAGTCACTTTTATAATCTACTCTTTAAAAAAATATTGAACACAGTTGTTATCTTATTAAATAAATAAAGCTAAAAAATAGGTTTTACAATATTTTTAAAATTTTTAAAATTAAAACAGCAAAATAATATATATATATATATATATTATTAATAATGAAATTACTTACTTCACATTAGTACTTTAGTAAAGTAAGTTTTAAAGTTCTAAGATATTTAAATTGTATTATCTACAAATGAAGGCCATATAATAGAGAAAAAAATAATGTCAAAACTAAGTTCCTTTAGATAATATTTTAAACATTGAATGTTTTTATATATAGCTAGATATATTTTCAAAATATATTTGCACGCTATCATAAGACAATACCGAATAGTATTTAAAATCAAAAAAATTAATATAGTTTAAATACTTTATTTATTATAAAACATAGTTTAAAGATTAATAAAGAATTAATTAAAAAAAAAAGTATTTAGGCCAACATATTTTTGCCGGAAGGAATAAAAAGATAAAAAGAAATGTTCCATTTGTTATATTAAAAGTAATTAATCAAATAAAAATAAATTGATCTCTTTTGTTTAATTCGTGAAATAAAAATTTAATTCTATTCTAATTACAAAATTCCAAATTATTTATTATTTAGTTTATCAGATAAAAAATAATATATTTACCTAAAAACTTATTGAAACAAAAAAGTTTCTTATAACTTTTTTAAAGAGATTTAATGCAAATTTTCATTTAGTTTTATTATATAATAAAACTTATCTGGAAACTATAGACTTGGTTTTAGTTAGTTATTAATATTTAAGGTTAAACGAGTTTATATATGACTGAATTTAAAATCTAAAATTTTAATCATCTATTTTATAAAATGTCAAGTTTATATAAGAATAAAAAATTCATTGAAAAACTGCCAAATGATTTTGCTCAGAAAACTTTGTTGCAACAGTAACTGGTTTATTTAATAACGAGTTATTTGATCTGATATTTACTCAGTGTTCAATTAACAATTTTTTTTTAATAATCAAACAATAGATAAATAGATTTTTTAAATAAATCATCTATTATTAATATGAATTACTAGTAGAATATTAATAATATATGTTAAATTTTAATAGATTTATTTAATATTTGTTTGATGGGAATAGCAGAAGGACTCTTAAAAAGAGGAAAAAAATAGTATTACTAATCCTAGCCAAATTGAGAGGGTTCCTATCTAATCTTAACTTAAACTATTTATATAAGTATAATATAAATAAACAGTAGTTTATTTAGGCTTAGAATTGTTTAGTTAATATTTTTTGAACAAACATAGATCTATAATTTAATGAACACAGCTGTGAACTAAATTATAATTTTGGGAGTTGATTAAAATTACAAACCTAGCATAATTATCGAAATTATTTATAGAAAAATTTAATTTATTAATAAAAAAAAAAATTATTATATAAAAAAAATTGCTCAAAATAATAATTAAATGAAATCATATATATCAATAACAACAAAAATATTTATTTATGTTTTTGACAATTTAATGCGATTATATTATTATTCTGTTGAATATAGAATTCTATGGTATCGAGGGCATTGCTATCATCATTAACCTGGACTAAACCTATCTTAATCACTGAATACTTAATGGAAGATATACATTTTGAATAATAATAAACGAATAAACGTAATTTCAAGATCAATTAAACTTTTTACTATCTCGCCAGAGTATGCGATCATGAAAATTTTCGATGTCGAGATTTTTATGTTTTTATACGTTTTGAAGTTTCCTGAGACATTTTCACTAATGTTGAGAAAAATTTCTGTGTGTGTGATGTATGTATGTGTGTGTGTGTGTGTACACAAAATTACGCAAAAACGGTTTGAGCTAGAATAATGAAAGTACCAGAATTATTAATTCTGGTACTGTTAAAAAATTTTTTTAACACTGCAAATCACGCGCCAACACGTGACGTGGTGCCATCAACAAAGCGCTGGTTTAATAAATATTATTTATTAATTTTAAATTATAATTTATAATTAATTAAATTTAATTTAAATATAATATATGTTATTTAATCCAATTCAAATTGCGAGATGGTCGAGTGGAGACACTCCAGCTTATTAAACTTATAAAAGAATTTAGAAAATATATTGATGGATAAAAAAGAATTTTATTGATTGTCTGTATAGTAAATCAAAGAATGGGTACCTCAATCAAAACAAAATTACAAAAGAACAAATATCTTATAGGTTACCTGATTTTTTTCTTTTTTTTTTTTTGGGTAAGTCGAAAGTTATTTTTTTGCAGGTAGGAGACACACCAGTTCCCCCTATCCCTGTATTTCAACGTCCTAGCAAGGTCGTCGTATTTGTTAGTCATAGAAATAGGAATGAATTTGGATTGAATAGTGAAAAACAATCTTAGAAAAAAATCGTGACTGTAGCGATAGCCCCGTTATGAATGAATTGATTTGAAATCAATAAAAAACAAAACTTGCTTTTAATTACACTGTTATTAAATACGTAAATAAGCAGAAGTGATGATAAGCTAAGATGTGAATGAAGTGGATCATTACGAAAAAACGCTATTTCCTTTTCCTATTCGAAAACGGTAACACGTGATTTGACGTTGTAAGTAAGCTACGCCTCTTTTATATCATGTGGTTTTCAATGACCAATCGACTTTAAGAGTAAACCCCTACCTCTCTTTCCTCCTCATCCTCAATTACCATTTACATTACTACGAGTGTCCTAATGAAGGGCTTTTGGTGCAAATAAAACGTAATTTCAAATTACGTATAATGTAAATAATCAATGGAATGCTAATAAGCTTGGGATCAAAACAAAATCTGAAGGATATTTTAAATAACATTCAGAATTGTTTAAATTTTTTTTTATTTGAGAAAAAACAAAAATTGTTTTAAGATTTAAGATTTTAAGAGTTTTTTTATTTCATAAAATACTGAAATTCTATACTCTCCTATAAAATCAAGCATTTAAATCCGAATTAGAAATTTCAAGAAATATCTGTTTTGAGATTCAAGCATCTGTGAGCAAATAAGTTGGGACTTTTTTATTTTCCATGATATAAACTTATAAATAATATTCGTGAACTAACTAACTTCAATTGTCAAATCAAGCTTTAACCGACTTCATTCAAAATAATCAATTTATATTTCAAAACTTTAGTATACAGAAAAATTAACCAATTATCAACAAATTAATTACAAAAAATTAAAAATGAATTTATATAAATAAAATAAAAAATTTTCTCAACATTTTGGTTGTGAATTAGAACATCGTGAAATGTTGTTCTTAATATATATATGTAAGTCGGTTTTTAAATAAGAGATTTTATTTAATTCTAAAAGAATATACAAAATATACATAAGTAATAAAATAAAAATAAAGAAATACAATAACTAAAATAATAAATTAAATTACAAGTTATTGTAAACCCAAAAAATTGAGAACGATAAATTATTAATAATTAACAATAAAAACAAACAATTTAAATTAAAAAGTAGAATCCAGCGCCTCTAACGTTCCTCCACCCAAACATGCTCTAACACAATTATATATATTTATAATTTACATATATATATAATAAGTAGGTATATAAAATATTGTGTAATCTAGTTTAGTACAGTTGGGACCCATAAGCAATTGCCTGATAATGGATAATCAGGCACTGATTATATTCTTTAATATCTTAATAATATAATAGCTAAGTAAAAATCATTAGGAAATAAAGATCATTTAGTTAACTAAATAATAAGATATCAAGGAAATACACAGGTCTATTGTGAGGAGATATGAAATTATCAAAACAAAAATCTTTTTAATATTATTGTAACAGAAATGCGTAAATACTAAAATAGAAGATAATCTAATTTTGGATTCGAATAGTAAACTTAAGATCAAAATCGGGTCAAGTGCAATCATATGAAATCGTCATTCAAAAAAAGTCCTTGCAAGGATATTACACTATCTCAGTTATACAATATTAAACGAGATATGTCTTTTAGTCATTATTTTTTTTTCTATATATATATATATATATATATATATATATGTCAGAGAACAAATCAAAACAATTATTTCTCGAAATTTCTATTACAAACTTGAATGTCGATAAGATTCTATCTCATATAAAAATATACTTATATATCTATATATTATTTAATTATTTAATCAAAAAGATAAATACATCTTAAATCTTTTTAAAATATAATTTCTAGTTGGTATCAATAATTTATAAATTATAAATAAATAATAAATAATATTTAAGGTTTATTATCATGCAATGAAAACATATTAATTTGGAAGAAAATTTTGAAAATAAACTGACTCATTTTAGTAAACAAATATCTAATATTATAATTTATGAAGACATTTTAATAGATAAATTATACGTAGAATGATAAAAACACACAGTCAGGACAATTAATAAATAAAATAAATATCAATGAATTTTTTATTGTTTATACTCGTATTATAAATATAACAATAAAGGTAGTATTAGAAAATTCATACTTGTATTAATTAAATTTTAGGGTTAACAGTTTTATAAACAGAGAATTCAAGGTTTTAACAAGTTATTAGCGACTATTTCCGTTTGAAATTTGTATATCATTTTGAGAATGGAATACAATAATTTTACGTACTTTATATAATCTTTTAATATATTAAATAGGAATATAATGTTATGTTTTTCAATTGTATATATATGATGTATATATTATCTGTTTTATTATCTGTGCTTATAAATCACAAGTGATATCTTAATTGATTATATATTTTAAAAATATTTTTATAATATTTTTTTTTAATTATTTTGATATATTTGATTTTTATTTTAAAGGGTGTTTTCATTCTCTATTCTAGATGAATTAATATAATATTTAAATCGCTAGTCCATGAAATGAAGGCAGGGGGCTCAGAAGAGGAATAAACCTTGTCACGGGGTAAATTTGTAAATTTTTATAGAGATAGTATTGCGATCAGAAACATTTTCGATGTCGAGATTTTGATGTTTTTATATGTTTTGAGGGTCCCTGAGTCATTTTCACTAAGGTTGAGAAAAATGTCTCTCTCTCTCTGTGTGAATGTATGTGTGTGCGTGTGTATGTAGACAAGATTACGTAAAAACGGTTTGAGCTAGAATAATGAAATTTGGTACACGGGCATTATTCAAAATTCGTAGTTTTCTATCAACTTTTGAGAAATACAGCTCATTCGGAAGAGGACCATTACCTACCACGTTTTCATTTTTTTCCTATAAACTCACCGTAAAAATAAAGATATATGTTTGATAGTTTTTCACATGATTAAAAATTGTATAAAACTGCTATATATAGAATTTCAGTTTGATTGAATCGCTAAAAGTATCGGAATTTATTTTTTAACAGGTTGACTGTAAATCATGCGCAAGCACGTGACGTGGTGCCATCAACAAAGAGCCAAACTCGCGCTAGTTTAATAAATATTATTTATTAATTTTAAATAGATAATTAATTAAATTTAATTTAAATATAATATATGTGTTAATTTATCAAATTTAAATTTGCGAGATAGAGTCGAGTGGAGATATTTTTTTTATCATTAAATATAACTTTAATTCTTAGCAGTAACAATTCTTCAATTGTCTCTATCCCGAGCTATTCAATTTCTAACTTCACAATTTTGAATAAAAATTTATATTTTTTAACTATTTATTCTATGAAGTTGTTAAATATTGATTTTAGATAATCCACAGTTAATACTGCAAAATTTAACAATCGATTAGGAGTTAGTTATATATAGTAGAAAGATATTTTTTATATTTTTTAGTATATTTAGTTTAGAATTAAATTGTAAGTTTTTGCAAAAATCTATGCATGTATAATATTATTTAATTTTTTTTATATTTATTTATACTAAATGAATTTGTGTTAATTTTATTCAATTTTTCAATTTTTTTTATAACAAATACCTTTAGTATTCAATAATTATTAAAAGTAATTTTTGATGATGAGATGATAAGTTTGGTTGAATGACCGGGAGGAATGATTCGAAAATTGCTATTCCACTTCATTCAATATTAGCCTTCATCCTTGCAAAAAAAAAAATTCTTGGATAATTACCTCCAAGCAAGTAATTCTTTTCTTTGAAAATATTGACTCATCGAACATTTTATATAATTCGATAAAAAGCAAAGCGAAACAATCGAATTAGATTAAATACTGTTTTAGGTCTATTATAGGTTAAACAATATTATATGATAAATTATTATAATATATTATACTATAAAAGTAATTCGGAAATAAACTAAACTTTTATTATTGACTGGGGCAAGTTAAACGGGTTAGTAAGTTCTTTAAGTAAGTCATTGATTTTTCAAGAAGACATGCGAAACATATTTTTTGTATAAATAAAACTATTATATGTTTCCTGATAACCTGATGTAATAAGATATTTTACATTGACATTATATTAACAGACAAGATCAGATTTAATATGGTTTTGAAATGAAGAAATACATATTATATTGATATTTGTTGTAAGCATTTATTTTTTATTACATTTTACAAAATTACATAATTAAATAAATTAAATTAAGGAATAGTGAACAAATGAGTATAGGAAAAAACATCTTGACGTCACTAGTAGCCAAAAAGTGATCATGGTTACCAAATGTGTAACGTATTATTGTGAAAACTGATTTGTATCTGAAGAAAATTTGGGCTTTTTTTTGTATTTACACTAAACTGTTGTTTAATTGGATCTTAAAAATTTTAGAATCAATCTCAGGAATTGAGAAAAATTCTTTGCCTCTCCTAATCTCAGCAACGATCCATTGATAACATCATGAAGTTTTGCCTACCAGATATAAATATAAACTGTTTTTTCTTAAAGGGAAATTTAATATGGCTCTCTGAAACCTTTCTATAGGAATAACAGATATGAATTGTTTTTTAAATCAATAACAATTGTGGATGTATGTTGTTTAGAAAATATTTATAAAGTATTTATTTGAAAATAATATTTAAAAAAATATTTAATAAAATTTCTTATCTCAAAATGTATTTTTTTTTGTTTTTAATTTAATTTTAATTTTTTTTAAACTTTAAAAAGAATCCACTAATGGTATAATTTAAAAAATATAGCTTTCATCATCTACTTATGTATATAAATATAAATCTACAAATGATTTTGTAAATGCCCTTTGAAATGTTGACGTTTATAACATTTCAGCATTTCAGGTTAAAGCAATATAAATGTCTAAGGGTACAAAGAACAAAAGTTAAGTAGTTAATCTAGAATTGCATTTTAAATATTGAAAAAAAAAATAGAAAAGTTCAAGAGTTTTCTAAATAATGATTAAAAAGCAAGCCAGAATTATTCCATATTTGAATTGGTAAAAATATTGAATTTCAATGAAGTTATTTCATTACATTTATATGGTAGTAAAGAGATAAAGAAAAAAGATGTATAATATGTAAATAAATATGTCCAGTTTAATATGATTAATATATAGAAATGATTAGAATAAGGAAATGGTTGTTAATTTATAAAATGTTTTTATAAAATTTCAAGTTGAGTTTAATAAGGCATAAATGCATAAATCTTTTATCTTATCTTATTATGCTAGCTAAAATTGTATATATCTATCTATCTATATATCATGGTTCTCAAAAACCGCTCTAACGATTTTTTTCAAATTCACACTAGATATAGTATTTATAAAGAAAAATTAAGTTTTATTGATGATATCTCTTGAAACATTCAGCTTCATTATTAATTTCTTAATTGAAAATTATATATGGAAAACGTCAAAATTGGCCTCCATTTTTATTTGTATTAATATTTTTTTTTATTTAAAATATTTTAAAATTTATTATTTAATTTCGAAATAAAATTAAAAATATTTATTTTTAATAAAATATATATAGATATTTATTAATCTCTCTCAAAAAAAAAAAAATAAAATAAAAAACATCAAATCTGCCTGCTAAGACAGTAAAAAAATGACAATTTTTTATCTAAATATATTTAGTCAAGATGGTAAAGTGATGTTTTAACGAGTGGATTTCGTCGGTTCGAAACTCTCCGGGTGAATCGTTATTTAAAAATGAAAATGAAAATAATGAATTTGTTATTTTTTTTCTTTTTATCTATTGTTTACATTTTAATAAATTACTATTTTATATTTATTTATTCATTGTTCTTTTATTAAATTTAATATTTATTAATATTATTTATTATTAATTTATATATTGATGACATCACAAATGACATTTATATTGAAATTTGACTCCCGCCTTTTTTTAAAGAATATTGTATTAATATTTTTTTTATATTTAAAATATTTTAAAATTTATTATTTAATTTCGAAATAAAATTAAAAATATATATTTTTTTTATATTTAAAATATTTTAAAATTTTTTATTTAATTTCGAAATAAAATTAAAAATATATATTTTAATAATATTTTATAATTATAAATTACGATATATATTTATCAATAATAATGAATTTTTTTTTTTAACTTAATTACAGAGCCGAGGCTCGGGGTCCCGGTATGATCTTAATATATTGTGAGAATTAGATAAATAATGTAGAGAGAAAAAAATATTTAAAAATAGATATTTATTTAAATGAAATAAAATTATTTAATTTACAGAATGAAAATGTCTATAATAATGTCTAAACATTTTTTCTTTATAATTTTACATTATAATAATACTAATTACAGTAGTTATAATATATGGGGAATTTTCAACTTTGACTGCCGATTTGACCATGTTCCCAAACGAATTTTAAAAAAACCAAGACCACTTTACATTTACACATTTTAAGCTCTAATCGAATCCAAAATCAAAATTTAAAAAATCGACAAACAGACACACAGATATATAGATTTTATAAATGAACATTTATACAATTTATTTTAATTAATTTGAAATATTTTAGGAAACAAATTTTTAATGGGTCATTTTTAGAAATCCCATTTAACAATTATAATAAATAATTAAAAAATTGTAAAATTTTTAAAGTATATAAAAATAAATTGTATAAATTGGTTAAAGGGTCGAGTGATAGTTCGGTGTCCCAGGTATATATTTTATATTAACACGCCTACTTTTCTGTATAATAAAGATATAAAGAATCATATTTTAATTTTTATATAACCAAGAAATCATTTTTTCACTTAAAATATAGTTGTAAAGCCCAAATCTCCGATCCATATAACATCATCGACTGGGCCGCTACCAAAAGGAGTCTTCTCTTGCTCTGACTAGGGCCACCGGTATTTGCCATTAGTCTCGAAAAAATAATATTAAATTTTATATAAATTTATAAATTAGAATATTTGAATTTGTTTAAATTTTAACACATGTAATCAATCATATGCATAAAGAATAAAAAATTTTGAAAATCAACTTGGTATTAAATTCAGAAAAAAAAAATACTCATATATAGAATATATAGACTATTCGAATATAATTGAAACTCTTTCTCTCCCTCTATTTTAAATTTGAAAAAACGGAGTGTTAAGAAATTAAGATTCCTTATACAACATGGATGGTTAAATGAATTGGGCTCCCTACCTCCCTGAGAAATTCACATTAAAAATGTTTATAATATTTTAGTTTATTAAATCAAACTATTATTTTTTTATTTCAATATTTTTAATGTTAATACAATAATTTTTATTTTATAATCTATAAAATAATTTAATTATTTTTAAAAACAACGGTCTTCAATTACAATTTTTTTACTCTCTACTGACTGTTCATTTCATAACTGAAAATAGTGTCGAATAGAAATAGACGATATTACTTGGATTAATCTTATTATGCTAGCTAAAATTGTTTGTTTGTATTATTGAGGACCCCAGTTCAATTCATTTTAATCAGATTGATGCAATGATGCAACATTTAATAATTGTAATAAATAATTAATTGTAGATTAATATTTTTTAAAGGGTCGAGCGACAGCTCGGTGTCCCAGGTATTAATATTACCAGCCAAACCCAATAATAATGAATCATTTTTTTTAACTTAAGTACCGAGCCGAGGCTCGGGGTCCCGGTACTATATGTAAAGCGATAAAATAATTAACATTAATAATAAATTTCAACTAAAAATTTAAATAATTAATTAATTTTAGAGATTTTAAAAATATACAATACAATAAAGTAAATTATGAATGAATAATGTTTTCCTAATAAATGAGACATTATCTTCCAAAATAGTGAATTTTATTATCGTATACGATAAATATTATCATTATCTATTTCATAATTTGTGATATGAAATTTGTACGAAAAATGACGAGTTTTTCAATGATAAATACAAAACAAGATAAACCATAAACATTCATCACATTCATCACATCCATCATTAAAAATAAATATGTACGCATATTAAAAAATTTTGGTTTAATCAAAATTGTATACTTTTTAAAAAAAATATTATTATCAATTTTCAATCAATAATAAAAAGAACTTGTATCATATTTCTTAATTAAATTAAATAATGAAAATACAGTTTATTTATTGATTGTTTATTTAATATGTCTATTATTTACATCTTAATTTACGTCGTAATTTTAGGTATTATATAATTTCTAAATTGGGATAATGGAACAAATTAATTAGAACAGTTAACAAATTCTTGTAATATTTATATTAATTAAAAACTTTATATATGTTATCATTTCATAGAAATAAAGGTATCTGCGGAACTAGATAAATTAGATAAATAAGGATTATAAAACTGAGAAAAAGTGGAAAATTAATAAAATAAAAATATTAAAAAATGATATTTATATAATTCAGTTCTGATTAAAAATTTTAATTTAAATTTTTTCTGACTTGAAATTTAGATTTATTTATAAATAAGTGTTTTATTTGGTGTAATTTATAAGAATTAATTTTTAATATTAATTAATTAATTAAATGATACTAGGTATGAATAATTTATTTATTTATATTTTGTTTATTAGGACTAGTATACATATTAAACATATTTTAATTAATTCATTTTTTTTGAATCTTAAAGCAATAAATTTGGAAACATTTATAAAAAATCTGGTGTGTCTCCACTCGACTATCTCTCCATTTGAAATGGAATAATTAACACATATATTATATTTAAATTAAATTAATTAGTTTTATACAATTTTTAATCATGTGAAAAACTATCAAAAATATATCTTTATTTTTACGGTCAGTTAAGAGAAAAAAATGAAAACGTGGTAGATAATGGTCCTCTTCCGAATGAGCTATATTTCTCAAAAGTTCATAAAAAACGTACGAATTTGAATAATGCCCGTGTATCAAATTTCATTATTCTAGCTCAAACCGTTTTTGCGTAATATTAACTACATACACACATACACACACTGGCGAGATAATAAAAATCTGGAGTCTCAACTCGACTATCTCGCAAATTTGAATTGGATTTTTTCTACATTTGAAAATTAATTAAAATTTTATTCTATCCGATAATATGATTTGAGGTTTTTAACATAATTTTCACTATATTGTTTTGATTTTTTTCAACGTAAATAAAACCTTTACCTTAATTTTTAAGTCAAAATTTAAAAAATAATTCCAGTACTTTCAGCGATTCAATCAAACTGTAATTCTATATATAGCAGTTTTATACAATTTTTAATCATGTGAAAAACTATTAAACATATATCTTTATTTTTACGGTGAGTTTAGAGGAAAAAAATCAAAACGTGGTAGGTAATGACCCTCTTCCGAATGAGCTGCATTTCTCAAAAGTTGATAGAAAACTACGAATTTTGAATAATGCCCGTGTACCAAATTTCATTATTCTTGCTCGATCTGTTTTGGCTTAATCTTGTCTATATACACATACACACACAGACATTTTTTTTTCAGAAATTGGTCTTGCGAGATAGTAAAAAAATAGATAATGAATTTATTCTGAGTGAACATTTGTTAATATTATTTACAATTCATTTGTCATTTTTTATAAATGCATAATACATAAATCAATTCAATATATTTATATGAGAGAGAATACACTTGTAAATTATAAATAAATATGAAATTATATTTTTATAACGATCTATATAATTGTATATATACACTTAAAAATAAATTATAAGTTTATTAAAATCTAAATATAATTTATTATAATTAATAAATGATTAATTAATTATTGCCATATTTTCTTGATTCACACACATTTATGAATTTAGTATGAACTAACATTTTTACAACTATTAACATTTTTATTGAATTGATTCTCCCATGCTAAGTTCAACAGGTGTTTATATCTTATATATAAAATTCTCGTGTCACAAAACTTTGAAATGATACTCCTCCGAAACGGCTGGACCGATTCTTATGAAATTTTTTATGCATATTCAGTAGGTCTCAGGGCATGTCAGACTTCTTTTATTAAACCGCTAATTGCTAAGGTGTGTCCAGGGGGTGCTAATTAATTAAAAATAGTTTAGTTACCATACTAGATCATAGAGGCGCTGGTGGCGAAAATTTGACATCTTATATATATCCTGATAGGAGACTTGCAAAAAGAAAAGTAGTTCGTGGGTGAACCGTCTAAGGCGTTATCTTATTTCTCTGCACTCTCAGTTCGAAACTCGCAAAGGCACATTTTTTTTTTTAAATTATATATTTTTTTACAAATTTATTAATTTTTATTATTTTATTATTTTATTAAATAATTTTATTTTATTAAATTAATAATTATGTCAATTGATTTTTTCTGCATAAATAAACATATATAAAAAACTATAGAGATTCTGCATAAATAAACATATATAAAAAACTATAGAGATGGGACAGGGTAGGAGTAGGATGGTTATAGCTCAGAATAGGGACACTCGGGGCGGTACAGCGGGCGGAGCCCCCGTCTAGGTGTGGAGAGTGCCGAAGGCGCTCGGAGCAGCTAGTATATATATATAATTACGAGTATAAAAATATATTTAAATGTATTAATTGAGTGTAAATGGGAAGACTTTATGCGATAAATGAATGGATTGGTTAATAAATATATATTATAAAGTATTAATTAATTATTATTTATTACGCCTATATACTAGAAATAAGTTAAATAAAACTAAATATACTAATATTGAATTGATATTATAATATAATGAGTAGATATATAGTTTATACAAAAATAATCCCATTTATTTGTACGAATCGTAAAAAGAAGGAAAGAGAGACAAGAAGCACAATTAAAATAATGGAATAACGATGTAGATAGGGTCCATTTAGGGAAGATAGATAGTCGCTTTGGTGAGACAAGCAAGTTCACAGTTATTGAACGGAGATCAGATCAAATGAGATGGGAAATACATTTTCTAGGTAGAAGAAAATATCAATCAATGTCAAAGAAAATGATGAGGGTACAAGAAGGGATTTTACCTTTAAATAGAACAAAAAAATTCGCCCTTTTTAAAATAGGTATATTGTAAACATCATTTAATTGAAATAAAAGTTTGTATTACATCACTTTTCATTAAGATTATATAAATATAACATTATTATATTGTATTATATGATATGAATATTTTTTTATTAAAAAATAAGTATAGTTAAGTCAAATTTTAAATACACCATGTTCATAGGTATATATTCCAACTTTTTGTTTAGAAAAAAAAAATAATAAAAATCAAAGGAATTTGAAAAAATAGAATATAAAGATTTTTGAACTTTATTATTTAGGGGTATTTCCTAGTTAGCTTAGAAAATTTTCTATTAATTTATCTGTAGATTTGATAACAGAGGTGAGTGGTTTAGAAATAGAAAAAGATATAAATTTAGTAATTTTTTTATAAATCTCAAATATATTGGTAAGATCCAATACGAATTGTTCTATCATATGTATATATAGGCGCCGAACGATAAAGGTCTTCAAATAAATTTACAATTAGAATACATAAGTAAGAATTAATTCTAATATTTTCCAAGTATTTCCAATATTTTTTATAGCAAGATAAAATATAAGACGGGTATGCCCTTTTATCCTTTAACAGTAATATCACGTGATTATATGAATTTTATTATTATTATAAAAATTTACTTTATTTATTTATTTTATTATTATTATAAAATTCATATAATGAATGATATTTTTATATAATTTTTTAATTATTTGTTATCAATCAATTATATATATATATAAACAGTAAAAATTAAAAGAAGTTTCTATTTAAAATTTTAAATTTTCGTTTTTATAATATATATCTAAGTGTTTTAACTAAAAATAATACATTCGTTTGGGTATTTCATGAACAATTCCATTAAATAAATAAATAAGGGTTTTATCTGAATATAACCAATTTCATTTATTAATTTAAAAAAAAACTAGAAAAGCATTTCAATAATTATAAAAATATAAAAAATTATAAATATCATTTTTTTGAAGAAATCAATAAAAGTTTAAGTTAAAATTAATTAAATACTCCATTTAAATAAAAATATTCTTCACCTAGATATGTAAAGCTAATTTTCTTAGTAGTTAAAGTAAGTACGCGTAGTAATATATTTTAATATTTTTAATATTTTTTTAACTTAATTTAATTTAAATTTAATTTAAAAATTGGCTAAAGTACTTATATTTATACGATTATGTAAAATTAATTGAAAAATTAGAAATTTTTCAAATAATTTTTATTAGTCATTAGTATTATTACAATTGATAAGAATGGGTTCATTTAAAATGTATAAAATTTTATTGTTTTTTGAATAATTTATTATTTATTTTAAATTAAAGGTAATTGTATTTTTTTTCAAAATTTCACTTGTCATTATATTTATTTACCTTTTTATTTATTACATGGGAAAGTCATAGATAAAAAAAATGCAATTATTTGATTAATGTTCATTTTGTGTGGTTTTTGAAATAATTTTTTCAGTCAAAATAAATTCTCTCAACAAACGTGATACGTTAGTGTGGAAAGGCAATATCACAACGTGGTACACATATTTTGACAGATGTTTCGTAATTAAAATTATTTTCATTTATCTTCTTTTTTTTTAAGATATAGAACTGATTATTTGTGAAAATATAAAATAAATTTAAAAAATAAAAATATATATATATATTGCAATAAAGAAGAAAATATTGAATGTATTTGTAATAGGCTTACCTCGTGTTGGGAAGGGTTTCGTTTGAATGGCATCGCATGGTGGAGGGGTTGCTCTCGCTTTGTTAGACAGAATGCCATTATTTAATCGGGTTGGTGTCGCCGGCCGAAAGCAGGTATTGTCATCAAGCGTGAGGTAATTGACCGAGAGGAGCTCTGTTTCCGTCATCCCTGACGAATGTCACTTCGAATATTAATTAATTGTTATAATTGTTAGATGTGCTCTCTGTATCGTGCGCGCAATAGAACTGAGCGCTACCTAGTCATTCAACGGCACGGCGAGAATTGCCGTAGGGCGCGTGCGCGTCATCACGCGCGTTCTTAAAACATGATTCCCTCCCTCTCTCCCTCTTTCTACCAGCCCCACAAATACTAGGGACAGGCGCACTCACCTTCACCATCATAACTTAGCACGTGCTAACACCATTCAACAATCAAAATTAGTAGTAAAACATCTATTAACAGACAACCCCCCCCCAAAAAAAACCAATATAAATAAATGCATTAATAACAGTCGTAAATTTAAAATTTTTTACTAATTTATTCACACATATGTTTATTTTGACTTTAATGCGACACCAAAATCGTAATAATAAATAAAATTTCATAATCGTGAAAATATTTCAATGAATAATTAACATATTATTCAATTCATTAGTTGTTGTTTTTTTTTATATGTTTATTATTTAATTAATTATTACATTATTAGATTATATCATCTTTTAAATAAATAAAAGACAAGACGCTGAAAAAATATTTTATTTTGGGAAGACGCAGTGTGGTATAATTGGAAATCGCTAATCTAAGACTAAGGTATTTGACATTGAAATATTTTTGTTTGAAATGTAAATGATTAATTTTTTATTCAAGGGCAAATATGTAGTTTCATCCAAATAATTCGACTGTTTAAAAAAAGAGAATTTTTTTAATTATCAAAATGTATCAGAAGCACCTATCTTCATTTCGGATCATTTGGTGAACATCTTATTTATATAACTTTTTAATTTATTATTAAATATTATTTTATGTTAATAAAATTGAATAGGTTGATTTATAAGGCCAGATTTTGAATTGTTTTGTAATGTGTTTTGTAAGAAGACAAAAATATCTCTATATTAATTTTAGTATATAAAATAATAATATTAATTCCTATAAATATGATCCCTAGCAAATTTTAATTTAAAGATAAAAATAAATTTAGTTTTTACAAATTATAAACAGAAAAAGAAACAATGGTCGAAATAGAGTAACATTAAAAACTAGATGAACGATATAAATAATAAAAAGTAAAAAAATTAATAATTACTACAAAAATGCTAATAAAAATTGAAGTATAAACATACGTTTAAGTGTTGAAAATTTAATTTGGTGCCAAAAATTTTTAATTTTTATTATAAATTATTTTAAGGATTTTAAGAATATTTTATTTTTATCGACTGTCTGTTGATTTTAGTTTTCATCCTCTTGTTTAATAATAATACATTATTTTTTTTATTTATTCATAGTTTGTTTAATAAATTACAAATATTGAAAATTTATATTAACAGAATTTGAATTATTTTTGTATACTTGAATACATTTGTTCAAAAATAACGATATTACATTTTTTATTCTTTTTACTTTAAACACACACAGCGAATTAATTTTATTATTAGTTTTAAAGCTCACATTTCAATTATTGGTTCTTTGAATGTTTGTGAGTCTAAGGTGTCCCACTTCTTCTCTAATTGATTTTCTGGGATCATAGTATAAATTAAATATTCAATAATTTAACAACTGTGAGATTTAATATTTGATTTTCAGAATAACTGATTAGATTAAATTTGTAATAAAAAGAAAAATATTTTTTTTAAAAATAATTATTTTTTTCAATATATATTTTTTATTTGTTAGTATTAACTAGATATTTTAATATTATTTATTATTTATAATAGATAAAAATAGAGTAGAAAATAATAATTTTTGATAAAAAGTAAAAGGAGAATAAAATAAAAACAAATTTTAATTTTTAATTTTTTTCTTTTTTTTTAATTTTATATTTATTATAAATAAAAAAATGTATGTGCATTTATTGCAATATAGACGCACAAATGTTGACCCTTCATACACAAATATTTTATACTAGCTTAAATCTTTTGAAAACAAAAAAAAAAAAATAAAATATATTTAAAAATTATTTTAAAATTATCAAGATGAATGGAAGATTATAATTTTAAAAATTGACAAATAATTATTTGCAGTTTGCACAATGCAAAAAAATGAGCCTGACGAGAAAAAGAATTTACAAAGACGAGAGAAGTCTCTTAGGAATGTTGTTCAATTAGATTATATATAAAAAAAAGATAAGTTTTCTAAAAGAATCAATAATGATCTGATTGTGACAACCACCATCATTTTCCGAAAATTTCCCAGTTTTATAAAAATAAATTAAAAAAAGGGAAAAAACACTATAAATAAAAACTAAAATTCACAAAAGTTACATAAATAATTAAATTATATTATATCATACGTATATATATATATATATATATATATATATATAGCAAAATTTAATTTTATATTTAATTAGTCTATTAATTTATACTTCACAACATATTATAAAATAATTTATATTTTATTCTAAAAACAACAAATGAATTGAATTATTTTTATAATTTTAGAAATCTAATTGTTTATTTTCTTTACTTAAAGAACAGTATAGAGAAATAGAAAAGTGGAAAAGATGGTGAGATATTTAGTGAAAACGTTTAAGATCTACCCTTCCTACCTTGGCTCATTAAAGTGTAAAAAATACTATTAATTTATTAAAGTAGTTATTTTTAATTCTTAAAATTATCAAAAAATATAATAAATAAAATAAATTGGAAAAAACAAAGGAAAAAATATAATCTATTTTATAAATGTTGATATCAATGAAATATAAAATAATAGAATAAAAATGACCATGATTAAATAAATCATTCACTATTAATGTAAAAGAGGGCATTCTTCCTTATAACCAAACATTAAATATAAATAAAATAAGTTGTAGCCAGTGGTGGTTGTTAAGTGTTTGTGTAGTGTCTGTGTTTATCTATTGAGAAAACGGAGGGTCGGCTGATATCCATCCGCTCCAAGCTCGGAAAATTGCTCTATTTCGTTGAGATCGGCAGTCTTAATTAACTGTAACAATTAAACAAAGCTCATTAGAATAAAATGAACGTATATAGTCTTTTTAAATCCTAGCCATTTTTTAATAAATTAATTAGAATAATTTAAATAAAGGCGGCTCTTCTTCGAAAGGGGTTTTGTTCTATATGTATATTTTTATTTCTTTTTTTTTTGCATAAAATCAATACTAAGTATATATAAACCTCAGAGAAGGGGGGGGGCGTTCGTAATGCGGTGACGTCATATGCGAGGGCTTATTACTTTATGCCCGGAATGAATATAGATTTGCTTGATTTTTTTTTTCTTTCAATAAGATTATTAACTCATATTTTCTCTTTTTAAGTTAAATTTTTAAATCTATGTTAAATCTTTAGAAATTAAAAATAAATTAATATTTTAAATTAAGAAATCAATTATTTTTCTTTTTCTTTGACAATTATTAAAAATAAATCAATTTACCATTTTTTTTAAATAACGAAAAATGTTATTTACTTATAAAAAATGTATAAATAAGAAAAAAGTAAAATTCTTTATATATACTTATATATAAATATATAATATATGAATCTTTTTAATTATTATTTGCTATATATTAATATTAAGCTAGCATTTCAACTATTTATTAAAATTGTTTCCAAATTCACCATTATATAGTGATAATTTTTATATTGATAAAATTTTAATAATTAAAAATTAATCAATAATTATATCAAATATTTAATTTATTATTTTATAAATGAAAAGATATATATGACCTCTTGGATGGTAAAGAGGAGGGTTATGGTTTGTGGAGTCTCTTGAAGGTGTGGCAGAAGCAAAGCACCCATCATTAGAAAGGAAAACAATCAAATAGAATGATTTAGAAGGAAACAGTAATTGATTAATTGGTAAATCGTTTTTAAGATTTTATTTCTGAATTGGACACTACATCTAAAATATAGAGAAAAGCGAGAATATTCGAAGAGAATTGTAATTTTTAAAATTATTATTTATTTTTTTTTGTTTAATTTCTAAAAATTGTAGTTAATGAAAAAATAAAAATTCTTTTGAAGATTCTCGCTATTCTTGTATTGAATTTCCTAATAATTATAATAGTTTTAATAGTACATATAATTAGTTAATAAGTGTCTACAAAAATGACGAAGAAACGCTAATTAGTGCATGCTGCTTTAATAATTCAATGATGAAGAAATGTATTTTCTAAAACTATTTGTATAAATATTTCTCTTTGAATATCTATATATTGAGTATCTATGTTGAATTCAACCAGTGCATAAAATTAATAATAAATATATCACATTGGTAAAATTCAAATTTTATGTAAGAAATAGCTGAAGAATAATATACATGTGCATAGTTCCAAATTTATTTACAATGTATTTTATGTGACGAGAGATTAATTGACTCAGATGAATGAAAATACTCAAGTAAATTTAAAAATACTAAAATGTAATGTAGTCAGTCTGTCTTAATTGGATATGCGTCTGCTAAAAAAAGGGTTTGAAAGAAAGAGCAGCCTTTAAAGAAATTTCAGTGATTCATTTTTTAGAGATAGATGGGTTTCAGTATAAAGGCAACTTATTCGTACCAGGGAATCCTTGTGTCGGCTGCCCGGGTACCGAGTACTGAGGCCTGAAGTTTGCGAAGTTGGCGGCAGCAGCCGCGAAGCCCGCTGGTAATTGACTGCCTTGAAAGCCCGCAGGAAACATTCCTAATCAAATTAAAATTGTACAAAAAAAAATATATAAATAAATAAAAAAAATTATTATTTTTCAAAAAATATAAGTAAGAAAATTAATTTTATTCAAGAATTTGAAAAATAAATATCTAAACACTAATTAAAAAAATGGAAAACTTTTTTGAGAACGTATGAATATGAGACCTTGATGTGTTCCTGTTCCAGGTGTGGCAGATCCTTGTGTATTAGTGGTAGCCAATCTTGAAAGAATACTTCGTTCACTCATTTGTAATCTTTGAGCTACTGGAGGAATTCTGGCAAGAGTGGCAGGTAATCGAGAAACATCCGATTTCATATCGGAAAGAAGTTCTTCTAATTGATTTAAAACCTAAAAGGAAAAGATAAGTAAAATAAGTAGAGAATCAATGTATTTTAAGAGTTTAAAATATAAATTACTTACCTTATGCAAAACAGCATTAGCTGGTTTATTGCCAGCCAAAGACTCTTTGCTGAGATGCTGATGAGATTCAGCTAAACATTCTACTTCTGCAAATCGCGCATTAAGCGACATGGCCGGATGATTGGGGTCCTGTGTTAGGTTTAAATAAGCTGCACGTCGCAATTGCTCTTCTATTACAAGGGCTTGCTCTAGCAATTTAAACCGTCTGGCAAGGAATTTATTTTTAATTTCTAAGAAATTTCCTTTGCCAACATCCATTTTAAATGGTTCATTAATAATTGCAAACCTAATATCATTTTGAATATCTTGCCAACGACCATAACCATGGGTAACAATTCCGGCCAATAGCCAATAATCATGTCTAAAAGAAAAAAATATTAAGTTTTATTATAAGTTCATAAAAATATTCATTAAAATTATTTAATATGAAAACTTACCGCCTATGCCATATTTCATATTCTCGACCCGGAACTGCTGCTTTTTCTTCGTTAAGCCAAAGTGTATGCAACTCTGTAAAACCTCCATCAGCAATATTAAACATAAATTTTCGTTTGGGTTTCTCTGAAAGATCAGTTGCAGTATCCTTTGTTTTATCTTCAGCAGACTCGCTTGACGGTTTTTCATCTTTAACCTCTTTTTTATCCTATTAAAAAAAACGAATTTTACAATTTAAAAAAAAAAAAATAATTATATATCCGATATATGTTTCCTATCCGTTCAGAATTTGTCAAAATCATTTCGTATAGGAAAAAATAACGCATTCGACATTGATTTCAAATTGTTAAAAAAAAATTGTATCTTTTATAAATATTACTTTTAATCATTACTAATGATTAAATGCAGAATATTGAAAAGTATATTTATATACCGTGTAAAAGGATACAACCAATTAATATTGATAAGGTTTATATCTTAAAACGAATATCAAAAGAATAACACGGCTTTGAAATTAATGAAGAACTTTGCGAAATTTTTCACAACACGTCAAACCTTTTACTAATCATCATTTTAAAAATTTGCAACAAAAGTAAAATGAAGTAAATAAATTTTTAAATTACCTTATCTTCATCTTTTACTAAAACTACATCGTCCTCTGAAGATTCTTTCTTTGTTGAATTTTCTTCCCCTTTTTTTTCTGTTTCACCTTCTTCAGTTTTAGCTTCAGGTTTTGTATCATTTTCAGTTTTAATTTCTGAACTAGATTCTTCTTTAACATTATCACTTTTTGTTGTTGTTTCAGTTTCTGTGGCTGGAGTTTCTTCTGTTTTAGTTTTATTTTCAGATTCTGTTTCAGATTTTGTAGATTTTTCTTCAGAATTCTAGAGTTAAAAAAATAAATTAAAATGTTTCTTTTAAATTTTCATTATATAATTAAATAAAATTCTACACATATAAATAATTGAATATATAATTTATAATTATAATATATATATACAGTTTTATTACCTGTGGTGTGGTTGACAAACTAGGGGTAGCTTCATCACCTTCTGTTGTTTGTTTTGTATCATTTGTCTCAGATGATTCCTCTGTTTTAACTGTTGCATTTGGTGTTGGTGTATCTTCAGCCCCACTTGTTGCTGAAGCAGCTGCAGGGGAAGGTGCAGCAGAAGTGGCAGGAGTAGCACTCGTACTTGTAGTAGTACTTCTAGGAGTCGGGGCTTCAGAACCTGAAGCTGGAGTAGCTGAAGAAGTAGCAGTTGCAGAAGTTACAGTTGCAGGTGTATCTGAAGGAGTAGATACGATTGCTCCTGTAACCGCGGTCGCATTTCTCACTGGCTCCACTGGTTTGCGAATCATTTCAGGCATACTATAATAACCATTAATGTGTTCAAACTCTTGTACCTGAAAAAATATATAAATAAAAGATTAATAAAATAATAAAAAATATATTATAATAAAAAATATTTAAATATAATAAAATAAAACTTACCTTTTTACGTATTAAAGACATGACACCTATGCGTGTAAGCACATGTTGCCTAGAAAGACCCTCCCGAGGAACTCCATCAGCAAATGTTTCGGCATTATCAGCACCGGGTTCACATAAATGACGCATAAATAAAGATACATAAGCTTTAAAATTTTTCTCACTTTTCCCCCGCAAATCACGTACAAGCCTAAAATGTTTTAAAAATTAATATTTTTTCAATTAACCAATGAGTATTTAGGTTGAATCTTATTTTAATTTAAATTTAATGAGTTTACAAAAATGCAAAGTTTCTTACCATTGAGAATTAAAAGCATCTTGAGGAGGCATTCCGTAACGCATGATAGCATTGAGGAAAGCTTTTCGTTGTCTAGCGTTAAATCCAAGAACCTAAAAAAAATTACATTTGGATTAAAAAATTAATAAAAATTAAAATAAAATCTAAAGTCTCTAAAAATTGACGTGAACAAATGAAATGAACTAAAGTTTATAAAAAAATGTTATTATTTAATTTCCTTAATAAAAAAACATTTTACCTCAATATTTCCACCAACACGGGCCAAAAGAGGAGGTAATGGTCTATCTTTTTCTTCTTTTCTTTCAATTCTTCGCCGGCTACGTCTACTATTATCCAAACCTATAAAAAAATGAATAATTTGTATTTTATAATTATTTAAAATTGTACATATTTTAAAATTATTATAATTAATTTACCATCGTTTTTCTCATCAAAGTCATCATCTTCCTTATCGTCATCAGATGGTGCACTGAAATCGGAATTATAATCGGAAAGATTTTCCTGCCATGTTGCATCTTCTCTTCCATCGACAGTTCCGTCATTGTAATTGACCTAAAAATGTTAATAATAAAATAGATAAATAGAATTTCTAAAATATAATTCAGATATTCTAAAAAAAATGCCAAGAGCCAGTTTTGTATTTTAAAACAATAATTATAATAACAATTAACAAAAATGTATTATTAAAATTTAAAATTGATTAATTTTATTATAAATCATTAAAATTAACATTTCCAAATAAAATCAAATAACTATTTTTTGAATTCAAGTTTAATAATTAACAAAACATAAATATATATAATTTTAATCTAAATTATATTATTTAAAGATTAGTAAAAATTAAAATTTGGTTAATATTTTCACTTAATATAATATTCACATATTCAATTAAAATAATATACTTGTATAAAAATATAGTTTTTTAGTAATAAGTAAAGTAAATAATTTGAAAATTATTTTTGAAAACTGCTCTTTAAATAAATTAAAAGCGTGACATAAATAAGTGATTAGAAGAAATTGTGTGACTAGTGTGAGTTATTAAGTTAAAAAAATATGAAGAATTGGAAATTAAAAATATATTAAATGAATATAAATGAAAGAGGAAATAAAGATAAGAAATGGGTAAATATAGAGATAAAGAGATAGAAAGTAAAATAAGCTGTGTCTGTCACTGACTGAGGCTGCGTAGCTCCTGACCTGCTTGCGGACCCGCTTGCCCTTGCCCAGGGTTCTTGCTAGATCTTCTTGTTGTTGTTCATAATGATGTCTAAGTAATTTCACCCAATAAGCAGGATCAGTATTTTCAGCTTCTTGTTTAATAATTTCAGTGGGTTCTTCTTCCTAAAAAAAATAATTAATAAGCGAATATTAATTTTGTTGTATGTTCGGAATCACTTTTATAATAAACGATTTATTTTAATCTCCAAATATTGATATATTTTATAAATTTTAATGTTTTCATTTAGATATATATATATATTTAAGGGATTATATTTTAATAAAAACTAAAACAATAAAAATAATACAAACCTCCTCGCCTTCTTTAGTTACATAACTAGCTACTTTGAATGAACTCAAATATTCATTAGCCCAATTTTCTTTTTGTTCAATGCCTTCTTTTGTTCGATCAAGTAATTCATCTATTGCTTTATCATCATAATGGATTGCTTCATCTTCTTTTCCTTCTTCTTCTTTGAAAAGTTCTTCTGTGCCAAATCTTAAAATATCATCCAATTCCTGTTTCGAAAAAGTTGCACCACGACCACCCATTCCAGGTCGTACAACCAAATGTGTCAACATCATTTTTCTTTTAGCAACTTGTGTGACACGTTCTTCGACAGAATTACGTGTAACAAAACGATATATCATTACCTAAAATTATATCAATTTAAATATTAATCCGAAAAATTTTAAATTAATATATTATGAAATTTAAAATTGATTAAAATTTACTTTATTTGCTTGTCCAATACGATGAGCTCGTGAAAAGGCCTGAATATCATTATGAGGATTCCAATCGGAATCATATATAATAACAGTGTCAGCTGTTGCTAAATTGATTCCAAGACCACCAGCACGTGTAGATAATAAAAATACAAATTGTTGTGCCCCAGGTGCATTAAACCTATCTATAGCTTCTTGCCGAACGGCTCCTGTAATATTTCCGTCAATACGTTCATATTTATATCCTTCACCTTCTAAAAAGTCTTCCATAATATCCAACATTTTGGTCATTTGAGAAAAAATGAGCACCCTAAAAATAACAACGAGATAAGATAAAATGCGTCAGGTATAATTGATTAATTCTAGTATAAAAAGAGTAAGTAAAATAAACTGGACTAGACTGATAGAACCAAATGTATAATGAAAAGTTTATTGGTTATTTAGTTCGCTTTAGTCAAAAAAATAATAAACTAACTAATCATTTTAATTAAAGCCAATATACTAATGTAAAAACAAATAATCATGTATTGTTTTTTATTTTCTAATATAATAGATTAAAATATGTCAATTATATAGTAAGTTTTTAAAAAAGAAAATTACAATTTTCTCAAATAATATGAAATAAATGTTTAATTTTAGATCTGATCTTATTGTGGTATATTAAATAAAAAACAAACCTATGTCCTTGTTCTTTTAGTTTTCTTAACATGGTTGCGAGAAGGACAAGTTTGCCAGAAGCTTTAGTAAGTGCAGATCCTTCATAAGATCCGTTGGCAGTTGTAGGGGCTTCTTGAGCTGCCGCGGGAAATAGATAGGGATGATTGCAACATTTTTTAAGATCCATCATTATATTAAGTAGAGACACTTGTTGACCACCGCCTTTGGGATTTAAAGCTTCAAAATTACGAGTTAAAATAAATTTATAATATTTCTTCTGCATTGGCGATAATTCTACTCGAACAATAAATTCAGATTTTGAAGGCATACTCTATAATAATAATAAAAATATTTAGTAATTAATTAAAATACACAATTTAAATAAACTAACCTTTAAAACATCAGCTTTAAGTCGACGCAACATATGAGGACCAAGCATTTCATGCAATTTTTTAACTTGATCTTCTTTACTGATATCAGCAAATTCATTTTGGAAAGCACTTAAATCATTAAATTTCTCTTTACATAAGAAATTAAGTAAATGAAACAATTCTTCTAAATTATTTTGAAGCGGTGTTCCTGTTAATAGTAATTTGTAGGCAATATTGTAACTTCCAAGTAGTCTAAAAAACTAAATATTTTTGATTTATTAATTTATGCAACATTATTTTAGAATTATTATTATAAATAAAATAATTACTTTAGACTGATTGCTTTTTAATCGATGGGCTTCATCTACAACTAAAACAGCCCAATCTATAGACCCAAGGCAAGCAACATCAATGGAAATGAGCTCATAACTGGTAAGTAGTACATTAAATTTAATTGATGAACTTCGGATTCTGGAAGCTCTTCCGGCACGAACAGCTCCTTCTTCAAAAGATAATTCGTTTTCTCGAATTACTGCTCTACTGTCTTTATCACCAACATAAGTAACAACATAAAAATCTGGAGCCCAAGTTTCAAATTCACGCTCCCAATTAATGATTGTAGATAGAGGTACACTAAGCTAAAATAATGAAATAATAATTAATATATAATATATTAAATAAATAATTATTTTTAAAAAATGCTTACTAAAAAAGGCCCTTTGCAATGTCCCTCTTTATAAAGGGAATAAAGAAAGGTAATGGTCTGAATTGTTTTTCCGAGACCCATTTCATCGGCAAGAATAGTATCAATGCCCTGACCCCACGAATATCGAAGCCAGTTGAGACCTTCTAACTGGTAAGGATGAAGTTGCATACCAGTGTGATCTATATATTCAGGTTGTTTATCTAATTTCTTCTTTAAATCAGACACAGGCTTTTCTGGAGGAGGAGTGTAGCGACGACTGAAATTGAAAATTATTAATATATTTCTGATTAAATTTGAGAAAAATATTTTCGCTTACGGTGTGCCTCGTTCTCCTTCCTCATCTTGAAGTTCACGAGTTTTTGTTTTCTTTCCTTTTCCTTTTCTAGGTCTTTTGCCAGAATCCACATTACATGCGGCTCGTAAATCCATATAATATTCAATGGCAACTTTAAGACCTAATATTTGTTCGTTATTTTCTTCTTCCCATGTTGCTTGATCATATCCCAAATCACGCCATTTAACTAAATATAAGGTACGACCGTCTCTAAGAATTCGGTGATTAATAACTCGGTGTACAATCATCCATTCAGGTTTTATTCCATATCTAAAAATATTGCAATAATATTAACCAATGGATATTAATTGAAAAAAGTAAAATAAGAAATACCTATAAAATTTTTCTTCTAATTCTGTATCATCAGCATTTGCTTGACGAATTCGTTTCATTCTATTATCGAGTTCATCAAGAGGTTCTTCAAATTTCGGTGGGTCATCCATATCGAATTTTCGCATATAATTACGAATCATCAAAGGATGGAATACCTCAAGCTATCCATTAAGTATTAATAATTAGGTACTTATTAAAAAGAGCTAAGTCATTTAAAATATTTTGCTTACCTGAAGTTCTGAAACCCACGCACAATGCCAATAGGATTTATCCACCCATTTAACAAAAAATTCTCGTAGTCGTATGGGTTGTTTAGGTGGTTTTTTGCTGGTAGATGGTTGTTCATCAGGTTTTTCTTCTTCTTTTTGAGCAGATTTTGATTCATTCCAACGCCAAGTAAGAATTTTAGCCACTTTTCCCGGCAATGGTTTAGCCTGTATATCGCCCAACAGAAAAACAATTAGTAAGGTTATCATGACAAGAAAATAATACCGACCGCCAGAATAATGATTTAGTTTAAAATATTAGTTATAATTTTTTTTTAATTTCAAGTTTAATAAAAAAAAAAGAAAATTTTATTATTTTTATTTATATATATATAAATAATATTCCAAGTAAAAAAATATGAAATTGATCGATGTTATTTTATTAAAATAAAATTATAAATTTGAAATATTTGATTTTAAATATTAATTAATGAAATCAAAATTATAATTTCAAATTTAAAATTTTAAAGTATGATTATGAAATAATTAATGAAAATGATGTAATTTTATAATTAATGGTTGTTAATGGTTATTTTTCCAACTCCACCTAAATAAAAATTTTTCAAGTGAATTAGGTAAAACCAACATTTAATAAGTTTTAAAAAAAATGTAAAAAAATGTAATATTTTTAAATGTTGTATTTTAAATAAATAAAAATGAAGTCTTTATATGTATAAAAAAATGTATAAGGAGGCCTTTAATGAAATCATATAAGATAAAATGAAACCATTCTAAAACTCCTTAAATTAATCTGCCAAAGGGTTGAAAAAATAATTTTGCCGTACTTGAAGCAAAACACATTTTGTTTATAATCCTTGGCATAAACAAAAGTAAAAACGAGAGATTTTAAAAGATAGAAAGGAAAGAATTAGACTCAGAGAGAGTAGGCGGTCCACTCTCCGTGAGAAATATGAAGACTGGAAGTATAATTTAAGGAGACTGACCGAGCAACGGGGGCACTTCCAGTCCCCATCAGGAATGTCGGACAGAGGTGGATTCAGGCAGAAGGTGTGATAGGCAGACGGGCACGAGTCACAACATAATAACTCGCCGCCGTCTTTACATACCCTGGAACATAGAAAAATAGCAAATGCGATTAATACAAAGCCTGGCCGGCAGTAATGCCGGCTAAAAAAGAGGCGATATTGAAAAGTAGATTAATTGATACAATACCCTTCGCCTGTTTTACAATATTCATTTAAGATTTTTAAGTAAATTTATTTTATTATTATTTTTTTATTAAAAATAAGCACAATAATTTATATTTTTTAAATTATAAATAAATGAAAAATATTTTCCCGATAAAATAATTATTAATTCCACATTAAAATTAGGATATTATCTTA
Source organism: Labia minor (assembly GCA_963082975.1). NCBI lineage: Eukaryota > Metazoa > Arthropoda > Insecta > Dermaptera > Spongiphoridae > Labia > Labia minor. The sequence continues at coordinate 94,185,572 of OY720344.1, read as the reverse complement.
CAAGATTCGTGAGCCAATAAAATTAAATATTTAAAAAAGATGCAAAATATTAAGAAATTTAGAAATGTTTTTTTATTTAATTAATAATTTTAACTTAATTTAATTCAATATAAAAATAAAAAACAATGATATATATAAATAATTAAACTTATTGACATCTCGCAAAATTCGTATTTTAAGATAAAATTATTCAAGAGGACTAAATTTTTTTAAACACACGCACATATATCATTATTTTAATCAAAATTTAATTTTAGAAATATTAAAATTTAAAGTCGGTCAGGAATTTTGTCTTTCGAATATTAAAAACAAAATACATACAGAAAAAATTTCTGGCTGATCACATATATAAAATTAAATTATTATAAGAATGATAAGGTTGCTAGAAATTATATTTCGAAAAATTCTATTATTAATTGTTGAGATTTATTTATTTTTAAACATAAGTTTAAGGTTAAAATTTAAGATATTCAATTAGTGTTTAGATTTATAATTTTATTTAAAAAAAATTACTTACTTGTTGGTCTTTTAATATTAATTAAAAGTAGAAAATATGAAAATTTCATTTTCAAATGCTTCAAGAAAAAGTTTAAAATATATTTATTAAAATTAGTATTAATATTAAATGTTGTTAAAATTTGTTTATTTAAAATAATTTTTATAAAATTCACGTTTTTTCAATATCCCCTCAAAACCTTAAATTTTAAAAAAGTTCTAAAATATTTATTAATTGTCTGCACTAGTGAAAATGATAATTGTTACGAATAAGCAAGCTTCGGAAGCTTATTTTTTTCTAAATTTATCCAAATAATTATATAGGTTGAAATTTAAACTTTCTTTTCTTTTGAAATATGATAAAATAATCCAGTTTTAATTCCAGAGTGGTGTTATTCATCTTTTAACTGATAAAAAAGCAGTTTACTTTTTATTGCCCTTATTATAGATTAATAATTACACATTTCATTTAAATGTTAAAAAATATTATAAAAATTTCCAATTTAATTGGTGATTACCTCAAAATAAGAGTCAATTTTATTTTCACTAGAGCATACTGAGTATTCATTTTTAAACTTTAATTTTTTAGATTTATGATTTTTGATAAATTTTTAGTTAATTTCACAAAATAATCATACATTAATATAATATAAACATATTATATAGGACTTTAGAATCTTTTTAAATATTAATATTTAATTCATTTTTTTATAATTTAGTTGAAAAAATTCTTATTTACCTTTTTTTAGTTAAAATAAAAGTAAAGTAAAAAATATTAGTAATAATAAAAAAAATAAAGATATGCAAAACCGAAGCCGCTGATACCTGCAGAATTCCATGTGTTCATCATCGTCGGCATCAGCAACTCCCTCGCCTTCACAATGTGGACAGGACCATTTTCCTTCAGGGGTGTCTTCAAGTTCAGGATCGAGACACACAAGATGATAAGCTCGTGGACATGTATCACAAAGTATTATTTCGCCTCCTTGTTGACAAACTTCGCAGTAATCTTGATGGTCGGTCTAAGAAAAATTTGTTTCCAAATTAATTTTATAACTAATTGATAGAAAAGACATTTGAACCATGACTGGGAAAAATTTCAAATTTGAGCCACTTTCTGTTTTAAAATTAAAATGATACTATTTCAAAGTGTTAAATTAATTAAATGACAATAAATGTATAAATAATGTTTGTCATATTTAGCTTTAACATATCCCAATTTCAAAAAAGAGAACATGGCATAATTTAAAATAACTTAATTTTAGTATGTATATTTATAGTAATACAATAAGTTATTTTAAAAGATTCTTTATATCCTGATTGAAAGTTAAATTATTTAATATGAAAATTTCTTATAATTAAAATTATCTCCAGCTTAATAGAAATGGTTCAAAATTCTTTTTTGAATGAAGTTTATTATTTGAAGTTCCTTAATACATTTAGACAATCTAAATATTGATATTATATTATGAAAATATATATATTTTATGTATTACTTTAATTAAGGGCTTAAAATAGAATTATACCCTAGACAATTTTATAAGAATAAAAAAGAACTGAATAAAAATTTCAGAGAGACCGTGGGATAACTTACCACCTCATAGCCGTCTTCGCCGTCACCACTAGGGAATTTATTAGTAGTTTTTGTTTTCTTCTTCTTTTTAGACTTATTTCCAATTTTAGTTTTCGCCTTTCTTCGGGGCAGGGGTTGCCCATCTGGACCCGTTTCGGGCGCACCAACACTAGTACTTCCTGCGCCTCCTGTTGCTGAAGTCGATGCTCCTGCCTCAGCCTCTTCTTCCTCTTCAACTTCTTCACCTTCTTGAAGCCCTGAAGAACCTGCTCCTCCACCGGGAGATTTAGCTTCTTCAGCTTCTTTTAACATCTGTTCAAATTCAGCATCAGAATCAGCACTGCCATCAACTGCTTCTTCATCTTCAGAGCTACCACGTTTTCGTTTACCGAGTTTGATCTTTAAAGTTGGAACCTAAATTTAAAAATAAAATCATTAAATAATGTTAATTTTCCAAATTTAACATTTGGTGATAGACTAGCTAATTATATTATATAATAATATAAAAATAAATAATTCCTACCTTATTACTTTTAGTTTTACTATTTTTTCCTTTTGTCGATCTACTACTTCTCTTCTTTTTTACCCTATCATCCCGTTCATCATCGTCATCTTCATCAATCTCCTAAAATTTTTTTTATTAATTTTAAAAGTTAAAATATTAAAAATATTTTATATTAAGTTACTTTTTCTTTAGCAGCACGAGCTTGTCTTGCTTTTCTTCCAGAAGCACTTTCATCAACAACTGGAGCTTCAGGTTCACATTCTGCTGTTTCAGGATTAAGATTAGTGAAATCTCTCCATTTGGCTGCCACTAACATCATTAATTTGGACATGGGAACCTAATTTGAGTAAATAATAGTTATTTTAAATTAACAATGAATAGAAATAAAATAATAATTAAAATATACCTTTGGATTTTCTTTAGCTAGTAATGGTCGTACATGTTGTTGAAACATTTTGTAAGTTTGAAGATTTTGAAAATCAGATTCTGTATATTCAATATTAACATCAGTTAAGCCAAAAGTTTCACACACTTCTTGAACAGTAGGCATGCCTGAAATAATATGAAAATATAAAAAATTAATATTAAAATAAGAAAAAAAAAAGTTAAAATTTATCAAAAGGTTCATTACTTTTCATTCATTATAGAAAAATAAATATTTTAATTCCAAAAAACTAACTAACCACTCGTATCCTGTGAAGTTGATGTTGCAGCTGGAGTTTGTGGAGTTGATGGCTGAGCATGTTTCCCACTTCCGCGAGATTTTCGACCTTTTCGGCCTCCATAGTCAGAATCATTTCCACCTCCTGCTGCAGGCTCTTCCTGATCATATCCGAAATCACTTTCCTAAAAATAAAAATTAAATTTAAATTATTTGTTCAGTTTAAATCTTAATTAAAACGCACAATTAAAAATTTCTTACGTCTCCGCTTTCATTCTTTTTCTTTTTTTTCTTCTTTTTCCCTTTTTTGTCCTCACCTCGTGCTTTTCGTTTTTTACCTTTTTTTCGTTTATTACGACCATCTTCTGGTTCATAATCATCATCATCCTGAGAATACACAAAAATATAAAATAAATTAAAATTTAACCATAAATATTAGCTAAAGATGACCCAATTTCAAACAAAATTATATACAAACATTCATTTCCTCTAACTTTTTAGAACTAAATCTTTGAATAATATTAATCATAACAAATTAAAATTTGTCAAAGATTCAAAATAAACATAATCATTGTGATAAAGATCATTAATAACATTGTTTGAATACATTCAATTGTATAATTATATATTTGAATTGTAAATGAAAATGGAGATGAAATGATTCTTGTGATGGATAAAAATTATGAATGAAAGAGAGTCTGATCTGAAGCTTGGATGAATGAAATTAATGAAGATGAGACCACTAACCCTTACCGGTAGACCTTCTTCTGATTCAGGAGAATTTTCTTCTTGCTGACCTTCAGCCCTAGAATTTAAACCTCCCTCTTCTGCAAGCTCATCTTCACCTGAAAAATGTCAAAAATTGTTAATACTATATTTTTCCCTTATTTAAAATTGAGTGATTTCATTTATTTATTTAAATATAATACATGACTTAATTTATTTTTTATCATAACTTTGTATTTTTCTATCGAGTTATAATGTAAAATTTTAATCATATTAATTAAGACTTGATTGTCGAATTTGAGATAAGAATTAAATCAATAAAATAAATAAAAATAATTCTTATTTCTATTTTAAAAATATCCTATCAAATGAACCAAATTAATATTTGTTTCTTCTCGTCATTGAATTTTACAATAAGTAAAAATAAAATAAAACGAATAATATATATAAAAATAATTCAAAATGTTGTTTTTTTAGAATTTTTACAATAAATAAAACAAAAAATTACTCAAACTCTGTTATTATTGTTGTTATTATTTTGTTTTTTATTTTAGATTTGTTAACAAAAAAAAAAAAATAATTCTTAATTATGCCCAAGTTTATATGTATATATTTAATTTCATTAAATCTTAAAAAATATAATTTTATTTAATTTAACGTAAACTTGTATGTGTTTATTTTCAAAATTTAGAGTAAAGTATATTATGAATTTTATTGAAATAAAAATTTGATAAGTAAGGTAAATTGAAAATGAAAAATGTAAGAAATGCTATAATAATTTCCCTAATCTATCGATGATTAATTAAAAGAAAGCAATTATGACAATTTTGTCAAAAAAAATGCAATTTTTAATTAAAATGCTTGTTTAATTTAATATTCCCAAGCAATTTAGGGACGATAAAGTTGATGGCATTACTTTTTGGGAAATGGAAATTTTTTTGCAAAATTCGCGTGTCAATCTCTTTGTTCGATGGCATCCATTTTGTTAAGGGTCAGGAGATATACGCGCGCCTGTCACAAAAATAATAACGATCCCCCCTCCACAGTTTTATCATTTTCTGATCAATAAATAAAAATCTCTTAGGCAAATGAGAAGATGTTGTATGTTAACCTCAAACCATCAAATATAATTTGAAACAAATTAATATGTATGGATCAAACAAATTCATAATTATCTAAGTAAATGAGACCATGTGAATTTGTAGTGCCGCTTAATGTAAGCCCCAAAACACAAAAGCGTGACCTGACTTACCGGCAAAAGATTCATCTTCTACTTCATCAGATGCCATTGTTTCTGTTGAACTTGTATTTGAATGGATATGGATGGATTAAAATTCAAATAATTCATATACTTATTAGACATGAACGATCAAATGGCATAATAATTACTCAACAAGCAGGTAGCACAGCGTTGAAACAGAAGCAATAGGATGGCAACGCATCCATGCAATGGTTTGCGCATGCGCTGCTCGGCGAAAGGCTCAATAGCATTAAACTACTAAAGCGTTACACGAGAGGGCTCTCAAGCATATGCAGTTGCATACTACCACTTATTTTAATTCATTAAAATGTTTTTTAATAAAATATTATAAATATTAAATTAATATTAAGTTTGAAATAAGTAATTAATTATATTGAAATAAATAAGAAAAATTTACTCTTTACTACTATTATTATTATTATAAATTGTGTTATCATTTATGTAAATTAATATTTAAAAAAATTACATATTTCGGACTTGGATCGAATTAGTTTACTAGCTGAAACGACTTAGCTGTTCATTATTTTTTTATCTTATTACAAAGTTTGATTAACCTATTTTTTCTTTTGTAGTATAATCAAGAAATTTTGAACCAATTGCAAAAAAAATTCTCATTTTATATGTATTTTTAAATCTATATAAATATGATAAAAATTAATTTTCTTTAAGTATGAAATCCAGAATAATATAGAAATTAATGAATGATAAGTCAGTGGGAAAAAGAATAGATTGTCGAAAATACAAAGTTGAACACGTCACTTATTAAAAATAATAATTTTAATATTCAAATTTTATAGTTCATTTTTTTCTAATTAATAGAAATTTTAATTACGTGTAAAAATTTTAAAGTATGATAAAAGTAAAAAAAACAAACTACTATATAACTTTTTTAGTTTTTTATCAATTTTATTAATTATTTTATTATATTAATATCATATCCAATAAAATTTTTAATTTTCTTGACTCGTAATCATTTTATTTCTCGAGACTAAACTATAATTTTATTTAATATAAAATTCCCTTATTAAATCCTGATTTAGAGTATATTATTATTAATATTATCAACTTGGTAAACTTTAATAGAATAATTTAAAATTTTAAAAATAAAAATGTTTTTAATATAAACATCCCTATAATATATTGAGTCCTTATCACCCAAAAATAATTAATAAGAAAACTTAGAGATGAGAATATAGACAAATAAACGAGCCTATTTTTTGCAGGTAATGTATTAAGGTTCAAGCGAATGTTAAAGATATTTTTCATTTGTCTATATTCTCATCTCTAATATTAATTTTGAATTTTATAAATCATATTTTGAATAGATTTTAGACAAAGTATCTAATCCAATAACATGATATTCCTCAATTATCAAATTTTTAAATAAAAATTTATAAAATATTAAATTTTATTTTGTAAATATGTAATTACATATCTAAATTAAATAAAAATAAAATATGCTTTTATTAAAATTATTATTCAAAATACAAATTAAGAATTATAGTATTATATAAGAGAATTTTTCTAACGTTTTTTTGTGTTCCTTAAATGAAATATAATTGAGGTAGGCGTAGTCGAAATTGAATTGAAAGAGCCAAATTCCTCTCCCGATCATTAGAAAGGGTTCTATGCTCTTTTTTATTTCAAAAGAGACATACACAATAAAGGCGGTCCTATATACCTTATCCTTTTTAGCCAGGTAGTCCTAAATATGTATATATATATTTTAATAAATCATGATATTTGATGATAATACTTTTAAGGAATAATCAATATGTATAATTAATCATAAGATTTATTGTCCATTTCTTCTAAAGTAGAAAGATTTAGAATTACTGATAATAACAAAAGAATCCTTAATAGAGCTAATTTTGATATAATAAAATTGACATATTATTATCATCATCCAAACTCATATTTTCAATAAACAATTGTTTCTTTATTCTATGTATTATTTATATTGAATTGCTTTATACTTGTATTTTTTAGAAAAGTTTGTCAAGAAATGATGGATAAATAAAAATTACAATAAAAGTTTGCATTCGAAATTAATCAAGAAAGAGGTAAGTTTTTCCAAAATTTTGAATATTTAAAAAAGAAAATAAAAAATTAGTTTCTATTCATCATTCAGACAAGAATATTGATAATCATTGTTTTCCAAAAAATATAAAATAATTCATGCAATAAAATTAAATAATTTGTACAGTCTATTCAATTCAATATTAATTATTTTAAAAAAATTACTCTGCAGTTAATAAGAATCTTCTTAATTTTATTAATCTTATTAATTTTGCTTTAATTTCTTTTTTTTCTTTCTTTTTTTTTGAAATACCCATTTATGTTAAATAAAAGGGAGATTAAATTCTTAGAAAAGTCAAAACTAAAGAAAGTGACGTTCTCTTTATATACATACAAATATAAAAAAGTTTCAATTTCTTTTAAAGTGGAAATGAATGTCTTGTTCTTTTTCTTTTCAATTGTTATTTGCTCCATTAAATTTATATTAGTATGAGAAGCGAATGAAGCGTGTATGAAAAGTTTTTTTTTTCTCCCTTGATTTAAAATTGTAAAAATTCACCTGAGAGAAACTTTATCCAGATAACTTTGATAATGTTTGAAAATAAAATTTGCATTTTATTTGAAAATAATAATATGAAGAGAAAAAAAAACGAAGAGAATATAATGGTAGATTTATTAAAGATTTTCAATGTTTGTTGAAAAAGGTAAAAAAAAGGAGAAATTTTCTGTCAAAAATAACAAGGACTTTTTTTTATTAAAGAGAAACAATCTTTATGATCGGCGTTAATTTCACATTCTTCTCTTTAAAGATAAAGAAATAATTTGAAATTAATCATTAGAAATAGATTTTCATATCAGATCACTCGAACATAGATATAAATAATTATTTTGCATTTCGTGAAGGTGCGCACATTTACATTTCAAATTTTCCGATCTTGTGATAATAGTCTGGTTACTATTTGATACTTTTGATAAAAGATAATTTAATTCACTGATTTAAAAATACTAAAAAAATATCAGGAAGGTTATCTATTTAAACTTGTTTTTTAAATATAAATTTCCTTAAAGTTGATTAATCAATTTTTTTAATAAAATCATTTTGATTTCCATTTTATGTGGGAATTTTATATAAAAAACTTTCATTCATTTTTATATTAACTTATTATAATATTTTATAATTATTAAAAATATTATTATTATTATTTTTAATTTCTATATTATTTGCTCAATTTGATTTTTTGTTTTGTTAAATTTAAAATAATTGTTTATAAATTGATGATAATTCAAAGCATTGGCAGTCTTTACTATATTATTATAAATATATATATATTTTCAACGAACTTAAGTGAGTTTATAAAATCGTTCAGTCTGTCGTTCTGTCGTTCTGTCCGACATCAAACTCAAAATTTTGAAATTCTGACTTCAGATTCGGAAAGAGCATCGAAAAGTAGTAATGTAAAGTACCTTTCATTTTTTGATACCCCCTCGGGAACATGGTCAAAATGGCGTCCAAAGTTGACATTTTTAATATTTAAAAATGCGAAATTTTAAATTCTGATTTCAGATTCGAGAATAGTGTATCGAAAAGTATTAATGTAAAGTGTTTTTTATTTTTTGATATCACTTCAGAATGGCGTAATCCGAACTTAAGTTCGTTTTGGCAATGCAAGCTTGCGCATTCCCAGATGTTTTATTATATTTATTTTATGATTTTTTTCAAAATTCTAAATTATAATGTTTGATAAACATTGTATATATATCTCATACATTAATAAAATATGTTTTTCTATGTTTACATATAAAAAAAAAATTTACAGCCTAAATCATAAATGATATCCGCAAGAAATTTCAAATTTATCATTTTTAGTTTACCGATTGAATTTCATTCTCTATAATGGGTAGATTTTTTTAATTAATTTAAAAAAAAATTCTTATTTTTCTTTGAAACTTCCATAAAGCAAAAGTTAATAATTCCTTAAAATTAAAATATATCTTTTTTTTTATAATATTTTGATTTATCAAAGGTCATCTTATATATATATATATATTAGTATATACGTAAAGATTTTTTTATTTGTTTTAAAGAAAATTTAAAATAGTTTACAACATATTTTACTCAAAGTAAGCGTTGAGAAAAAAAGAAAAAAAAAGGAACGAGTTTAATCGATTAGTAAACTTAAATTCTTTTTATTTTTTTATTTTTGAAACGGGATTGTTCTGTTGGGCATTTGTGGAATTCCAATAACCACAAAGATTCACACCCACCCACCCACCCACCCTCACCTTCATAGAAAGATGCTAGGACGATAGCTCTGGAATTAGGTCTGGGGTGAGTACTATCTATACTTCAATGATGGTAGAAGGAAGTATTCGCTTTTGGAAATCAACGTGGATCGATGTGCTGCCTTGCAACCCCAATGCTAACCACCCCAACATACCCCCAATCTTCCACCCTCTTTGGAAATAAATTGCTTTCTGCTGGATTAGAAGAAGACAGAAAGACAACCAACTTGAATTTAATGACATGAATGTAAGAAAATCACAAGCAATCAAATCATTTAACGTGTTACTTCTCTACCGGTGAATTTAATTTTTTTTTTATTTTCTTCTTCAATTATTTGAAAATCTTATCTTATTTTAATTAGCAAAATGGTATATCATAGAATATGTATATTTATAGTGTATAACAGGGGTGAGCAACCTTTTTTATCAAAGGACCAAACGAAAGTTCAACATTTCTTGGAAGTCCGCAGACAAAAAATACAACTTAATAAATTACCAAATCTTAAATATTTAATGAACAATTCACATAATACCAACATGTCTCTTTCGTTGTTGTAGTGATTATTATAATATATATTTGACTTAACAGTAATCAAGTGACCCGAAAATGTTTAGGATACCAATAATATTATATTCTATTTATATATATATATAGATATTAGGCTTGGAGGGCCGCAAAAATCTGTTCGGCGAGTCTCATGCGGTCCGCGGGCAGTGGGTTGCCCTCACTTGGTTTATAATATGTACTTAAAAATAGTATATAAATGAATAAATATATATTTATTTCTGTTGAAAATTGTCTATAGGATTTTCATTAATAATATAAAATGAGTTGACATTTAAATAATTAAAATTATTAAAATTAAAATTTATTAACAATTTTCGTAATGTGTATTTTTCAAATACATAATCAAAATAAGGGGTGACAGTTATTTCTTCCAAACGGTGTTCGATTCTTCATGTTCAGTTGCAGTGACTGAACAAAAATTATAAAAATCAGTCAACCCAAGTTAATGAGAGGTCGTAACCAATTTACCAATACTATATGTATTATGTTAGGGGGGGGGGGGCACACTTGGTAATACTTGAAAAATCGAAAATGTTTAAGAGCCATATCTGAAAAAAATTTTACCTTTTTATTTTTGTGTTATGAGTTTAGATTTTTGAATTGAGCCACAATAAACTCGAAAAGAGCCCCGGTTTGGCCACCGTTGTATTATGTAATACTAAAATTATTTAATATTAATATTTAAACGGTGGGTAGACAATTTAGGAAGGGACGTAAGAGAGATGGGAGAAAATAGGAGATGGTTTGGAGTAGTGAGATTAATACATAAATATATGATAAGTTTGTGATTTTGGATATTTTGGAATGGAGAATGGAGCAAAATTTGAATTTGGGCTTAAAGAGATAAACAGGATGGGGATATTATAAATGTTTTAAAATTAGCAATAAAAAATTAAATAGATTGAACATACAATTTATTATTTATATTAAAATACTAATTTTTCATAAGTTAAATCAGGAGTGAGTAAACTTTTTTATCAAAGGGACAAACGAAAGTTCAACGTTTCTTTGCGGGCCATAGACAAAAAAAAACAATTGATAAATTAATAAACCTTAAATATTTAATGAACAATTCGCATCCATTTTTTATTTATTATATATTTAGACTATCCTTTATTAAGACATATCTACTCACCTACCTCACCCCGAGTTAGATTGTAATGTTTTCAAAATAAGAATTATAGTGTTTTCGACTTTTTAATTAAATTATATTGTTAATTACTACATATCAGCAGCTGTTTTTTTTTTTGAAAATTCAAGTTTTTGAAGAAAGATGTCAATAAATTCTAAATTTAAAAAAAATCATAATCGAAATATTGCAATGATTCCAATTATATTTGTTGTCGAACTTTAGTATGATAATACAATGTTTACAATAAATTATTTAATTTCTATGATATTTTTTTATTGATTATTAGAAAATAAAATATGTATTTATTTATAAGAGGTTTGTTCAAACGAAAAGGTCAATTTTCAATTATTTCGAAAAATATTTATTTATTCATGAATATTAATTTTGTGTCCCCTTCAAAGTAATTCCTCTCAGATATAATGCACTTATGCCAGTGCTTCTTCCAATCGTCGAAGCAATCAGCAATCAATTCCGATTTTATCTCATCAATTGTGGCAAAACGCCTTTCTTTCATTGGTCTCTTCAGCTTTGGGAATAGGAAAGAGTCGCAGGGAGCCAAATCTGGTGAATACCGTGGTTGAGGCATGATTACGGTTTTGTTTTTTTTCCAATAAATCACGAACAAGCTGGTGCATTATCGTGATGCAGAATCCATTATTTGTTTTTTCTCAATTTCGATCGTTTGAACCGTTTTGCTTCACGAAAACGTTGCATAAATTCCTTGTAGTATTCCTTATTAACAGTACGACCTGTTGGCAAGAACTCATGATGCACCACACCATTGTAATCGAAGAAAACAGTGAGCAAAACCTTCACATTTGATCGAACTTGGCGTGCTTTTTTAAAGCGCTTGTACCACTTATAAACATTTTTTTGAGACAAAACCGAATGTCACAGTCATTTTAAGTTCGTTGGAGCACTTTATTCGATTTTTAACGCAAAATTTAATACAGATTCTTTTATCCATTTTTTAAGTAAAAAAAATCGAAGAATACACAAAATCTTGACTAAATTTTTCAGTTGTCCAAAACAAACTACTAATCCAAAATGGCTGATAGAAATGGTCAATATACGAGAAACATATGTGTACCAACATAACAAAAATAATTTCGATAATCGAATATACACAGCTCGCGAAAAATCAAAATTCACCTTTTCTTTTGAACACACCTCGTATTTTAATAAATTTGAAAATTGTTAGAATTAATATTCTTGTATTCAATTTCCAACTGGTTTAAACACATCTTTTGATTGGAGGGAGACATGGAACTACATGGAATTTTATATATAAATCTTTATTCATATTAAAAATACTAAATATTTATTCTAAAAATTACACACATTCTACATTTTATCAATATCTGATATATATATTTATGTACATATATATATATATATATATATATTTTGAGAAAAATATATATAAGAATGCATGATAAACTATTATCGACCCAGCCATTTAATATTTACTAATTATAGTAATATAGTAATTATTACGAAATTTTTCTCAAATAGCAAAAAATTAAAATTGTATTCGAAATTTTCTGAAATGAAAGATACGTAAAAAATTGTAAATTGTAACTAATGTACAGACAAAGTTTTATATAGATATATACATATTTCTGATACTATCGTATATTTAGATTTAACGGCCGCTCGGTAAAATGTGCCTATTATATATATATATACTTGGGTGCATTTTAAGATTATATCATATTCCTTTATATAAGAAAGTTATCGGATATAAAATTAACATAGTATATATTTAGTCACAAAAAAGATTGTATCTTTATTAATTGAACATAAACAGACCATTTGAAAATGAAAATAAATCTTAAAAAAATGTTTTAATACTAGCAGTGTAACCGAATATACCCCTTATCTCAGTAACTAGAATGATTTAAATATAAAATAAATATATCTTTTTAAAAATATTATTTATATTTTTGAAGTGAAAATTGCATTTTGCATGGATTGAACGGTAAACGAAGCTGAACCATTATGTTCAGATGCGTTACGATCGGGTATTCTCGGATATATGCGAATAGATTCATCTTTACTCCCAATCGGGTGTTTTCGGCTACACATTAAAATGGATTCGGTCATCATCAAGCTTTTTTGATTAGGAATAATTACTTATTGTAGGTTATTGATAATTTACCTTAAGATTATCATTTATACATTATATGTAAATATTTTATTTAAATATAAATTTAAAGGAATTTTAGATAAAAATTAACCTGACAGATAGTTAATCCGCCAAATATTAATTAAACTTAATATTTAATTAACATAATAAAAGATTTTTCTTTATTTATAATCTTTGTAAACAATACTTTTTATATTTAATAACTTAATAACTAAAATAAATTTTTACTTATAACTATAAATAAATACTTTAATTTTTATATATTTTATTAGGATCACTGACTTATAAACTATTTTTTATTTGTATGTTATCAATTAATTCGGAAGTTATACGAAAAAATATATACTTTTAATGTTATAGAATATAGATTATAATAATTAAACCATTTATATCATTTATATAAATAGAAATTTCTAATTTCAAAATCAAATATACTTTTGACTTTGATTAATTAGATGTCAATGTGTTGATTATTTTTATTTAAAATTTAATTATTTAAAATATCGAGTTTTAAAAAAAAAATAAAAAAATGTTGATGGATATGTTCTTATAATATTCATTTATTTTTGATAAAATGTTTCATTTAAGAGGGGAGATTCTCTCTTCTTTAAAGATAATATTTGATACAGCTAATATTGATCAGGAGTGTGTGGAATCTATCAATTTATAGAAATGATAATTCAAGACGAGTTTAATCATACATTAAAATCATTCAATTATGATGATAAAGTGTAATCTTTACAGATATAATCAAATCGTTTTTGAAATTTGAGAAGGAAATGGTTATTATATGTAATATTTCTTTTAGGATTAAAATTTTTAATATTTTCCTAAAAAAATGTAAAGAAATCTGGTCAATACAAGTTTGAAATTTATGAGTTTATTTTTATAATATATAAATATCAATATTAAAACAAACGGTGTTATTAAGCATTCTAGCTTTAAAAACAATATTTTGTTTAATATGTGAAAATTATTTAAAAGTATATTTCTATTAATAAAAGGTATATTTTCATATTTAGTAAAGTGTACAAACGTTCGATAGATTTATGGGTGTTGAAAGAAAGAAAATAAATTGTTCCTCCTTCCATTTAGTCACGGAGTATTGAAATACCGTTCCATTTTTTTTCTGCTAAAGTGAATGTTACAATATATATATATATATATATATATATCGGCAGGTGCAAAGCCCAATTTAGCCAACAGGATTCGTTCGCGTAGAACTTATATCCTACTCCTTCCACCAGACACCGTTTCAGGGAGAGCATCCCTCATTCAATCAGGATGTATATGGGGTGTGTAGAATACAACCCATACATGCATATAGGGAGGGGGATGTGAAATGCGAACATGGACTTGAAGCCAGTCGAGCGCAGTTGGATAGATACAGGGTTGGAGCCCTTTATTTAGCCAGGGCTTATCAGTAGAGCAATACAAATATATCCATGAAAAGTAAACCATCCTTTTTTTTCTTTCTTTTTCTTTGTGACTATTATTTTTAAAATCCAGAAAGTATGAAAATAGTAGGTTCGTTTTATTTAAAATAATACATTTGTTTCAATAAACATAACTAGTTAAATATTATTATATTCTATAAAACAAAAGTCATGTTATATTTTGCAGGTCCTTTCCTATAATATATATATATATAAATATATTTAAATCCAGAATGAATCTTACAATCAATGACTGAGATTATTGTAAAATATGTTTTAGTACATATCTTCACATTCTTATTATCTAATTATTATCTAATATTATCTAATATCTAATCTCAAAATAGGATAATTATGGTTTATTTATTTTCTTATTAAAAATAATACATTCATTATTTGAGTAAACAAAGTGTATAATATTAGTCATAAATTTAAACCATAATAGAAAACTAATAATTTTCAATTTATAAATTTGAAAAGTAAACAAGATAAATGAACTTCCTTTAAATAAAATTTATTATATTTTCGAATATGCAATTATAAAGTTTAATTTGTTAAAATATTAATTGTATGTAATAATATTAAATAATAAAAATTGTTGCATATGTTTTGAAAATAAAACGCTTTGTATTATCAGACAAACGGTGTAGAGGTTAGACCGGACTTATTTATATACACACATCATCGTTAAAATGGTACATATTTTAATAGATTCTTTAAATTCTAAAATATAAAAATATACATAGCTACCAAAGGCTCCTAGTTTTTTTATCATGATTGTATTATTTACCTGCATTCGCAACGCAAGTTAAAAAATAATTCTTATCTTCATTGACCTCAATAAGACACATAAATCTTAAATGAATATTAATTATGATTAAATATATAAATTATAATTTTTATAATTCCAAATTTTAATATTCAATAATATATATTATTAAAATCTAATTAATGTATTTAAATATTTATCTGGTTTATTATATTTAGAAATAAGAATCGTGATAATATTATAAAATAGTTCAATTCATGAGATCAAAAATAAGTTGAACTTTTTGTATTCTGTCTTATTTTCTGAGATTTTATTGAACCATGAATAATTGAAGACTGTTTTCAATGTAAGACCAATACTAGGAGAGGGAGGTGATCCTAAATGATTAATTGATGAAGCGATACAAAATAGAATGAGAAACTGTGTCTGAAGGCGGTTGACCGCGTGAATAAAATCGATTAGTATTATATTCCGTTCTTGAAAGAAAACTTTAATTATATACAACTTGAACAACAGTGAAAGGGTTAATATTATTATATTAAACTTTTTTTTTAAATTTAATTGACAAATTCTTCAACTAAGTTTTATATAATTTTAATAATTGTTTGTTTTATTTTTTCACCGGTGCCATATGTCCCACTTAGTAAGTTATAAATGATTTATAGAAACTTCTGCGATTTTACAAGACCTTCTGTTTGGAACATAACATGACTGAATATTCTTTTTTAACATTTTGATTAGTATAATTGCTAATAAATTATTATACAACTTTACAACTTCTCTCTCTCTCTATATATATATATAAAAGAAGTATATATATACATTAATCATTATTAAAAAATATTCTTATAAGCATATATAAAAATAAGATTAATTATAATTCTAAAATTGGAAATAAAGTTGATTAGAGGTATCTTTTAAATAATAAGATAAAGATTCCCTTTGGGAAGGTCTTTTGAAAAGAGAAGCTGATAAAAAAAAGTTAAATCTCAAAAGGAATGGAAACCAGAGAGAGGTCTAAGCGAATTTTATTGAGGATTTTCACTTGAGCGACTTGAGTGGCCGATGATCTCTGTCTCTTCAGAGAATTTGACTCTCCATTTCTATTTTGAGAGCTTAGCTACAGGCGAATGTTGTTCTCTTGTGTAAGTGGGAGGAAAAAGCGCGCCTTCAACCCCGAAAGATGATCTCTGATAAGAATGTCACACGGAACTTAAAACAGGCCAAGGGTTAATCAAAAAGAACTGGAAAAAAATTCATTTAATATTTAAATTGAAATTAGTTTCCGAGTAGGAAAAAAAAATGATAAACAAAATAAAAACACTGTGTACCATCGTTTAAATGCGCGTTGAGAATTGAAGGTGAAAATTCAATTTAAAAGAAAATCAAGTGAAAATATAAAAGTAAAAAAAAAAAAATGAAAATTTTCAAATTATTTTTATCTCAGAAATAAGTAATTTAGATTGAAAATTATAAAATTAATAAAAACATTTTCTAAAAATATTGATAAGAATTTTTATTTAAGTAAGTTTGTAAAATTATATAAAAATCGTTATGCGAATTGTAATTTATTTATTTATAAAAATTTTGATTTGAAGCAAAACATTAATGAGTACAAATATATTTAATTATTTAATATTATAATAATAAGGATTGATAATAATAACTAACTTGGGCGCCTATATAATAAGGATTGATAAAAATAACTTTATATATATATATATATATATATATTGTTAATAGTTTTAATATCAAGAAATAAAACAAAAAAATATAAGTTTACAAAATGGAACATATAAACATTAATTAAGGATTGAGAACTATGCCGTATGCATCAGCTCAATTGGCTCAATGGTTCCACAACGACTGTCTGCGACTGTCTTTCACAGAGGGCAATATATATCTTTTTGGGAATCCCTTTTGGTTTGGGATCGTTCCGTCTAAGCAGCACCTCCTGGGAGCCAAAACCAATGGATGGATTCACCAGGTTTAAACATAATAATTATTATTTACAAATAAAAAGGCTCGCCCGTAATACAATATATAATTATTTAATAATATTATATCAAAGAGTATATTCACAAAAAGAAGCCACGCAGCCTGGAGGTCCCGGAATCAAATTTAGGAAACTGATTGATAAAAAGTAGTACCGCTAGTAGGATCCGTTGTTCTAATCATAGAACTTCTTTAACCCGTTAAGGTAGCAATCAACTTGTAAGGGGTTGTCCTTTCGTATGATGTACAAAAAAGTAGGAGAAATATTCACAAATTAATATTTTCATTATTTAAATGATTTATTATTCTTTATATTTAAATAATTATTTTTAATCCATTTTAATATTTCGAAAAATTTCTAATTTAAAAATTATAAAAAAAGGAGAAAAATTTATTTTGGAAATATATTTATATTTTTAATTTTAAAATTTTCAAGGCAAATAATTTAAAAAGATTATTAATTTAAAAGAAATACTTTTAAACATTTAAAATTTATGTGAGCTAAAATGTTAAAAAGCACCTGTTGCACCTAACTAATTATATCAATGATTCGATGCAATAAATAATTCATTTAATCTATTAATTAAAAAAGTAAATTTTAATTAAATTATTTATTAAAAATAATTTATTATTTTTTGGGAATTAAAATATAATTTAAAAATTTAATATAATTATAGAGGTAAGAATAAATAGTCCAATTAATGACTAAAGAATTAAAAACTATGGTAATATATTTGGCAATTAATATGTGTAATAAATTATTATTTTTAAATATTAAAGAACAGTTTATACATATAGAAATTCAATTTATTTATCATTTTTATAATTATTCAAATGAAAATTTAATCTTAATCAATATTATTTTAGAATGGTAGTTGTTCAAAAACTTGAGTACACTACGTTTAGAAAGCTAAAAAAATATAATTAACGATTTATTAATTAGTGAATTTACTCATATAATTCTGGGTATTTTACCAAACGAAATCTTTTCGTAATATAAATTATAATGATAAAAAGGAGAGAAAGATAAGTAAAAAAATTTAATTTATGATCTGGTGTGGGTAGGCCGCACGCATTACAGCTCCAGTCAGCTCCCTTCAGTTTCACTCAAAATTATATTATCAAGAAGACCTGTGAATAATTGTATTTCTCACCGAAATTTATAAATCATATTATTCAAGAAATGAAATAAAAGTATTTTATATCGAATGGAAGGAGAGCCTCGCTGTCAGTCGCTCACCAAACTTTAATGGAGAAGCAATCCCCCCTCTCTAACATTTATTAATATTTAACCCAAAGACTTAATATAATTATTTATTATTTCAAAGAAAGATCCTTCATATTATAACATCTCTATTGATTTATTTAAAAAAAAAAAATATTTGTCATCTTTAATCAAAAGTAGAATCTCTCTTAATATCAATTACATGGCGCAACCAGGATTTGATCCTGGGGGGGTTTGACTAGCCGCTCCACCTTCTTATGACGGGGTCCCCCCCCCCCCGGGCTCTCTCAAAGACAAATTTTCATTAAGTTTTTTTTTATATTAAATATTTAAAAAAGTTTTATAAATGAATCACTGATTTTACAAAATCTGGCAAAAATATTTAATTTTGTATTTTATTTACTCGTATACACAGTTTTAGAAAGAAAATATTTTTTCCAGCTAAAGTAAATCATTTTAGCTTTCCTCATGGAATGAGGATAGCTTATACGATGGTCGGAAAAATTTGAAAATTTTTGCTTTTCAGACGGTTCTGAATCCAAAACTGCAATAAAAAACTTTTGAACCGGCCGGCTGGCAGGCCGTTCGTTACCGAGATTACGTCTAAACAAAATGAGATATTAACTTGAAATTTGATATTTAGATGTTTTTTTTTTGGGAATGATGGGCGGGGATTGGATTGTTTTTGGACAAGATCGGACCATTAGTAAGGGTAGTTTAAAGAGGTGTCAAAGCACATTTTATTGATTTTCTCAATAAAAACCGATTTTTATGAGAATTATCCTACTATCGTATAAAATTTATAGGGAATCGAATTTACTAAAAGTTTCATTCTATTCATTTTTACCTAAACTTAATAATAAAGGAGTTATTTATAAAAAACTACTTTAATATTTCGAAAGCTTTTCGTCCGCCCGTAGTGGCAGGATATTTTGAAAGAAATCATGTAAAAATCCATAAGAAAAAATCCCTCAAAGAATAAATCCCTATATAAAAAAATCCCTAAATAAAAAATTTCCCTAATTTTTTTTTTCTTATTTAATAAAGAATAGCCGAAGAGACTTGAATGAGGAAGTTAAACATCATGCTTGGTGTCATCACATCTGTTCCATCTGGTTTTTTAGCGTCCCATTTTTCATGGTTTGCCTTCATTATGGTCAGAAGCTCATCATGGGAGTCGCGGAATCGTTTCCTTGGTGGATCAGGCTTCTTGATTTCCAAAGAGATAAGGTTATGCTCAATATGGATTTGCTTAATCAGGTCCCATATTGATGTCTTGTAACCTACTAAGCGTGAACGAAGAGCATTGTTGTAACCTTCCAATGCATTGTTTGTTCGAGGCAAAGTGGCATCGTAGATGTTCCAATGTTCCAATGTCGAATTCGGGGTCTTTATAAAAGCCAGCCAAATATTGTTCACCTAGCCAAGTGCGCTCGAAATAAGAAAAAAGATCACGAAGTTTTGCCCTGTTGGTCGTCCAGCTAATGCTTGGTAGGCTACAATGACTTTTGATGGTGGTACCAAAGCCAAAGCTGCAAGAGTTCGTAAGTGAGTGGAGTTGTCAGGATTATCTATATCATTATAGAGCTTCTAAACTTCTGGCATTTCTTACCACGAAATAATAATAATGCAGTGAGCAAAATGAAAAAGATAACCTCTGATGATAGTAAATTTCATAAATTGCGTTGTATATTTCCTGGTGAAAAATACGGTGCAAATGGTGTATTTTGTATTTGGAATCATTAAGCTATTAAAACTGTAGCTGGAAATTAATTTATATCAAACTGTCGGTCGGTTCTGTGCCTGGCCACACGTCAACTTATTCAAATTCTTGTATGAATGGTTTTTCCAATATAAGGTCATAAATAGTTTATAATATTCAAAGATGCACTTTAGTAAGGAAAAAAGAAAAAAATTCTGAGCTCTCCAAGGGGGGGGGGGGAGGGCATGACTTTCATGAGCATCAATAAAACAAACAAAATCTTCCCTAATTATTCCGTTGCAAATGTACCTTAAAGTTAAAGATAAAATGTAAACTTGAATTATGTGCATAACGTAAAAGTAAAAATTATGTAGAATTATAAGTAAAAATTATATAGAAATAAAGACGTTCCCTTTTTTAAATTCTTGTGTAAAATGGTTTCTCCAATATAAGGTCGTAAATAGTTTATAATATTCAAAGATGCCCTTTAGTAAGAAAAAAAGAAAAAAATTCTGAGCTCTCGAGGGGGGGGGGATGGCCCCCCATGGAGCCGCCAGTGTGATATGACATATGACTTAAGATTTTGTAAGACAGGCTGTCTACTTTCAGGCGAGATCATAATTTCAAAAAAATAAAAACTACAATTATTTCCCAAATAATATATTGAATTTATTTTTTCATTTGATGAATGAAATTTCTTTATTTAGAATACCATATACATATTATAATGTATATTTAATATTAAAATAATATTTAAAAATTTTAATTAAAAAAATATATTCGATTTTATTAGATTATATAAATATTTGATGAATTTGTAGATTCTAGAAAATTGTAAAAGAATTAACTCGTCACATTATTGTATAAAATTCTCTCAATTTATGAAGGTGGGGTTTGAATTTGAAAATAATATAAATTTTTTTAGGATTCTTAAGATAATTTTTAAATTTTAATCAAGTAAAAGGGATCGATAATTTATTTAAATTCTGGTTTCTAAGGAAAGTAATCAATGTTCAAAAATTATTTGTAGACCTTCATAGGATTTATTATTTAAAACAAGCCTTTTGAAATTATTTATCAAGTTAGTTTCAATTACAATCCAAGTAAATATCTTCTAATAAATTAAATGATAATGAAAAGGCCGTCCCCTTTACCGCAAACGGACATCATTCAATGAATAGTTGATTTTCAAGATCTTAGAAATGCCACGAATTAACAAACTATATAATGAAATTACTTAAACTACTTCACTATTTAATTCTAAAAGTATTATTATCCGATTTTTTTTTTAGCTCACTTCCTCAGCAAATTGCTGGAAAACTTTCACCTATTCCTTTAGATCAGGTGTGGTCAAACATTTAGCTTTTAGGGGCTACTTTTTCAATAAAATATAGTCTGCGGTCGACCATGGTTACGGGCAAATAATTTTAAAATTTTAGAAGATAATTAAATAAGTCATTATATCGCCGATTTAAATTGCAAACCTCCACTTTTGGTCAAAAATTACATTTTCACACTATTAGAAAGAGAAAAACACCTTACATTGGCTATAAAACACCGCTATTATGCACCTATTTAATTGAAATCACGTGACAAGCAAAAATATATCCGTTTTAAGAAAGTTTTGCAAAATATGCTGAATATGAGCAGGTTTGCAATCTAAGCCGACGATATATTTTTTATTTTATGAATTCCAACAATATTTCTTAAAATTTTAAAAAATTCAATATTAAGAAATATATACGAACAAAACATATTTTTATTTTATGAATTCCAACAATATTTAAATTAAAATTTAAAAAAAAAATCAATGTCAAGAAATAAATACGAACAAAACAAATTTTACGCATACAATTTTTATTTGGATGAAACCTGGCATTGCATAAGAGCAACAAGTTCTCAAAATTTGGCTCATATGAACTTAAAGCAATTCTTAAGCATGACTAAATGTAGGTCCGTTATTTGCGATCGCTGTTTTGTTTTGATCGCATTCATATAAGAAACTGCGGATTCACATAAATATGTGGAGCCAAAGAAGGCATTGAAACGAGCAACCATTGTCCAAATATTTGGATATTTATCTTTGCTTATTAGTTTCCAAAAATTGTTATCTGAAACCATTGATTTTAGATTTATATCGCATTTAATATTTAGTATTTCTTCTAATTCTGCTATATTTGTAGTATTAAGAAAATTGTTAAGTTTCTGAGCAAGACTTTCAACGTCGATATCATTAAATGGGTAAGATAAAAAAACACGCAATATCTTCAAGTTCACTTATCCATTCACCCTAACCCACCCTAATTCACCCTAATTATTACTATTATTATTATTATTGTGCCCAATGAATAATTATTTATATTCAAATATTCTAATTCGATATTTTTAATTTTAAAATTTAATTTTAATATAAAATCAATGAAAGTTTGTCTTTTATTCACACCTTCTAGTTTCGTGGATATTTTCGATTTGTTTTCTAGCCATGTGTTAAGTTCAACCGTGTGGTCCATTGGTAAACAGGCGTTTAAAATTCTCGATTTAACGTTCCAACCACTTTTTCTAATTGCTTAACACAGTTGCAAAATTCAAAACCATTCCCCACCAAATGCTTTCTTTCTAAAGTATACAAACATCAGTTGGTTTAATAAAAGAAAAGAAAAACTTAAATTAAATGCCTCGTTTTTTTTCTGTCTTTCTGACTCTCTTTCAAAATAATTATATTATAATTATAATTATTTAAGAAAATGATCAAATTAAGAAAATGATTTAATGAAGTAAATTGAATGAATTAATCATTAAGAAAGTTTGTTTTTTATACTTTATGATAAAATATATTATAAGATAATTTCCCTATTTTACATATATTAACTTAATTTACAAAATCAATTTATCTTAAATTTTTTCAATATAAATCTTAATTAATATATGTCACCTGAAAATGAAATAAATCTTTCTTAAAAAGGTTGATGACAGTAATTGATTTTACTATAAAAGGGGAATTTTTACTTTCACTCCAATATATCATCGAGGATCCCCTCTTAAGCGATGACCGGTCTTCGCTATGTAACAGCCACACTATTATTCTCAATTAATCATAATTTGAGTTCTGACCATATTTTACTTGCAATTATTACATCACTTTGGTATATTATTTATAAGTGAAAATTTGTTAAGTATTATTATTTATTGATAGAAAGGATAACTAATACAAAAAATTTCTAAATCTAAAGATTTCGAGCTGACCTCATTTGGGAATAATATTCCTAATAGACTTTTTAAATTTATATATTTTTTAATGTATGATGAGAGGGGTATCTAAGCCATCTGTATTTTCTTCATTATACTATTTTCAACAAATAAACGAATCATTTATTCAAATTCAAACTTAAATTAATCAACAATTTTACTATCTCGCCATCACTAATTGTAAGGTTGAGAAAAATGTCTCTCTGTGCATATGTGTGTATGTGTGTGTGTATGTAGGCAAGATTAAGCAAAAACGGTTTGAGTTAGAATGATGGAATTTGGTATACGAACATTATTCAAAATTTTTAGTTTTCTACCAACTTTTGAGAAATGTAGCTTATTCGGAAGAGGACGTACCACGTTTTCATTTTTTTTTTCCTTTAAACTGACCGCAAAAATAAAGATATATGTTAGATAGTTTTTCTACATGATTAAAATTGTATAAAACAGCTGTATATAGAATTTCAGCTTAATTGAATCGCTGAAGGTACCGAAATTAATTTTTTAACACGTTGACTGGCAATCACGTGACGTGGTGCCATCAACAAAGAGCCAAACACGACCTGGTTTAATAAATATTATTTATTAATTTTAATTTATAATTTAATTAATTAAATTTAATGTAAATATAATATATGTTAATTAATCCAATTCAAATTTGCGAGATAGTCGAGTGGAGACACTCCAGATTTTTTTAAAATTAGAACATATGTTTATTGTATATAAATTTATTTTTAAGTCTTAATTGCATATAAAAGGTTGTTAGTTATAAGCATATTAATTTTATTTAATCTCACTGAAAATAATAAAAAAATATTATTTTCATTTTCTCTTTCTTGTTTCTTCTTTAATTTAACTTCAATGTATCTTGTTTATATAATGGTAAATATTTGCTTTTTTTATTTTTGCTCATAATAAAAATTAATTTAATTTTACATTTTTATGCAAATCCTTCTTTTATAAATCAACTTCAACTTAAGAAAACCCATTGAAGATTTTTTCGTTATAATAAATTATCTTAATTATTATTATTATTTATGTAAACTTTTTTTTTTAAATATTATATCTTTAATTTTCAAGTTCAATAAACAGATAGACGTACCATGAAATGTTTATATAATATATAAACATATATATTGATTTTTTAAGGTAATAAAAAATAAAAATCCTAATGGTTATTAATATTTTTAAAAGTATAAATTTATATATTTTTATAATACATTGACTTATTTATTTAATAATATGATTATTATTTATTTTCTGAATTTACAAAAAAAAAAAATAGTTTTAAACTCTAAGCAGAGAAAAATATTTTATTAGTATAACGTAAGGGACTATTATTCTTTAACGTTACTACGATTCATTAACAATTTTCTTAAGTAGAAAAAAATATAACAATCTAAATTTAATATTATTATAGTAATTAATAAATTTGATTAAACTACTAGAAAACTCAGGGCGTTTAAAGCAAGTTGTACTAATTATATATTTCACTATATTTTTTTTTCTACTACCATTTTATCCAAATTATCATAATAAGAAAGAATAATTTGATTTTCGAAATTCTTTTGTCATTTACTAGTCTAGTAGATTTAGTTTTGATCATTTTATTAAATTGTTTAAAACTCATAAATGGAACATAGTGAATTCATTAACTGCTATTTTTCGTTTAATATTAAAAAAAAATTTATACAATCTGAAAATAAAAATCAATTTTTTAATTTTTAATTAACATATTGTGGTCACTATAATATAATTTTTAACTAAAAAAATAATTATAATTCATTTAAATTAATATTATTTTAAAGTTGATCATAAATTACGAATTTTATGATTCATCTTCTTGTACAAGTTGTTCTAATAATGTCTAAATGAAATGTACTGTACTGAAGGCTCACTGAGAAATCTCCCTAATTAAACTAAGGAAATTTCTCTCTCGGAAATTGAGAACCATTCCTGGATTGATGAGACGTATAACAACACGAGGAAGAAGAATAAAACGCTGAATTTTCTTTTACCACAGATGTTCTGGAATTTTCCTTTCATTCAAATCATGTTAGTCAATAATTAATTAAAGATAAGAGAAGACTTTTGAATTATTTTCCAAAAGAACTAGATAATATTTCATCTTAATAAGTTAATATTCCCCTTACGAGAGTTTATAGAGTTGATTAAAATTTGAATAATTATTTTTTTTTAATTTTTTATGAAAATTCAAATTGAATATTTTTATTTGTTTAAATTTATTTTGACTCTCTATAATAATAATAATTATTACGTATCTTATAATATATTTATTCATGAAAACTTAATAGTATATTTGGAAATGTAATATTTTAAATTTAATACAGAATATATATATATGTAATGCTGAGGATGGGTTTATATATAAAATTATCTCAATTATAGTTTTTTGCAATGGTAGTAGTGATTTAAATAAGGGAAAAGTATCAAAGTTATCTGAGGCATCGAAGTTATCAGAAAGACGTTAGTTAATAATACAAAAATAAAGATAAAAATGATGATCAACAAAATTGTAGATGTGACAGAAACAGAAAAACTCATGCAACATGGAAGAGATGGATCAATTATTTGAATTTTTCGAAACTAAGGTTTTTGTCTTTTTATTGTAAGTATTAGCCTATAAATAATTTATTTCTTTTTATCTTACAAAATCGAAACCCTTTTATGTCTATAGGAACTGTTTTTTAAGATAGAAAAATAATAAACAAAACCACCTTCTATCCATTATCCCATCCAATAAACCAGTAGAGTGGTCCTTAGTTAAATTCAAGAAAATTTAAAAAAACTCCTGAATATATAAATAGAATTAAAATATTTATAATTCTCTATATATTTTTAAAATTTTGATATATAATCAAAAGTGGTACCTCCAGTGCAATATATTTTAGCAAAGAAATAATTTTAGTGGTACCTGAACTTTTTGATGGAAGTTTCTGTGTTTTCAACTACAAGGAGTTTGAGAACCGCTTGTTTAATCAATTCCTCTGGCTCAAATACTTTGAACAACAAGATATTTTTTATAAAATTTCAGTTTAGGAAGAGGTATTTTCTTAAGAAATAAGTTGACCTGTGGTCCGAACCGACCGACGGTTTGAAATAAATTAATTCCCAGCTACAGAAACAATTTCAAATAATTTTAATATATCTATTATTGTAATAAAAAACAGATAGGCATATAACATAAATATTTTTAATTTTATTTTATTTATAATATATATGTAAGACCAGGTTGTGACGTCATGAATGGTTGGATGACGTCATATAATTTTAAATTAAGAAAAAACTAATATAAATGATTTTTCTCGAGGATAAAACCAATACAAAGTGCATGAGATTCGTGGTGATATATAAAAAAATCTCCTCATGTGAAATTTGGTGTGAAAATAACCCTTCCTTTCCTATCGTCGATCGCTAATACTACCACTTCCGGTTTCCGGATTTGCACCAAAAGTTGATCAATTCATCCCACTGATGCATTAAGTAAATATACCAAATTTCATCAAAATCCGTTGAGCCGTTCAGGCTGTACACATCTATACGGACGGACGGACGGAGGGACGGATTATAGTCTAGGTTTTTATTTTATATAGCCTTTTCCTAGACAAAAAAAAAAAAATTAATTTACACTTTAAAATTGTAATATTAAATATAGTTATTAGCGTAATATTAAAAAAGAAACATTGTATAGATAATTACGACCTTGGAGTCACCAATTAGCTGTATGAAAAAGTCATGTAATCCCTTTTATATGTTATGGGAAAAAAAACATATTTGTATATTTTTTGGCTAATAAACATACTTTTTAAACTAAACTAAACTAACGGAGGGACGGACGGACAGACATCATGCTAAAAATAATTTTTTCTGTTAAGAAAATGCATGATTCGTGGAGATATGTAAAAATTTCCACATGTGAAATTTGGTGTGAAAACAATACCTCCCTTACTATCGTCGGTCGGTAAAAATATGCATCTCAAAATTAAAAAATTGAGAATGGAGAAGTGGGAAACAAAAATTTTGTATAGATCATTATTTTACAATCCAATATTTCTTAATTGATATTTAATTATTTTCATTTTTTTAATGATTGATTAAATCAGTAGATTTGAATATTTTAAATATTGTTCTTATCATAATTTATAATAATTATAATTTAAATTAAAAAGAAGAATAGTCGATTTGAGGAATTGATATAATGAATATTCAAATTCAATAGGGAAATTACAAAATTTTAAAAATTAAAAATAAATCCCTGCTTTTTTTAATGAATATTGTTATATATTGAAAAATATATAATAATAAAAAATAATAATTAATAAAAAAACAAAACAAAAAAACCTGTGACTTTTGTACGTCTTACGCAAGGACACCGCCTATGAAGTCGGTTCTATCAATTAGGTGTCCTATGATGAGTAGAACAGGTCCTATCAACCTTTACATTGATTTACTTGAACGGAGGCGCTACTTTTTATCAAGTAGTTTCCTAATTTTGATCCCGGAGGCTGGGTGACTCCGTCCCATAGACCCCTGCTAGAGAAATTCCCTTGCCAGGCCCGGAACTTGAACCCTGGACCACGAGAATGCGAGCCAGCTACGCTACCTCTCACCCTGTGGCGTCTCTAAAATAATAAATAAATAGTAATAAAAATAAATAAATAATAATAAAAAATAAGTAATTAGATCAGATTTATAAATACTGGATATATTATTTCACGGCAAAAAACAAAGTATGACATCAGTTCACCATGATTAGTACCCATAGAACCTATATGTAAAGATATATAGATTATTTTTTATAATAAAAAAATATTACAATACAAAAAAAGTAATTCTGTTAACACAATTGATTGCTCGAATAAAATTTAATTATTTTTTAAAATGATATTTCATATTTTATCTTAATGATTACTAAATAAAAAATAATTGATTATTAAACATATATAAAATAGGTTTATAAATAAAGAAAAATGTTTCTTATTTTAAAAGAAAATAAATTTTTCATTAATCAAATACTCGTAAAGTGTTACACTATTTTCAAAGTATTTCAGTAAAATTGATTAGTTTTTTTTTATTTATTTTCTACTTTTAAACCAAAATAAATGTCAACATTAGAAAAATATTTCGTGCTTATAACTTGCTGGTTGAAAATATGTAAATTCATATTATAAATACAAATGTATTTTTATAATAAAAATGTTAAATTATTATTGTCTAGTGCTAAGCTGAGAAAATTCAGGGAGAAATTATATCACTCAGGCGAATCTACGTTATATGAGTGTGGCTTGTGGCGCTTATTTTTTTAATGTTTTAATTAAAAAATTATGAACAAAAAAATGTTTTGTTTTTTTTTTTTCGTTTTTCATTAATTATTTTATGGTTAAAATTATTCTAAATTAAAAAGAACTTAAAATTGGATTTAAGCAATGATTTTTACTTTCCCGCATACTTCGTATAAGGGAAGTATTGGAATCGTCAAAAATTTCGACTTCGAGATTTCGATAGATCTTGACGTTTTATTAATAATATTTTTCTATTACCTATGTCTACATATAAAGGCTTCATAATATTTATAAGTAGATAGTTGTTTTGGATAGGATAATATAAATTTCATTTCAAATTATTCTCTTGACAACTTTGTTGTTTTTAAATCATTAAATGAAATGGTAAATATATAATAAATAAGCTGGAGTGTCTCCACTCGACTATCTCGCAATTTGAATTGGATTAAATAACATAATATATTATATTTAAATTAAATTTAATTAATTATAAATTATAAATAATAAATATTAAACCAGCGCATGTTTGGTTTTTTGTTGATGGCACCACGTCACGTGCTGGCACGCAATTTGCAGTGTTAAAAATTAATTCCGGTACTTTCAGAGATTCAATCAAGGTGAAATTCTATATATAGCAGTTTTATACAATTTTTAATCATGTGAAAAACTATCAAACATTTATCTTTATTTTTACGGTCAGTTTAGAGGAAAAAAATGAAAACGTGGTAGGTAATGACCCTCTTCCGTATGAGCCACATTTCTCAAAAGTTGATAGAAAAGTACGAATTTTGAATAATGCCCGTGTACCAAATTTCATTATTCTAGCTCAAACCATTTTTGAGTAATCTTTTTTACATACCCACAGACATTTTTCTCAACCTTAGTGAAAATGACTCAGGGACCTTCAAAACGTATAAAAACATCAAAATCTCGACATCGAAAATTTTCCTGGTCACAATACTATCTGGCGAGGTAGTAAAAATAAAAATTTAAAAATAAATTAATAAATAAATAATGAAATCTTGGAATGAAAGGGAAAGAATGAAATGGTAATGAAAAATGGGTGATTGTTATTTTCGGTTGGCGTTGCTGTTGATTGAGATCGAATGAATGATTAGTATTGGTCTTTCTTTGTGCCGGCTGATAAATTCGAACAAGCAATCCTGGATGGAAAATAGATGTAATTATGGTGGAGATGATGTTTGATTGGGGGATGGATTTGGTCAGGGGTGGTGATTCGCATGTTGGAGGTGTCTACGGCGGGGGACGAGGACGGCCGGGTGTTGGTGGTGGGGGCGTCGTCGGGGCGGCCGCCTCGACGGCCTCGGCGGCAGTGTGCTTTCAGCCACAGCCGTCTTCAGGATGCCTCCGGGCGGCTGAGTGCCTAGTGGTGTCCGAGTGGTGAGTGCGTGTATGAGTGTACCCCTTGTCCATGTTGTGTACAATGGCCGTCGAGAACAACAAGAGCAACAACGGCTTTCTACGACTGGATGGCGGACCCTCGGAAGTGGTGCGCATCATGGAGAACCCCTTGGCCGATGAAGAGGACCGGTCGGCCCCACAGGCCAGTACTGCTGCCGGACCCTCTGCACGAAAACGACGACGAGTTTTTTCCCTTGTCGCCGTTATTTTGGCGATAATCGCGTCTGGTGTTGCTACAATCGCGCTCGTCCTCGCAGCTGTAAGCCGCGACTCACAATGTGACTCAGGTAGCTTCCACTTTCCATCACACCCACTTCATACATCCACCCTCTAAAACTCATCCTCCAAATAAATAACTATTGAATGGATATTGGACTACAGATTATATTTTTATTAATATTCCCTTTCTTTTTCATTGACAAACTAATCCTTATCATTAAATTCTTTATTTTTCCCCTTCATTCATGCAACTGGACGAGAATTCATGTATATTCTCAATTAAAAAATAATCAGAACAGATTTTTTTTTATTATGACGATATTTTATTATTTTTCAATACACTTTTTCTTTATAACAGTTAATATTTATTTTCCTGTCAA
This sequence comes from Labia minor, assembly GCA_963082975.1. Taxonomy (NCBI): domain Eukaryota; kingdom Metazoa; phylum Arthropoda; class Insecta; order Dermaptera; family Spongiphoridae; genus Labia; species Labia minor. Next base: position 94,154,503 of record OY720344.1, on the reverse strand, counting down.
AAATCCTCTTTTAAACTGTTTATTAAATGCTAATGTCATATTTTAGATCAATAATCTCTTTTGTAAACAATTATTAAAATGAGCTAAATTAGAATTATAGATTTAAAATTTTTCCTCATTCATTTTCTAATATATCAAGGTAGCTAGTAATTATATAATAATATTTTATATTCACGAATAAATTTTTATTTTTTATTTTATGATTTACTATATTTTTTAAACCTTTTCACAACATGATACTGGATTTTTTTATAATATATCTCTTTTATCGAAATTTTTAAATTTCTCATATTTTTTTATTAATTTCATTAATTTTTTATGGATATAATAATTATAAAATATTCAAATCCGTCAAATTCAATTTATATGTTTGTAAAATCTATTAACAACTTGCCAAGATCACACATCATGAATAATCATTTTATTTATTTATTTATTTTTTTTTTATTACTTTTCGATATAAATAAAAATTATATAGTAAAGTATTATAATATTTAATCAATTTAATATTAAAAGTTAAATATGGGATTTATTTTTATTATTCTTAAATACCAATTGATCATAAATTGTGTAATTTGTAATTAAAATAAAAATATTAAAAATAAATTTCTAAACATAAATCATTATTATAATTAATTATAATAAAATTTATATGGATTAATTATTAAGATGATTAAAAAAATATTAAAAATTTAAATTATTTATGAAATGGAAATATTATTATATAATTATTATAGCTACCTTGATATATTAGAAAATAAATGAGAAAATAATATTAAAATACAAAATTCTCATTTAGATCGTTATATAAATTGATTATTGATCCAAAATATGTCATTAGCATTTAAGAGAAGATTTTAGACAGGAAAATATTAACTATCAATGACTTGGTGGATCATGTCTTTATCGAATGCTCGTTATATCCTTTGGAAAGGGGTATTAGTAAAAAATAAATTTCCATACTGGATGATGAAAAAAATTTTGAGAATTTGTCCAAGTTTTTACTTTGGATTAAATTATTAGACATAATTTGATTAATAAAAATAACTTAACCCTTTCTGATATGAAAAATAATAAAATAATTGTCAATAATAAAAATTTAATTTATCTGGTAAATTATCAAAACAAATTTAAAAAATTATTGAACTAAAGAAATACACATATTTAACGATTTGTCTGAAACAATTTTGTTATTCTTACCATTTTATGCTAATATGTTTATAGAAAATAATTTTTTTTATAAAAATTGTTTAATAGAGTTATAATGACAATTTTGTATACAGATGCATAGAAAAATAAAATTTTTTGAGCGATGTATAATAATAAATGAAGCTGAGTGTATGGCAGTGGAGGAGAGAGTCCCTTCTGGGGATGGAGTCGCGTGCTATTCGTGGCGTGGGTGGATTGTTTTCAAGCAACAAGTCGCTACAACAGGTCGCCGGGTTTACTGAAGCTCTTCACTTCCATGATCATCTCGTAATAGCTGACAGCAATTTTTTTTTAATTTTTTTTATTTAGTAGGATTTTCTAGAATAAAAGTAAGAATTGGAAGGAGATGATAAGTTATTTCCATCATGGCACCAATGCTAAGCTGTCAGCTTTTGCGTTAACACTGTTTTGATTTATGAAATCCATATTCTATGTCATCACTGAAAAGGTTTCGATAAATTATTTCAACCATTACATTTATACTTTACATCTCTTTCCTTCCTAATATATTGCTATCAATTAAATAATCAATAAGAAATTAAAAAAATGGCTTCTAAAGTTTTAGATAATTGACGAAATACTTTTTGCAATGGAAGTATGTTGTGTTCAAGTATTTTAACAAGTTTTTAGAATTAGATTTGACAGGGACTTCGGTAGAATTTATTTATTTATTAAATTATAATTTTTGTTTTTAACTATTGATAATTGCTACATATAAAGGTAATCAAAACAATGGGGTAAAGTTATTGTATGATCAGAACAGTGGATTTTCTGGATCAGAGATTGCTACTTTTTATTTCAAGTTGATCCTATAGATTGGATGGGCATCGTTTTCATAGACTTCATCTAGAGAGCAATATCCTTTTCAGGTCTGGAAATTCAGAGTTAAGTGTGTTATTCATAGACTACATGGCGACTTCATAATCAAAACAATACTCTTATTCAATTATTCTTTTAATGGTATATTTATTTGGAATGAGTTTCATCTTAACGAATACAAATTTCATTATAGTAAGAAATTATTATCAAAGGGGATAAAAATTAAAATATATAAAACAATTATATTGCTTGATGTGTTATATGGGTGTGATGCATGGTCTATGAACATAGGAAACGAGAGTAGATTTAGAATATTTGAAAATAGGATTCTTCGCAGCATTTATTGGCCAAGGACACCGAGGAACTACATAACCAGGAATTGGATGACCTCTATGCATCTCTAAACATAGTTAGGGTTATAAAATCGAGAAGGCTGCGATGAGCAGGGCATGTGGCTAGAATGGGAGTGGAAAGAATGACGAAGGGTATATTTGGGATTGGTAAATGTTCGAGTGGAAGAACAAGAACCTGGTGGGTGGAGAATGTAAGAAGGAATGTGAGAGAGATAGGAGAAAATAGGAGTTGGATGATTGTAGCTCAAGATAAGACAACTTGGAGAAATGGGGTTGCTGAGGCCAAGAACTTTCGAGTTCCGCAGAGTCACAGCGATAGATAGATAGAATAATATATTACACCTTTAAATACATCGATATTTTATATTAAAGAATTATTTTAGAAATATTTTTATTTCTTATATATATATATATATATATATGATTAAAAATAACATGATGAACGGACAAATGATATATAAAATCTAAGTGAATATTCAAATTATAATCATATTATTGAAATATAAAAAAAATTTCTGGAATCTCTTTGTCGTGGCCAAATTTGAAAGGAAAATTTAATCAGTACAACAATTTTAACGAATGTGAGATAAGAGGAAACGTGCTATTGAAGTTTCATCTACAAGGGTAGAATGTAAAATACTATTGATGCAAACTTTGTACACCATGAAAAGCTCCTTCTACATATTTGTACATAAATAAAATTATATATATATATATATATATATATATATATATATATATGTATATAGAGAGAGAGAAAGAGAGAAAGGTCTATTCATTATTTAATATTTCATATTTTTAACTTTCTTATCAATTTCATGCAATAAAAGGGCTTATCGCATCAAAATTATTATCAAAGGGGATAAAAGTTAAAATATATAAAACAAATATTTTACCGGTTGTATTATATGGGGGTGAGGCATGATCTATGACCTTAGGTGACGAGAGTAGATTTAGAGTATTTGAGAATAGGATTCTGCGAAGCATTTATGGGCCAAAGAAAGATGAGGTCACCGGGGAATGGCGTAGATTGTATAACGAGGAATCGCATGTCCTCTATGCATCTCTAGATATAGTTAGAATTATAAAATCGAGAAGGCTACAGTGGGCAGGACATGTGGCTAGAATGAAAGAAGATAGAATGGCAAAAAATATATTGGTAGGGAGACCGAGGGGGAATCGTCTTTTTTTTATTTAATTTGATGAAATATTATGAACTGTTATTTAAAATTTAAAAGAGCATATGTGAATTAATAATAATTTTTTTATTGAAATCTACCTAAATATGTAATATATATTATATAGGTCTGGTTTTTCAAAATTTATCTTGTAATTTTTAAACATATTTGTTGATTAATGGTATTAATTAAAGAAAAACAAATAAAAATGTCAGCTATACAGGTCAGAAATTATTTTAATCTAATTTGTCTTTTAATTTATTCTTTAGTAGGTATTTGCCATTTGGTCTAACTTTTAGGTAAATTATGATTATAAATTTCGTTTATTTAAAATTCAACTCAGACTTCATTCAACTCGAGTCTGTCAATATAGTAAAATTTAACTTTTGAAATTTGATCTGGTAATAAATAAAAAAAGGGTATTTTATTTGAAGCTAAAATTTAGATTCCATTTGGATAATGTACATACTTTTCAATGTTATAAATATTTCAATAAGGGCAACATAACGATTTTAAACTCTTCCCATATATTTCGATAAAATATTATTATTAATAAATAAAAAAAAACATTAATCATATAATTATCATTTAAAACGTTGGTCATATCATATCATAAATTGAAAATAAAATGATTTAATGGTATATATTAGTCCTATGGTCACAAAAAATATTCAATTACATTTTATGACGATATCCTTTGTGTGTGAATGAATACAATAGTTTAAACAGTTTATCTGAATGGGTGTAAATTACTAAATGCACAAGTATTTATCTTCAATTACTTGAGTACAAAATACCATTGCAATATTTGTTTTACAAACTGAAAATTGATCTATATATATATTGTATCTGATACAAAATGTTTTTTTTTGACTTTTAATTATAGATTTGAATAATTTTGAGTGATTTTAAAAGGTAATTTCTTATAAAGAAAGAAGAATAAAAAATTTATAAAAAATTTTGTCAAAATACTTTTTAATAGTTATTTTATTATAGGTATAGTTAAACATATTATAGAAAAATGATTCCTTAATGAATCCGAATGAGTTTGGTGGGTTAATTTAACTCTTTCATGAGTTTGTAATTTAAAAACAATCTCGGATTTATCTTGATAAAAAAAGAATTGTATTTTTTAAAAACATCCATTCGTCATACCTCCCTGTTGACAAAAAAAGATATATCTCAAATTCAATTAAATATATATTGACAGAATTTAATTAATATTTCAAGAGAAATTTTTATCTTATGAATCATAACTGAACTTTTTAATTATATTTTGAAGGAATAAATATTTATTTTCCACTTTTTTTTAAAAAAAAATACAAATAAATATTAAATAAATAAACAAAATTTCAACTGAGTTCACTTGATCGTCTACCGGAATGTGAATAAACCCCACAGGAATTAACAAGTTAGATGATTTTTTTTTTTTAAAAAATCATTTTTAATTAATTCAAGTAAAAATCTCCCCTGAGAATTTATGTGCCAATTTCATTGAATGAAAACAATAATCAACTCACCGGAGTTCAATACACAAATGGATATTTTCTACCGAGTTTTTATTATATTTATATTCAATCAATAAATTTTGTTAATGCATTTTAATTAATCAATCATTTCTATTGATCAAATTCAATTGAATTTATTGATCAAATAAAAAAATAGATTGGTTCTATTCTTATCGAATCTTAAAAAGTTGGATAATTTTTAAATATGAAAACGGAAATTTAAAAAAAAAATTATACTAAAATGAGATAGTTTAATTTAAGGTGTTATTTTTCTTGAAATTGACAGAATTTAAATGTTGGAATAGTCACCCTAACCACCCTATTTATTAAATTCCAAGTACAAAATCGCATATCTTTTGATCATTATTATATACAATTTGGATACAATTTTATAAAAGTAAATATATATAAAATATATTAAATAATATTTGTTATATCGAACCACCTTTCAAATAAATAATAATATACTTTTTAAGAATTTTCTTTAATTTTACAATTTGATTTTCAAAGTAATGATAAAAAAATATAAAATTTATATCTATAAAAATAAATTTTTAATTCAAATTTTATTTTGATTAAATATGAAATTGTAATTATGTATATTCATTAATAATTTTCTATTAAACTAGAATTGAATAGAATATTTAATATATATATACATAACAAAATTTGATAAATGAAATCAGAGGGAAAATATAGAAGGGAGAGGTTGGCATTTTAGCAATTAGTATAACGGGGTTGCAGAAGCCAAATGATTAGACCGTAAGCAAAAAGAAAAAAAATTGCAAAGCGAGCAATAAAAAGAAAAGTTAGAGTTCAAAGACTTGGCAAATAAGTTCGAGAGAGGGGGAGAGGAGCAATTAGTGGGAGGAACACTTCCATTTGTCAACTGATAGATTTAATTAAGAAAATAGATAAAGGGGAGAGAAAGTGAGGGAGAGAAATAGAAAGAAAGAAAAGGTAGATACAAAATTATTCATCCTATTTTTAAATGTTTATAAAAATAGTTGATTAATAATAACAATTTAGTATTATTTGATATTAAAATATGTACAAAGGCCATTTGAAAAGTTTGCAAAATGAAGTACGAATCCTTTCATTTTATGAACTTTTTAAATATTTATTTATTTACAGTCTTTATTGAGGTTCATTTTATAAAAACACCTTCGAGGATCCCATGTTTAGTTGATTTTATAAACCTTTCTCTGAAAATATTAGAAATAATTATTCCTAATTAGTTATCTATTCTTCAGTATAAATAATAATAATGATAATAATAATTAAATAATAAAAATTACTATTATTATTTGGATTTTATCAATGCCGAAATGACTAAGACCATTTGTATCACATTCATTCATCTTTTCATTATTAATTTCTAAATCTCTATTAACATTTGAAATTTCTTCTTGTAGAATTAAGCCGAATTATATTTTTTATGTTCTAAATTAAAATTTATAAAAAAAAACTTTTTAAGCTCAAGATCATGTTTATATCGGCACAATTATTCTTTTCTTGAGTCATTTTATTAAACGAGCTATTATTTTCAAAAATAACCCGTAAGGCTACATAAACAATTATATATTTTCATATATATAGTATATTAATTAAATATATAAATATATCTTTATTTAATATACTTATTTTTATTTTATAATATTCACTTGAGAAAATTCCTGGTATTAAAATTAAATCATGATTTTATCTGTGCAATTTTTTCTTCTCTAATTGAAAATTCGAAAATTATTGATCATCCTCTTTATCTCGTGCCTTTATTAAATTATTAATTTGAAATTCATTTGAAGAGGCTCTAACAGTTGATGTAAACAAAAACTGATAACAAACTAAACCAATGGTTATTCTGTATCACACGAGTAAAATGTTAAATAAATTAAGCATCCAACAACCTGGAGGCATTTATCGTTAGTATATTAATCTATATATATATATATATATATATATTAAATAAACAGAAATTTAAACATTCTACTAGGAGCTCATCAAAGAGGGGAAGGTTCGTCATGAATTCAAATGAAACGGCCAACCCCAGGACTTATCATGAATTGAAAAGGTGAACGAAAATTTTTGTTGTTACACGGATTCATTGAATATATACTCCTTTCGTATTCCTCTGTATTCTCAAGAGTATATACATGCAAATTACCAACTTACATATAGCTTCATTAATACAAATTGAATGAATATGTTATATTAAAAAATATTATATAAAATATATGAAAAATCTTTCACATAAATGCTACTAACTTTTTTTCGAATTGAGAATTCGGACTAAAAATAACCGAATTATGTTTATTTTTATTGAAATGAGTCTATCCACTGCCTTTGGGTGCAATGTCAGCAGTGATGCAGGTTACTGACCTTCCAGGGGTTAAATGAATACTCCATTACTTGAATGAGAATCTAGTAAAAAATTTCAAAATGTAATTTAATATATATTATCTTGATTTTAAATAAAAATATATGATAAACAAGAATTTATTCAAAAATCTTTTTTCTTTGTTTATTTTTTTCTTCATTTAAAAAAAAAGTTTTATCTCAACCAAATGGAGAGAAATATAATATTAATACTTTCATTCAAATATATATATATATATATATATATATGAATTTAAAGATTATTTGAATTAAACTTCCTATTTTCAAGAATTAGTAAAATCTATAATGAAAAATAAAACAATTGATAAAATAAATATTTTTTTTATTTAATTTGAAAATTATGAAGAGTAATTTTTTATCAATATATGTTTTTATAGATTATAATAAATCACTTATATTATAATATTCTTAAATAAACATATTCAAATAATAGAATAAATGATAACTATTTCCTTTGAGAATTCCAAAATTGAAAACCAAACAAAAGAATATCTCTTTTGTTTCGTATATCTAAAATAAAATTTTAATTTTAAATATCTTTTTATTTTCATATGATCGCATTTTCCATGGAAATAAATTCGAGTGTGGCATGGCTCCAAGTGGAAATTGGATCCCAAATGGAAAATGGGAAAAAAACCACCTTGGTGGTTTATCGACTCGGCAGAAATCACCATGAATTGAATTCACAAGTCATTCACTGCACTCCCATCCTTCTTTTACAACAGATTAGGCCCCAGACAATTAAGTGCAGTGAAAGTTTAATATTGATTATTTTGAATTTACTATCCTGTTTTTATTACTTCCATTATTTGCTTCATAAATAAAAGAATAATTCGATTTATCATTTTTTTAAAGAAAAAAAAATTCCAGTTATTTATTTTTGTTCTTTTTTCTAATATTTTAAAAGGTTATTAAATTATAACAAATCTGAACATATCGGTCTAATTATTTGTTTCATTAGGAAAAAATATAAATAATGTCTTCCAATTCCTCCCCCTCTCTGGATCCCTCACACTTTTTAACAATTATCATTATATTATAATTATTTATATTTTGTTCCATTGTTTTGTTTAATCACTTAAATTACATAAGTGCATGTATTCTAATATTTAATTTAATAAACCAACCGTATATAATAGGTTTGTTTTATTTTTTAAATTTTTTCTACTTTTTGGTCATGCTTATTTTAGTAAATTTTCGTATTTATTTTAAATTAATTATTTAATTTTAGTTCTAAATGGACTTGTCAAGGTCGGATCCATTGACCTTCGTCGGATCAGGACTATAACTACTAAGCTATCATCCTAGTTAAATGAAAATTAAAAAAAAAATGATAATTATTAATACTAAAATCAAATCAATATATATATGATGGAAGAAAAAACCATGTTATAAAAGTAATCATCTTTAATAAAAAAAAAAATTATTAAAAATAATGATTTTTTAAACACTTTTATTTAGTTTCACATCGTGTCCTGTTGTCAACAAATCTTTCAAGGTGAATTTGACCAACACTTCTTAATGTTCGAATGAACTGAAATTTTGTAACTCCGATGACAATCCAACATTCAGGTTCATCCCAGGTTATAGGTGACCTAGGAGGTATTATTTTTATCAATTAGATATTACATAATGCATAATATTAAAAAATAGTAATTATCTATAAATAGATACGAGTATGTTAATAAGAGCTAATTTAATTTTTTATCAAAAAACCTGCGTTTCATTCAAAAAGTCACGGACTTATTGATCTGCCCTGTAACTCATTTGAATTAAATAATTTATTCTAAAAGTTATCATTTTAATGAATTTAATTTAAATCATGTTTAATTATTTTCTAAATTTAATTTTTTAATTTAAATGAATGTCCATTAAACTAATGGCGATATGGTTTTTGAACATATTATATATATACATATGAATATATAAACCAATAATCTAATAATAATACTAATAATAATAATCAGTCCCCTATACCACCGATTTGATATATAGTATTTTGAGGTGAAGAATCAACCTGAATTAGATTCTTTCAACATTCAAACTATAACCTGAAATCATAAACCGGGCGAAATTTCTGTCAAGACTAAAAATTAGGAAATAAAAAATATAAAAAAAACTTTTAATATTAACTTTAACTTTTTTATTTAAATGCACTAAAAAGTAGAAAATAATTTCTCCACACACACCTCGAATTCCTTACAAATATTCATATCTAAAAAATGAAAGCGTGGGCACCAAACATGGAAAAACGTAAATTCTACTTCAAACAGACATTATAGTGAAAAAGTAAAAAAAACAGAAAGGTTTGTGTATATTCAATGAAATGTCCTTCGTATTCTTTTCCTTTTCCTGCATGTTTGGCGCACACGCTTTCATTTTTTAGATATGATTAATTGTAAGAAAATCGTGGTGTATGTGGAGAAATTATTTTCTCCTTTTTAGTGCATTTAAATAAAAGTGTGTTTTTAAAAAGTTTTTTATTTTGCAATTTTAAAATTTAATAATTAAATTCAATTTAAATTGATTAATAATAAAGTTTTTTTTTATTAATATGTATACTTACATGTTTATTAATTTATTTTTTTAAAAATTTAAAAGAAGGGATCGTTAAAAAATAATTAAAATTCAGATATTTTCTTAGTTTATGCTAAAGCCAAATCATTTTATTGAATAAATTTTACGTCGAAAATATAAATAATATAAATATGAGTGTAAAAATAATACAAAAATAATTTATATTCAGCAAACGAAATCTAATTTAATAAACAAAGTAAATATGTGAAAATTATGAATTTCAATTCAATTAATCATTTGTCCATCAGACACAAATAATTTATTGGATGAACAAAAAAAACAACAATAACATACTATTCATTAAAAATAATACTATAAAAATAAATTACTACATAATTAATATCCTCTAGCAATTATTATATAGCAAGGTTACTTTCAGGTGGTGGCGGGACATTTCTACCAAGTGAAAAATAATTTTTCCCGTATTCCACCAACCAACTGAGATAAGCAATTTATGAAACAAGTGGGAGCCATTTATTTTATTCTATTGGGACAATTTACAATGCATATGGAATCCTATAAATCTTAAAATAATGATCTTATAGTCTTTTTCCCCTTAACTCTGAAAATAAATGCTTTATAAATTTAAAATAAAATTGTTTTAAAAATCTTTAGATTGGTGAAATATATTTATATATATTTACCCAGCTAAATGTTTTTTTGTATGTAATTGCACCCACGGTACACTACATCTTGGATTCCTTTTGTTTTGTGATTTATACAATTCTCTTTCGAGGTTTTTTCTTTCTTTTTATTTTTTTTTAAACATCAATTATCAAAATTAAAAAGGAAATCTAGAAAAGATAATTGAAATAAATAGTTTATGGTTAATTTATTAAATTTGATGGTAAATTAATCTTTTAATTTTAAATATAAAAAAATAATTCTAATTAAATGTTATAATAATTGAATTGATGGTCAGGGGATAATAGGTACCAAAATCCCTGGCGATCACCAATTACAATAGAAAATCAATAAACATTCAAATCAAATTGTTATTTGTTAAATCTATGGATATTGAGCCGATTGATATAATCTATAAGTTATAATAATAAATAAAATGAAAAGGTGTTAAAGAGAGAGAGAGAGGGAGAGAAATAAAAAATAATATTTTTTTTTAAATTATACCTTTAGACACATATGATTTAATAATTAATGGAAACAATTTAATAAAATTTATTTAAATGATGTATATAAATATGTAGTATCTATTTTTTATTTACTTATTTAAACATATGTAAATAAAATAAATTTATTTAACATTTAAAAGAGAAAATGAATTTATAAATTGATATATAAATTTTAACATTTATTTATGAAATATATAAGTAAATTTAATATAAATGTTATACTAAAATTATTTAATATTTATTATTCATTAAAAATACATTCTATATAATATTGAAAGTAATTTAAAATTTATTAGTTAAAAGAATATTTATAATAATAGTTTTAACTTTTTTTAAAAAAATAATTTAATAGTTTTTAAAAATTTTGTTATTGATAATTATAAATATCAATATAAATAATTATTTGAAAATAGTTTTCACAATATAAGTCTTAAATATTTTTTGGTCATGTAAATCAAATCTAAAGAATACACATTTTTTTCAAGCGCAGATATTCTAATACTCAAATAAATAATACATTTGTTAATTTAAATTACATTCATTTTACTTTCATAAACATATACTAGTAATTCAGTTATTAAAGATCTTACTAATTTATGATTAAATTTTTTAAAATCATTATTAAAACCGGTCTGGTTTATCTATCTCTCTGTAGCTCTACAGAACTCAAAAGTTCTTGGACACAGCAATTACATTTCTCCAGCTACAGCCATCCCACTATTTTTCCAATTTCTCTTACGTTCCTTTTTACATTGTCTGCCCATCTCGTACTTGGTTTTCCAATTGCTCTCCTCTCTTTTCGCCAGTCTTTCTCTTATAAATGCCTCGAATAATCCTTTTTTCAAATACTTTAAATCTCCTCTCCCATGGTCATAGACCATGCCTCAGACCCCTATAATATCCGGAAAATAATTGTTTTACATTTTTTTAATATTAGTTGTTATTTAAAATTTAATCATAATGAAATAGAAATTCTCTTGTCAATTTTTAATTTTCTTTTGTTTTTATAATAATTTTAACTGAAATTTTTGATTATAATAATTTTATTATGTATATTAAAATTAATTTTATATAATTTGTATTAATTTCATTCAAATTTACTTTTATTCTATTTTATTTTTAAATTTATGTTCAATTAAAAGTAAAAAATGGAACATGCTGTTCAACTAACTTGTAAGTTTTTTTCATTTGTGTACTAATAAAATATCACAAAAGAGAGTACAGAATATATAAATTCAGCAAAAAAAAAACAAAAAATAAAAAAGATATTTCACCGCTAATCTTGAAACCAAATATTGGAATAAAAAAATAATGAGAGTCGTTAACAGAGTGAATTTGTTCCATACTGTTTCCTTTGAATTAGAACGATTTATTAGACTTGAATGTTGATTAGAATAATAAAAGACGAACAATGTCTGCTGACTGGTAACCGAATGATTGATTTCCAACGCCAAGCGCCAGGCAACAAATCATGCAGAAAAGTTGCACCGGTTGCGAATACGTCAGGGGCGTTAGCTTCTAGTCACTAATAATAATGCTTCATTGGCAAAATGTTCATTAAAACATTTTCCTCTCTTCTAGTAACATATATATTGTCTATACAACGAAAAAAAAATTTGAAAATTATGCTTAGTCAATTAGATTTATTTTATTTTCCAATTGATAATAGTTGATATAAAATAATCATATAAATTGATAATTATTATATAAAAATAAAAGTTGCTTAATTAAATTGTTCTTCAATTAATTTGAAATATTTTTAATAATTTTTAATTTTATCGGATTATATGATTTCAAAATATAAAAATTTAGTGTTGACATTTTTTACATTTTCGTGTTTTTATAATATTTGATATATCACTATATTTACCTATATATAATATCAAATAAAACCAAACAAGAAAAAATGAAACATATGTTTGGAAATTGGAAAGTTTGCTTTGAAGAATAAAAAAAACACCATTTCGTTAAAGGGGAACAGACGAGAGCGAAAATGAAATGAACAAGAGGACGGATGCTACTCTCAAGAAAGGAAATTGAAAGACAACACGAGTGTAGATGTTAGTTGTTAGCTTATGAGATTGCATTCCAACATGCGGAACTAAAAATATTTTTTCTACAATCTCTCTCATTGAATAGCCAAGATAATAAAAATTCACAATTTATAACTAAATTAATATTTATAAAAATTTTAATTAAATTAAAAAAAAAACAAATATTTCCTGTGGTTTAATTTGAATTAATTTCTTTTGTTTTTAATATTATTAATAATTAAAGTATTTTTTTCATATTAATTATTTGGCTTCAAACAATTTATTGATCTTAAATAATGCATTCGGGTTAATTAATCATTTCTAATATTTATATTTAAGATAAATGAAAATATATAAATATAATGATTAATTCTCTATAAACTTGACATATAGATATTTTTGATAAAGATTATGCTTGTGTGGAATATATAAATATATAATCTTATTATGCTAGCTAAAATTATATGTATATATGTATATATATATATATATATATATATATATATATGTAAATGGGTTCTCAGAAACCGCTCTAACGATTTTTTGAAATTCACACCAGAGATAGTATTTATAAAGAAAAATTGAGTTTTATTGATCACATCTCTGGAAAAAATCATCTTCATTAGTTTTTTCTTAATTTAAATGTATATATGTGACGTCACAAACACCGCCTGTGAGATGTTTTGAAGGTTCCTGAGTTATTTTCACTTAGGTTGAGTGTGTGTGTGTGTGTATGTAAACAAGATTACGCAAAAATGGGTTGAGCTAGAATAATGAAATTTATTAATTAATTAAATTTAATTTAAATATAATATATGTTATTTTATCCAATTCAAATTGCGAGATTGTCGAGTGGAGACATTCGAGATTTATTTTTAATATATTTTTGGTCTGATTATTATATAGAACTTATAACACTAAAAATTCTCTTGGTTTTTAAAAAAATTATATACTTTATAAACTGGATATATTGTATTATTAATATTTTGAATATGACCTGTAATATTAATAAATTGTCTGATCCGATTATTACTAATATACTCAATTCTAATTCTTATATAAATTTTTATTTTAATTTTTCTAATAATGGAATATAATCAGGAATATAATGTCAAAAAATTAAATCTAGCATCTTTAAGGTATACCAGATAGTATTATACTTAGCCAAATTGTTTATAAATGTCATTCGAAAAAAAATTGACAGTTGCTTAAATTTCTGCCAAAAAATAAAGAATATACAATGTTTGGTTATTCTATTTTATTTTCAAATTTAAATTCCTTAGAAAATAAGGTAAATTTATACTAAAGCGTATTGGGAAGTATAAGCTACACTTAAAATTAAATAAATTAAGTCGTTCCATTCAATTAAAAAAATCTTTTCATTGTAACGACAAGGTCAAAACAAATGTAGAGTAGGAAAACATGATACAGTGTTCAAAATGTGGAACTAAGGCCATGAATTGTACACTGAGGTCAACAAAGAAAACAACAAAGAATTATGGTGGGCACGTCTGTTAGAAAATAATTGAAAATGTTATGGAAAATGAATGAATTTCTTCAATGGTACGACTAAGGGCACATGCCTTTTCCACCATTTTTTAAGAAAATTTCTTGTGTTTTAAAATTTTTTTTTTAATTAATAATATTTTTTTAGTTTTAATTTTAATTTCTAAAAGAAAAATTTTCTAGTTCTTTAGGCGTGCATTTAATTCCAGAATTTCATAAGGGGTACGACTAACACAATTTACAATATTTTATTATTTACGATAATTTATGATAGAATATAAATAATAGATAGATATAGAAAACAAAGTATTTCAAATAATGTTAATAGCTTTGATTTAAATTATACGATTTGAGGTATTTATTTAGCGCGTCTAGAACACATATTTTCCGCCCGGGCGTTCTCCAATTTAATATTTAATATTTCTGAGGATGCTGCTGATACACCACCCCTATTTAACAATATTAAATAATTTATTATATTCAGAATTAAATAATTTCATTTTTCTTTTTGAATAAACAATCAAATGTACCATATTTATATATTTGCCCTTCTTTCTGTCATAATGTTGAATGCTAACAAAATTCACTCAAAATTAACAAAATTCCAAAATTTTGAACTCTTTCAGTTATGTTATTATATTTATACTATGCTATTGAAAGACATATTAATTCCAAAACTTTAATTCATCTTCCCATCCTGAAGTATTTTATTTTTCCATTTATTGTTCTTCTATATATATTCTATGGGTATTTTTACTTTTAGTAAAAAAAAAATAATAAAATGACTACAATAGTAATAGCGATAATAGTAATAATAATAATCATAATGCAAACAATTCAAACTATAATGTGAAACGAATCTTTTTAAATTTAAAAAAAATTCTCACTTTCGATGACATTTTCTCCGTGTTTAAATTGCTCTTTTGCTTTTAAGTTTTTTTTGTATATATATATATATATATATGATCATTTTAAACAGAAATGGAATTTGAGAGCTCTATAAATATTTTATAAAACTTTTGTTACTCATGATATGTTTGTTGTATTGAGTATTTTCTTTTCTTTCCGTTTTCCTTTTAGCCTCTTTCACATTTTTATGTGAAATAAAATTTGGGAAAAATAAATTTTCGTTGGAGTAAAAAAATAAATAAATAAATAAAACATTCGCTAATGATCATACATTCTTGACATCCTCCGATTCTGCTTAAAATCTTTTTTTATTATTATTTTTTATTTTATTAAAGTATATAAATAAAATTATAAGGGACGTAATAAATAGAAATAAAAAAAACTTAAATATCTCTTCATATGCAAATTCATAATAGAAAATTGCCTGATATGCTTTCATTAAATAGCAATAATTTTCAATTCAACTTTTTTTTAATTTTGTTTACTGTACTCATAATAATATGATAAATAGAAGCTGCTTGTGATTTTTATAAAAAAAAATCTGTAAATTTGATTAATTCGAATTTTTTTTTTTATTTACTTAACTATGTAGATAGATCACTTTTACAACGATGCTAAATTTCTAATTATACAATTGTTTCAATAATTAATTAAACGTAACTAGAATAAGTTTCTAAATGTCAATTATACATGTATTTTAAATATTAATAATTTAAAATAACAATCCGATCAAACATTATTTCTTAAAAAAGACAGTAATTAGTACATTTTTAAATGTATATATTTGTGAGAATTACTTTAATGGAGTAAAAATGTATCTTAACGCCCCTAGGGGGGGGGAGTAATATAAACTAATATCATGAAGTTACATATCATTGTTCTAAGTACAAAAGTAATATTTTATTAAAAAAAAATAGAAAAAGCAAAACAAAAATTATTAGTTAAGACAGCTAGCCATTATCAAATTATAAGCCAATATTATAAAATTTTGTATTTTAAAAATAAATAATAAAGATATAAAATATTATAATTATCAAAGTAAATATTTGTTTTTTTTATTTTCTACTTTTTTCTTACTTTTTTCATTTTTTTCTTCAACAAACTTAATTTATTTTCATTTTAATAATTTATGTTAATCTTTTATTCACTAAGCAGCTAGTTTGCAATTTTTCTCAAAATCAAATGTCCCTAAAGATTCCGTTCGTATTTGTTACCATAATGCCTGTATTTTCAAGTTAATTTAAGATTCAAACCATTTTTTATTACTCTCTAGATACTAAGTCTCTTTCCTTTTTTTCTCTTTTTTTATATACTTCAATCTTGTTTTTAAAAGAGAACAATTTATTCAAAACCTTTTAATAAAAAGTAATAAAATCAACCAAACGAGAGTTCTTTTTTCCTTTTTAAAGATATACATAATAAAGGATCTTATTAAATAATTCTGGGAAGGAAATTAAATATTATGTCTTAATGTTCAATTCTTTGTTTGATGAAATAAAATCTTTAAATCTTTGGTACGTAAAATTAATTTACATTGATGTTTGGCAAAACAACGTTACGTAATATATTAATAATTGTTAACATTATTCAATGGAAAAATAAATAAAAATATATAAATTAAAAAGGACATATTGGACATAACAGATTAATGAAAATGTAGTATTATATATATATATGGTCTAATAAATTATGACATTTGGGTTCCTCTTTTATTTTAATAAATAAACATTTTTCTGCAAAATCGCCTTAAACTAGCTAAATATCTTGCCATATTTGTTATTTTGGTTGCATATTGAATAGGCAATTTTAAATTATTTTAAAAGGGAATTACTTGATATTTACGTTTGTTTAAAAATATTAAAATAATAATTCTGAATTGTGTGTGTGTGTAAACTTTTTTTATCAATTAAAAATTATATAATTCAAAAAAAGTGCTGATTTATAAAATTATAATTTTTATAATAATTTATTACTATCTTGCCAGAGATAGTATTGAGATCACAAAAATTTTCGATATCGATATTTTGAGGTTTTTATACGTTTTAAAGGTCCCTGAATCATTTTCACTAAATGTCTGTGTGTGTGTGTGCGTATATATATATATATCTGTGTGTGTGTGTGTGTGTGTGTGTGTGTGTGTGTGTGTGTGTGTGTGTAGACAAGATTACGCAAAAACAGTTTGAGCTAAAATAATGAAATTTGTTACACAGACATTATTTAAAATTCGTACGTAGTTTTCTATGAACTTTTGAGAAATGTAACTCATCTGGATAAGGATCATTACCTACCACGATTTCATATTTTCCCCTCTAAACTGACCATAAATATAAAGATATATGTTTGATAGTTTTTCAATTGATTAAAAAATTTTATAAAACTGCTATATATAGAATTTCACCTTGATTGAATCGCTGAAAGTACCGGAATTAATTTTTTAACACTTCAAATCACGCACCAGCAGATGACGTGGTGTCATCAACAATCAGACAAATTCGCACTGGTTTAATAAATATTAAAGCTTTAAAGAATAGATAAAGAAATTTAATTAAACTTTGAAAAAATAAATAAAAAAACGAAAAAGAAATTTAAAGGAATGTATAATAAATATAAAAGATAGAATCATTCTTGGATTATTAAATAAATCATGTTTCTGTGATTCGTTTAATTAAAAAAAAAACAATAAAACGTAAAGCTCTGATTTAATGGAAGATTGTTCGATCAACTCTTAAGTAGATATTTGTGATTTATTTATGCCAAGGAATTTCCTCATCGAAGGATTTCAATTAAATCTTAACGATGAGAAATTCTTACTCTATTTTCGAGCAAGTATCAATTTTCGTGTAATTTTAATGTAAATATTTGCTTCATTGAAACAGCAAATGATAACATTAATATAATTAAACGAATTACTTTAAATCGGTAATTATAACTAAAATCTAAAAGATAAAAATATAATCCCAAATTTGATTGATAAATATTAGAATTGTTCCAAAGTTTTTTTTTAAATATTTATTAAAAAACTTTTTCTACCCGTTTGTTGTGAAAAATCATTTAATGGATATTAAGAACTTACAACTACGGCCCATTTCTAACAACTCTTTTTCTCACAGTCGTAAAATTTAATCTTTTCTTCAAACTTTGCAATGCAGCCAAATTGGCTTATTATAGTATTATATTATACCTACTTGAGAATTAAAAAGTGAAATGGACATTTACACGAACACAACTTTTCCTTCAACTTCACATTCATCTTGAAGCAAGTTATTTATAAATATTTATAAAGAAAATATTATATGTATAAAAAATATTATACTTATAATTAATTTTATAACAATATTAGCTGATTAATAATAACTTGTGGTCTAGAAACTGACGGACAGTCAGTAAAGAGTAAAGGTTACGAAATATATAAAAATCTTTTAAATTTGTTTTCACTAATAACATCAACGTTTCCGTTCCTATGATCAGGTTTCTCTTCAATATTTTTTTTTCTGTCATTTTTCGGGGGAAGAAACATTGAATGATTTATGTTCATTATAAACCTGTGGTTATGATCACCAAGTACTATCAGGACCTGATCAATGACCGAAACGTTGACTTTATTGCTAAAAACGAAGTTAAGAGATGATTATTTTTAACATTCCCCATCTACCTACTGCCGTACTGCCCTACTCCAGTCTTCTCTATATATTATATATGTATAAATTTTATTATATTTTGTTATTTTTAAATTGTCTAATTTGCACTTTTTTTAATAATCTTTAAAATTAAGAATTTTTATATCATATAAAGAAATTTTATTTAAAAATTATAAGGATTATTTTAATTACATTTGCATAATAATTGGGCCCTAAGGATCTAATAATTGTATTCTGCTCGAAAATTAAATTCTGCTGAAGAGGGATTCTGCACAATTTAATTCCTTTCTATTTAGTATAGATTAATTATTCATATTGTTTATTATTATCATTATAATAATAATTATAATGTTTATATTTGGCTATCCCACCAAAATATTATCACAAGTATATTTATAATTAATTAATTTTATATCAATTTTATTCATCTTTAAATGTAATTTTGTATTATGATCAAAAATGATGTATAATAATATATTGTCTTTTAGTTTGAGAATATATATAATATACTATATAATCTAGATTATTATTATATCGAGGCGAGCATCCAAGGGAGGAGGGTTTGGTTGTCATTATATTGATATTGTTTTCAGAAAACAATAAGTGTAAATAAATGTGAAAATACAAACATCGAAATGCTCTTAGCTGATAAATTTAAAGTTAAATGATAAACATACATTCACTTTTAGATTAATTTAATTTTTTAAAAAATGTATATTTATATGGATTTCTTTTTATTAATAAAATAATATTACTAAAGTACATTAGGTCGTACTTGTAGAAAAGTAGTAAAACTATCTCTAATATTATAATAACTTTAAATCTTTTTCCTTAATGCCTCTTTGGTACTCTTCGCAAATGTACCTCCTGTATCTTCCAAGGGTTTTATAAAATTTTGTTGAAAGACTCTTTAAAGACATATGATATAAAAATACACTTATTTTGATTTAAAACTTTAAATTTTACCTATGTATTTTTCTTTCTATCTTAATTTGTTTATTTAATTAATACCAAACTATTTTGTAAAAGATTTAGTAATAGAATGCCTCCTGGTATTAACCCCCAACTATATACACTTCTTGATTATTGAGATTCCAAGTTGTGGCATTTTAATTGCAAAAATAACTTTTTTCCTCATTAAAAATTTAAAATAGAAATACGAGTATTGTTTTAATAGGAGAAGCAGTCTAGCGAAGAAGGTGGGGGTAAATATGCCACAAACGGCACTATAATAGGGGTAGATTATAATAAAAATTATAAATAGTTTTAAAATTTCGTGCTTATGAGTAAGTTTTTAAGATACAAAAAAAATGAAAATTTAAGTTTAATAATGCCTATCGCAAAATTTCCGACTATTTTCATATTTAGAGTGCTTGTAGTGCAATTTATCTAAGTATAAGTAATTTGGCTATTTTGGCTATTAAACAAGAAATGACTGTGCCAGTAATTAACCGTTTGATAGATTTTTCATAAAAATAAGCTTTTTAATTTCAAATTAAATCTTTACTTCAGGGATGGTCTAAGTTTTCCCATAGTGATTTACAGATTATATTTCTATATATTTAAAATATGTACTAATTAATATTAATACTAATATATCTTATCTTATTTTACTATCAAAAATTGTGCTAATTATTCAATCAAGTTATTATAACATGGATTTTGATAAAACTTTAGCGGTGGGTTCCTTTTTTAATTCCAAATAAACTTTTCTTATGCAATTTTTGCGGGTCGCTTCTAGTTTATGAGATTAATAAAGATTTTTTAAGTTTGACAGATTAGCTCGTTATGAATGTCGAAATATGCCGTTAAATAATGTTTTATTGACTAATTCACTAATTTTCGGTTTTTATAAGTTCGGATTGGATTTATGAAAATTAAAAAATTAATTAATTAAATAATTTTCCTATATCCAAACCGATCTTATTTAAACCGAAAATTAGTGGAGCATCTGGTCATCAAATAATAAAAGATGGTAGCAAAATAGAATATCAATTGATTTATATGCAAATTTTAATAATTTTAATATCGTAAACTAGAGACGACCCGTAAACATTGCATAAGAAAAGTTTCTATGGAATTAATAAAAGAACCCATTGGTAAAGTTTTATCTAAATCCATGTCATAATAACTTGATTGATTAATTAGCACAGTTTTTGATAGTATAATAAGATAAGATATATTATAGTATTAATATTAATTATTATATATTTTAAATAAATAGAAATATAATTTGTAAATCACTTTTGGAAAACTTAGACCATCCTTGAAGTAAAGATTTACGTCGTTAAAGTGAAAAAAATATAAATATAAAAAACAATTATAAAAGAAAATTATAATTAATATTAATAAAATAGATAATAAAGAATTAATTTAGTCTAAATATTAATTAAATTCATGCATAACTATACCATTTTAAAATATAATTTTAAAGTATAAAAGTTAATAAATCATATATATATATATATATATATATAGTATTACAAACAAATAACTATTATTATAATTAATATTAATAAATAATTAAAAAGAATTATTAAAATAATTATTAATTACTTACTCACTGCCTTTCGGAATGTTGACCTTCTCATTGTGTAAAGTCAACTAAAGTATTTTCTTTTATTTTTATTTTATAGTTTTCCAAGAAATGGGCTTATCGCTTGTCGAAAGAAAAGTATTTTAAGCACAGAAATTATTCTTTGGTTTTTGTTTACTATTCTAAAGATGCTTATATAATATTCTTATTTTTATATTAACAATAATATTGGAATATAATTAAATTATAAATTTTCAATATTATTAATAAATTATTTCAAATCTATGCGCACGGCAGTGCGCCGGCCAAGTTCCAGCAAGCCGCGCGCATGCCGTAAGTATATTTACACGAATGGTTTGGAGTCACTTTTGACCCCTCTGTATCTCAGTGCCTATTGCAAGTACAGAGATAAAATTTTATCTACGTAGTCATATACTAGAACTAAAGCAGTATGCCAAATTTCATAGTTATAGCTTCAGTAGATCCTGAAATATGACCCTGTGAAAATAGCTTATTTTGGAACTGATTCACTGATTGGTCAACAAAATTCTTAGGGTATTTCCAATTGTCCTAGCGCTATGAAATTTGGCATACAGGTCGTGTGTTATAAGTAGATTAACAAAAAATTATGAAATTTAAGAAATCGGTCAAGCTTGAGTTGTTATAATCGAATATCAATGCGATTTTAACGAATTCAAACGAATTCATTGGTTTTGTCAGAAACTAATCAAGCTAGGACTTCGAAATTTGGTACACCGATATTATTCACAGTTTGTAGATTTCTTTTAAAATTTCGTCAAAATCGGTTAACCGGAAGTGGCACTTTACCTACACTGGTTGCGTTTACCTTTCAAGTAAAGTACCAGTTTGCTTCGAGATATTTGCTTCATATTTTGTATATAGATTTAAAAATATGAAAAAAATTCAGATACCAAATTTCATCATGATCTGACTACCGGAAGTGACATTTTACCTATACAAGTAGCGTTAGGTGTAAATTATAAATATATATAATAGTGTTAAACCATTTTACTTTATAATTTAAATTAATGTTTGTTTATTTTTATTGTTATAACTTAACAGTTTCTATATAATTTTCAATTAATATTAATAGTTCTAATTATTTATTATTCAATACAAGTTGGAAATTCAGAACTATAAAATAAAAGAACAAATAAAATTATTATATTTAATATATAAACAAATATAATTTTAATTTAAAAAAATTTGCAATTTTTTTAAACACAAAATTACTTCAAAGGCTAAGAATGGACGCGGGCGCGGCACAAAAAGGAAAAAATAGGAAGCTTTCTTAAAAAAAAGTATTGAAATCTAATCAAAAACATACCTGTTAAAAAGGGTGCCAAGTTCCTATCGGCTATTTGTTTGCCTAAAAAAGGGTTCAAATCCATCCCAATGCCAAGTTTAGATGCACTTCAAAATCATTCATAATCATTTTTATCAACAGCCTGATCCACTGGTAAACATTTGGCATTCCAAAGAATCGCCACCACACCCAGTCCTCCGCCTCCTGCATCCAGGCACGCCACTTTATTTACGTCAACGGTCCATCTGGCCGAAATTCACTTTACCATACACCCAACTTAAAATATGGTATAGTTGTTAAAATACGTAGGTACATGATTTAAAATATCTAAAATTATAATAATTAGAAATTTGAACTTGGCAGGTTTTTGTGCTTTACGTAACACTTGATTAATTGTATAATTATATTTATTATTTGTATATATAAATTAACCTGCTAATTCTAAGTATTAAAATTGTAGATATTTTAAACCAAGTACCTAAAGTGAATAAAGTGGCGTGTAGTGTGCCTGGATGCAGGAGGCGGAGGACTTGGTGTGGGACTGAGTGTTTTGTACAGCACGAAAACCTGCCAAGTTCAAATTTCTAAGTATTATAATTTTAGATATTTTAAATCATGTACCTACGTATTTTAACAACTATACCATATTTTAAGTTGGGTGTATGGTAAAGTGAATTTCGGCCAGATGGACCGTTGACGTAAATAAAGTGGCGTGCCTGGATGCAGGAGGCGGAGGACTGGGTGTGGTGGCGATTCTTTGGAATGCCAAATGTTTACCAGTGGATCAGGCTGTTGATAAAAATGATTATGAATGATTTTGAAGTGCATCTAAACTTGGCATTGGGATGGATTTGAACCCTTTTTTAGGCAAACAAATAGCCGATAGGAACTTGGCACCCTTTTTAACAGGTATGTTTTTGATTAGATTAATTCAATAAATATTTTTGATATATAAAAAATATAAAAATATATAATATATAAAATTGAGATATTCATTATAAATGATAGCTTTTTAAATTTAATTTGGATTTTAAATTATTATAAAAAGTAAAAGAAAAGGAAAGGTTGAATAAAATATATAATATTAATTTTTAATATCTCGCCAGAGATAGTATTACGATCATGAATATTTTCGATGTCGAGATTTTGATGTTTTTATACGTTTTGAAGGTCCCTGAGTCATTTTCACTAAGGTTGAGAAACATGTCTGTCTCTCTCTCTCTCTCTGTGTGTGTGTGTGTGGGGGGGTTTGTAAAGAAGATTACGCAAAAACGGTTGGAGCTAGAATAATGAAATTAAATATACGGGCATTATTCAAAATTCGTAATTTTCTATGAACTTTTGAGAAATGTAACTCATCCGGATAAGGGTCATTACCTACCACGTTTTCATTTTTTCCCTCTAAACTGACCATAAATATAAAGATATATGTTTGATAGTTTTTCACTTGATTAAAAATTGTATAAAACTGCTATATATAGAATTTCAGCTTGATTTAATCGCTGAAAGTACCGGAATTAATTTTGAAAATTTTTTAACACGTGACGCGGTGTCATGAACAAAGAATTAATTTTTTAAATTTTTAAATTTTACCTTGGAGGTTTTCGAGAGACAACAAGAAGAAGACGACGAAGAAGATGAAGATAACTAGCTTCCATTCACAATTTTATTATAATTAAAACCAATAAAAATTCTTTTAATATTTAAACTGACATTTTAATAAATGTATAATATGACATATTTAATGATAAATAAAGATATGTATAAAATATATTCCCTTATTGTCTTTTTAATTAAAAATATAATTAAAATATATATATTCAAGAATTAATAATATAGTTAAATATAAATAATTAAATAAAAATAATTAAGTTATTTATTTTAATAAAATATAAACAATTAATAATTAGTACATAAATAATGGGCATTGTTTAATAATTATAATATTTTAATAAATATATAATTGACATTATACAAAGTACTGATAACCGTAACTCACACTTGCATTAGACCATATATGACTGTGAGCTGCGCACCTCAAAAAGGGTTGATCGTATGAAAAAAGGTTAAAACAAAAGTATTAGAGAATTCTATACTCTACAACTTTGATAATAGGTGCAAATCTCATTTAAGCAATAGAAAGCGAGATATTCGCGAAAAACAAATTTTTATGACCTTCGATATCTTAAGACGCGGGCACGATAGCATTTGTGACTTTTGAGACAACATTTAGAACGACAAAACAAAGATTTATACCAATTTACAGCTTATTATCATTCATTCCAAGGTGAAACCCCTAATATGACTGGGCTATTAAGTAATTTTGATTGCAATTGATTTTCGAAATTATTTTTCCAATATCAATTTTTTTTTTCAAACTCCATATTTTAAAATTTTTCGTATTGACTAATTTTTTTTAAAATTCTGGTAAATTTTTTTTTTTAAATTCTGTGACTATTTTTATTTTATCCTACTATTATATCATTTTCGTATATAGATTTTTCTTTTAATATATTTCATTTAATTTTTTCGGAATAATTTGATTTCCAAAGATTTTATGGCTAATAAAATTATTATTAGTTACAAAATAAAATAAAAACTTTTTATTAATTATTAATTTAATTATTTTTGAATTATAAACATAAAACTTAGTTAATTTAATATTAAATCTTTATTTTTTATTCTATTAATTTTTTTTTTAATTGGACTTTTAGAATGTACCAGATTGGCTGGGATTTGTTTTTGTTTATTATTATTACACTTCTACACTTATATTAAATCCTCAATTTGGAATATTCAATTATTTATTTCTCTTTGTACATTCCCGTGAGACGTAACTAATAGGGGTTGACGTTACGCCTACAACCCTTGTAAAAATCTATTAAAATTTACATTAAGTTACAAAATGAATGCATCACCGTATGTAATTTTGAATCAACATGATAAAGATAATTCATCATAAAACGCATCATAAAATAAATAAATATAAAATTAACACCATAAAACTAATGTATATCTATGAAATGTATATGACAAGAGCGTTTATTTTTAAATTCATTTTTTATTGTTGACATGTTTGATCGGTTATTATTATTATTTTTATTATTATTATTTATAAAAAATTTTATATTTTACCTTCAAATTTTAAAAAAATTTTATTACTTCATCATTACGAAGAGAAGATTTTAATATCCCGTAATTAATTAAAATTAAATTGTTTATTTATATCCCCAAAGTTGGTATTTAATTGTTTATATATTCATTTGTATATTATTACTTATTTATATATTCATGATAAACTATGACTTCTAAAGAAATTCAAATATTATATCATATATCAAGAAATCTTGTGGTATACTACGTATATATATATATATATATATATAAATTTGAAATTTAGAAGTATTTATTTATATGTATTTAAATAAATAATGCCATTATCTTTTCTGAAAATAGAATAATATAGTAATGAATATAGTTAAGAAGGCATTGTTTCTATATTCATTGTAAAATAAACCTGTCACAACATGAAAAGTCAGAGTAAAGAATCGATCATTTTTTTATATAATAAGAAAACAAACTTTATTGATTATTTTATGAAAATTATTGACTAAAATGGATGTTTTGAATGAATTTTAAATAATACAACCAACAAATTTCAATTCTTATTAAAAATTGAATTTGTTTAGTTTTGCATAAATTTTCTTTTTTATTACATGATTTGGTTTTTTACGAGTCTTTAAAAAGAAATACTTTTTCAATAAAACCCTTTGATATAAAATGACCTGATCTTTGTCTTCTATAATTTTACTAAAATATATGTACGATCGATCGAATATCACTTCCGTGCTTCCGGTGGCCCACTACTAACAGGAAAGTGAATGGAGAAGATAATACAAGGTCGCCGGAATTCCAAGAATGAAGAAGCGTTTCCAATAGAATAGGAACTCTCATCAGCACGCGAATTAAAAAATAAAAATAAAATAAAAAAAAAAAATAAAATAACCATCAACTACAAACTAAAATTAGAAAGAAATTAGTTAACCTTGATTTCTCACAGAGAGATTCCTCTGCCGTGATTAAATTGCCAGCATGAAGTTTTCAACACAATCCTGCCACCACTTAACTCATCCCCTTTAATTTATGGACATCCTCTCTTTCTCTCTCGTTTTGTAAACATTTTTACTTCATCAGAGTTATCTTTTGGTTATCTGGAGATACCCATTACGTGTTGGAGTCAAAAATCGATTTGAAATGGGGTGGAGTTATGGGAGAAGGGGAGAACATTACCAAGGGGACAATATCTAACTCTATTTACTTTTAGACATGTCTATAAGATGTAATCTAAAAATGATTATCTCTGTTGCAGGTCGGAGTCAGGTGTGCCTCACGAAAGAATGCGTCATCACAGGTGAGCGAATATTTGTTTGTTTAGTAAAATTTACAAATTAATTAAAAATTTACAATAAGGAAATGATAATTAATAAAGGAAATTAAATATTTTTTTTATTATAGTGAATCTATAAATTAATTTTATATATGATTTAATTTTAGTTGAATTATTTAGATAATTTATTATCATTTAAATTTAATTTAATAGACTTCCTTCAATCTTAAGTTCAACTATCCACAACTACATAACATACATGATAATACTACATGGGCTGAAAAGTCCCGGGATTTTTCAATAGGTGACGCCACTAGAAAATGAACATGACTTATTTCGAGAGGCTCATCTGTCACTAGTTTATGTATGAAGTATCATGACATTTCGTCCATCCATTTACAAGCTACAGTCGTTTGAGTGACGCTACTTTCGCCTTCATAAGAGAAATGGAAAAACAGAAATATCGCGTCTTGATTGTTTTTTAATGGGAAAAAATTGTGAACAATTATTGCAGTGGTTACAGGAATGTTATCCCACATCTGCTCCTTCGAAAACAATGTTTAATCAAGACGAGATATTCCTGTTTTTCTATTTATCTTATGAAGCGAAAGTAGCGTCACTCAAACGACTGTAGGATGGACGAAATGTCATGATACTTCATACATAAACTAGTGACAGATGAGCCTCTCGAAATAAGTCATGTTCATTTTCTAGTGGCGTCACCTATTGAAAATCCCGGGACTTTTCAGCCCATGTAAATAGTAGATATCATTTACATTTCTTTTTAATTAATCTATTAAATTAATTAATTTTGGAAACATTTTTAAAAACTGTAACATAACCACATATTTTCTAGTATTTTCTACAACTCTTCTAAAAAATCTTTAAAATATAAATAAAATAATACTCAACTAGTCAACCTACTTAAGAAATTATTCCAATTTCATAGACAATTATCAAGAAGAATAGACTTTTAAAGTAAAATAGAAATTATTTGGAAGTATCGAATCCTAATTTCATATAATATTATTTCTCTAACTGTGTGGCTTATAGGCTTAGTGTATATGAAACTCATGGAAACAGCAGCCACATTCCTCCAATCGTCTCTATCCAAAGAATCATTATATAATATTATATTCGTAGTAAATATTTTTTAAATTTTTTTTTAAAATTTTAAATAACCAAAAAAATTAATATTTATAAAATTTGATAAAGTTAAAAATTTCTTATATATGATTTATTTATATTAAATAATAAGTATTATCTTTTGGATAAACATATAAAAACAACATTCAAAAGGCAGGATTCTAAAATATATGCTTATCAGCTTGTAATATAATATTCCTTTTAAGCAACTTTACCTTTGTTGAAAATTTATGAAATTCGTTCTCATACATAGTAAAACTTTCATTTAAATAAATTCTTTGTATACCTTTTTCTTTATTCGTAACCAACAACACACGTTGAGTTATATTTGATATATATATATATTTATTTTCGTTCAATGTTAAATAAAATAAATAAAATAAAAATGTGCATAGTATATTATTCTTTTACATAGTATTAAATAATAACATGGAATCACTTGTCTCATAAAGTAGAAAATTTAATAATAATAAGGCGGTTGCCAAAGATTAGCTTCAAGTATTTTGTATAGCAAAATTTTAATTAAGAAAATGCCACAGGAGCAATTCACTAACATTTGTTTAAAAAAAAGATAATATTAGTATTACTGATATTTTCATTTAATATTATTGTTGAAATTGTTGAATAAACACATATTAGATAAAAAATACTTCAAACATTGCTCCAATTTGATTTGCTGATCATATTACAAAATCATTGTAACTTTGACATTATAAAAAAATATAAGCTGTGGCCAGCCACAGAACCGACCGACGATTTGAAATAAATTAATTTCCAAACAACATTATATCTAATATCTAATCTAATCTTATTATGCTAGCTAAAATTGTATGTATATATGTAAAAATATATTTAAATGGTTCTCAGAAACCGCTCTAACGATTTTTTTGAAATTCACAACAGAGATAGTATTTATAAAGAAATATTGAGTTTTATTGATCACATCTCTGGGAAAAATCATATTCATTAGTTTTTCCTTAATTTAAATGTCACCCAGCCCTTCATGACATCACAGCTGGGGAGAGAACATTTGGAATAAAAGTTGTCGCTTATCTGACCTCCTTACCTCCCTGAGAAATTCCCACTAAAAATGTTTATAATATTAATTTAACTATTATTTTTTATTTCAATATTTTTAATGTTAATACAATAATTTTTATTTTATAATCTATAAAATAATTAGTTTATATATTTTTTAATATCTAATCTTATTATGCTAGCTAAAATTGTTTCTTTGTATTATTGAGGACCCCATTTCCATTCATTTTAATCAGATTGATACAATGATGCAACATTTAATAATTGTAATAAATAATTAAAGAATTGTTTATCAATATTTTTTAAAGGGTCGAGCGAGAGCTCGGTGTCCCAGGTATTAATCTTATCAGCCAAACCCAATAATAATGAATCATTTTTTTTAACTTAATTACCGAGCCGAGGCTCGGCGTCCCGGTACTATATATATATACAGTAGAACCTCGATAAGCTAAAGCCCAAGGGGAACACAAAATATTTTAAGTTATAGAGGTCAAGGGTCTATGTTAGGGATAGGTTAATAACATTTTTTTAAATGCTAAATCAAGTCGTTTCTTAAAATTCTCTATCCAGCCATTATTACTGGCTTTAAAATTTTTTATTTTCAGCGAATTAGCGAACTCTTCAGCTTTTTCTTTCAGTTTGGGTCCATTAACACTGTTGTTTTTGTTTCGACACTGTTTGAACCACGTAAACAATCATTGTTCTAAATTAGAGAATTCGGCAATTTTTCGTCTTTTACATTGAAGACTTTCTCCTGATTCTTGTTTCTTCAAGATTTCAGCTTCTGAGGGCCAATACAGAGATTACTTATTTAACTTATAGAGGTTGCGTATTTTAAGTTATTGAGGTTTTGGGCACTGATGGGAAGAGGACTTATTATTTTTTGAAGTTATAGGTTTTTAAGGTACCGAGGTTTAAGTTATCGAGATTCTACTGTATATATAAAAAGTATCAATTAAAAATATTTTTAAAATCTATATATTTAATACGATAGTGTCCGTCTGTACGCAAAAAACTCCAGAGCCTAAACTACATGGAGTAAGGTAACCAAATTTTTCTGAGTTGAAGGGTACCTCAAATGATGAAAAATAAAAAAGAAATTAGAATCTTAAGTAACTCCTGAGCTGAGCTGCGGGTGTTCCATTTTCCAGAAATATATATAAATGAGAGTGTTTGTATGTATGTAATTTGTTTACTTTTTTGTTGTCATAGAAACAGATAAATATATATATAATTAGAACCTCTCTCTCTCCCTCTATTTAAAATTTTAAAAAATTTCTTAAGCCAGGTAAATGAATTGGACTGGAAGAGGAGACATGTGATTAGAGAAATTGGGGAAAAATCAACCGAAATGTAATTAAACAAAAAAATTCAAGAATTATGCTACGGATACGACTTACATACAATTAACATACAAAATGTAGAATTTGAAAAAGTATAAATATTTAAATACTTAAGATCTCTAATCACGAAGGATAATAATATTCGAGAAGAATTTAAATCGACGTTGTAATTGAGTAACGCCTGTTATTATGCAGTAAAGGGGCTTATCTCATCAAAGAGGATCAAAATTAAAATATATAAAACAATTATTTTTCATGTTGATCGATGACTAGGGTGACCATATTTCGAAAACACCAAACCGGGACAAACGGTATACCTTTTTTTTTTAGAACTAAATTGAAAAAATTTTGAAAAAAAAATTACGAAATGTCATAAATATTGAAAAAACGGGACAGTAGGCTGTCCCGAAGACATTTTTGGGACAGAGCAACTTGGAGAAACTAGAAATTGGGAGAAACCGATTGGGAAACATCCGGTGGAAGACCAAGGACCAAGGTGGGTGGACAATGAAGGAAGGGACATGGGAGAGATGGGACAGGGTAGGATTTGGTGGATGCTGCGGCTAAGAACTTTCGAAAACTGTAGAGACACAGAGTTAGATAAATATAACATATACAATAATAATATATAATTAATTTACTCATTAAATTAAAATATATTTTACAAGAAAACAAATACATATCTTATCTATTTATACTGATTGAAACAAAATGGATAAAAACCTTTTACATACAGACTTTCAACCAAATACTATGTATCACTCAGGGGTACAGGGGGCGGAGCCCCCGTCTAGGTGTGAAGAGCGCCGTAGGCGCTCGGAGCAGCTAGTTTGAATTAAAATGACAAAATTATATTAACTTGGTTTTCATTTTTAGTTTAATTACTCAATAATTAATTACTACTATATTTTAAGTGAAATATTTTGGGACAATGAATATAAAATTAATACTTTGTAAACTACCGGTTTCCGGATATAGATCAAAAGTTGATGAATTCATGTTACTGATTAAGTAAATATACCAAATTTTATCAAAATCTGTTGAGCCGTTCAAGCTGTACTTAATTTCCAAACAACATTATATATATATAAAGTATATAACATTTTTTTTTTTAAATTTGAATCAAAATGACTAAATTATATTATCTATTATATGACCGACAGACATCATGATAAAAATACTTTTTTCTGTAAACAAAATGCATAATTCGTGGAGATGTGTAAAATGAAAAAATGAAAACAATACCTCCCTTACTATCGTCGGTCGGTAAAAAAACAAACAAATATTATTTAATCGTATCATTAATACCTTAACTTTTTTTTTAACTATATTTGGATGCATTGAAATGCGAAAGATAATTAAGCTTCTACTGTATAAAATATTAAAATATTACCCCTACTTCAAACATAACATTTTTTTAAAACAGTTCTCTGTACAAATATATATTTTCTTTACAGGTGAAATTTATTCTTAACGATTTATTAATATCAATCGATACTTGTGTGATATCCTCTCAGGTATATTAATATTGGTTTTAGCTTTTATTAACTAAATATACTGTTTTATCATCTGTTTATATATATGTTTTGTCTATATTTTATTTCTTCTTTATATTAATTACACCATTTGTAGAGTCTATCACGCGATTTTGTATATTATATAACAGTATATTTAAAAAGAAAGAAAAAAAAAGAAGTGGAAAGAGAAATAAATTTATAATCACTTTTTAATCCATACCTAGGCAAATACCTTTTCTTTTATTTTTACAATGAATGATAAGCAATCAGTTACAATTCATTATTCATGTTTATTTTATTTTTTTAATGATGAATGAATTATTCTATGATTTTTTTATTTTTATTTTTGATCCCATTTAGGTAATTATTATTTGTATTATTGAACACATTGCAATTGCAATTTGCAACTTCCTTTCACTCTTGGACATTTTGTTATCATATCAATGAGGCTCCAAAGGGATGATTAAGTGCTAATCAGGGAGGCCATCAAAGCACCCACAACCATCCCCACCCTCGAACACACCCATCAATCAAAAAAACATCAATCTCAACTTAACGAATATCAGCTATCCTTTCTTTCATCTAATTACATCATCGATTTGTAATTCCATTTGAAAATTAACATAATTCACCCATTCATTCATTCATTTCAAATTTTCAATTGAAATAAGATTTAAATTACGTCTTAAGTTTATAAATAAATAAAAAAAAAAAACAGAATAGATTTTGTCGAGAATCTGATAAGTCTTAATTTGTTATTCGATTTAATAAAATCTCGTGGTCTGTTTTAATCAACGATCAGGCTGTGAATTATTTTGCATTATTTAAATTCATTTAATAAAAGAATTCAATGCTAGACAGATAAAATCAACATCTTTTTAAAAGCGTATTTCATTTCTTTTCAGGTAGTAGAAATAATTCATTTCTTAATAATATACAACTATTGAAAACATGAAAAACTAGAACAACAAATAAATAAATAAAATAAAATAAAACCAAAGTCATGTAATGTAGTGTGTATGTGTGTGCCGTAAAATTTCTTATTAAAACAATATATATATATATATATATAATAAACCTAATAAAGAAAAAATAGTATAAATATTTTATGAGTATATTACATTCTCCTGCTGTTTAATGATAAGCACTCTCATATAGCATAAACATAGTGTTAAACGACAATTTATGATTTAATAATAGAATCCCAAAATGACAAATAAAAATAAAATAAAAAATTATATATCATATAATAGGATAGTGTGATATATTAAGTTTAAAAATTGTCATGAAAAATATAATTATATAATTAGAATATTAAATAACTACCGACAGTGGCAATTATATAATTAGAATAAAAGGCAATGTTTGATTCAAGAAAATAATTTATTTGTGAAACTAAATACAATCATTAAATGGTCTAAAGGGGAAAATGAGTATCGAGGAATCACGTCTCTACTGCATTCAGTCTCTATGTCAACTCTACTTAATGTCGGTCACAATTGAAGTTAAGGAGTAGGTGATGGGAAGGATTTCAGGGGTGTAAACACATGAGTAAAATTATATTCTTTTCAAAAAGGTAAAGTGCTATTTTATATATGAGATCCTTTAAACCAGGGGTGGCCAACCCGCGGCCCGCCGTAAACATTTTTGCGGCCCGAGAGATTTATCACACTTTTATATTATGCGCCCTAATGAAACAAATATCGCACTAGTGAAATAAATATGATTTCATTTTTTTTATTTCGTTGTTTCTTTTTTTTATTTTTAGTATTATATATTTTTACCGACCGACGATAGTAAGGGAGGTATTGTTTTCACACCAAATTTCACATGTGGAGATTTTTACATATCTCCACGAATTATGCATTTTCTAAACAGAAAAAAGTATTTTTAGCATGATGTCTGTCCGTCCGTCCGTCCGTCCGTATAGATGTGTACAGCCTGAACGGCTCAACCGATTTTGATGAAATTTGGTATATTTACTTAATGCATCAGTGGGATGAATTGATCTACTTTTGGTGCAATTCCGGAAACCGGAAGTGGTAGTATTAGCGATCGACGATAGGAAGGAAAGGGTTATTTTCACACCAAAGGAGATTTTTTTATATATCACCACGAATCATGCACTTTGTATTGGTTTTATCCTCGAGAAAAATCATATTTATTAGTTTTTTCTTGGTTTAAAATTATATGACGTCATCCAGCCATTCATGACGTCACAGCCTGGTCTTGCATATATATTATAAATAAAATAAAATTAAAAATGTTTATATTTATTATTTATGTATGCCTATCTGTTTTTTATTACATTAATAGATATATGAAAATTATTTGAAATTGTTTCTGTAGCTGGAAATTAATTTATTTCAAACCGTCGCGTCGGTCGGTTCGGACCTAGCCACAGGACAACTTATTTACAATGTGCATTCAGTATCATTATTATTATATTATATATGTTTATATGTAAAAATAATAGTAAACATAATAAAAATTCATTATTTTTCTATTTGACACACCAAACAATATCTATAATGGGTCTAAATCTAATATGGGTTTGTATAATTTTATATGCGGCCCGCGTAGTTATGATGCATTTCCAAAGTGGCCCGCAAGATCATTTGGGCTGGCCACCTCTGCTTTAAACAATTCGATGCAGTTACAAATTGTTTTTATTATTGTTTCCTTTTTCCAAATTTCTTTTGTTAACAAGGGGTCAGGTATGAAATTAAAAGAAACC
Organism: Labia minor; assembly: GCA_963082975.1. Lineage (NCBI taxonomy): Eukaryota > Metazoa > Arthropoda > Insecta > Dermaptera > Spongiphoridae > Labia > Labia minor. Next base: position 94,119,215 of record OY720344.1, on the reverse strand, counting down.
CCAGTTTGTGAAAATAGAATTCTAGGTTATACTATTCCAATTGTGTGATCATGTACAAGAGAAAATGTTTATGTACGCAGACATATAACTATATTCACCTGATGGTTATGCAGTTTTACTTTCATTGCGACAACAAACGTTCAAAGAGAGAGAACTAAATTAGTTTGGAGGTTTGTTGACAATTTCTGATGTCGGAGATCGTCAAGGAACGTCAGAAAACCTCGAATGGGTAGCTGATTTCATTATAAAAATATATTTGGATAAAATAAAATTGATTAATCATTTTCAACTAATATAAGAGAGATTTATTATTTTAAGATTAATCTTAAAAATATTTCATATTTTTTTCCCTTATGGAATTAAACATGTATTTATTTTAATTTTAAATCAATTTTTTTGCCCCTTTATTTTACATTTGTAATCATAATAAAGCCATAATCTTGAAATTCTTATTTATTTGAATTGTATAAACAAATTATTTATAGAAAATTAATATTTAAATAAATATTTGCGAAAATTATTTAAGTACTCGAATTTACATTTTATTATTTAACTATGTTTTTCTTTTATATTATATTATATTATAATATAATTCTTGATTTGGTTACCACTATTCAGAATTCATTTATGATTGATTACTTCTCAAATCAAAATGTTAATTTTATATTTTAAATAGAAATGGTTATAAATAATAATAAATTATTTATATATTTGTTGTTTTTTATCACACATACAATCTGACCGATCTCTCGACTTATTTATTTTTATACAATTTGAGATTTATCTATGATTTTTTCCTTCAGTTTTTATCAGAACATATATTATAGAAACATAAATTATTCACAGTTATGTTCTAGGTATTATATGTATATATATATATTATATATATATATATATATATATATATATGCTTTTTTTTGTTTTTAAATAAACAATAGAATGAAAAAATTATTATTATTGGGGGGGGGGGGGGGGATGTCTTAATAAAAATAAATACTTTAAACAAACAATATTAATAATATTGAAAAAATCTCATAAACATGAACTTAACTGACGGGAACATAACAAACAATAAAGTGGCCAGAAAATATAACAACAGATACTGCCTTAGGTCAAAGGTGGCACTGAGATCGCCTACAGGCAGCGCTCTGAATAAATATAAACTTTAAATTACAAAATTTAAATTATTTCCTATATTATTCATATTATGTAAATCAATAATGTTAATAAATTCTACATAGAACGTTTATGGAACTTTTTAATAGAGACTATATTAGAGTGAGCATATTGTCTTAAAATTGGAACAAAATAGACATTTTTATTAAATATAAAAAAACTGGACTGTCCCGTTTAAAAAGGTACTTATGATCACTCTAGAGTCTAGACTTCTAGACCAGAGGTTCTGTGCTCCGCGAATACTTTACTGGGGGTCCGCAAAGCCATCGTACAGGTGCACGAGAAAATGATGAGTCAGTTAAAACTTTATTTAATATAAAAGGAGCGATGGCATGGCTTTGTGAGGAAACAGAGATCAAATACCCAAATTCAACGAAATGTGCAAGAAAACTATTGCTACCGTTTCCATCTTCATATTTAGCTGAATTTTCTTTCTTCAATATTATAATTTCTAATAAAATGTGTTCTACAATATGCAAAAAAATCGTTATTCACCAATCACTGTTAGAAATATTCATCATATATCCTTGTTCTTATGATATCGTAAGCTAGAAATTAACTAATAAAATGACGTAAAGTACCTAAAGTTGGGATAGGGTCCGTCAAAAAAATTTTTTTCAAGTGGGGTTCGCGGAGTACATAAGTTTAAGAACCTCTGTTCTAGACTATACATAGATTCAAGGAGTATATATATATTATATTGATCTATCCAAAAAAAAATTAAATGAATTCAAAAACTTGTAGTATTAACAGCACATTTCATATTAAATCTTATTTATTATAATAAATATAAATAAATATGATGATGAATACTAACTAGAATATTCAATTTTTCTGTTTGAAAATTAATAATTTTGAATATCTTAATATTGATACAAATAAATCATAATTCTTTTATAGATATTCATATAAAATACATGATGGTTGGTCATCACCCTGCTACTAAATCCATGAAGCGTCCATCCATGAATTTAATTTCTTAATGTAATTATTGAACAATCTGGATGGGTTACATTAGGTACATCAAACGAACAGGATCGTATCGGTATCGGTGTATGGTGTGTGATTTGGACGAATTAGTTAACAATTCACGCCACCTACTTCGATTTGTTACATGTAAAAATACCCCCTTTTTTTAGATTTCTACATAACATCAATAAAAATCAATTTGTACTTTTATTAATCTTTAGAATTTCAAAATAAGCTTCCAAAATAACTTTATGTTTTTAGGAATTCTGAGATTTATATTTTTGATAAAGAAGACTTTGAAGGGACTTTTCAAGTTTGTTGCTGCCTAAGCGGGTTAGAGTAGGTAGTTCCATTATTAGTATATATTTGGTCCTCTCAACGTTGATTTTCTTGATCAAGTGTTAATCCCGGAGGGTGTGTGAACTCCTTCCCATTGACCCAAGCCAATGAGATTCCCTTGACAGACCCGGACAGTTTTTGATATAGTCCAAGTAAAAATAAAATATATATATATAGTACTTAATAATATGACCAAGAATGTGATTGCATCATGCATAAATAATAAGCTAATAATTGTTGAAAACTACACTTTTAGTTTAGTTATACGAATTAAATAGGAATGATTTTTAAATGTATTATTATCATGAAAATTTTCGATGTCGAGATTTTGATGTTTTTATACGTTTTGAAGGTCCCTGAGTCATTTTCACTAAGGTTGAGAAAAATGTATGTAGACAAGATTATACGGAAAAACGGTTTGAGCTAGAATAATGAAATTAGGTATATGGGCATTATTCAAAATTCGTAGTTTTCTATCAACTTTTGAGAAATGTGGCTCAACCGGAAGGGGGTCATTACCTACCACATTTTCATTTTTTCCCTCTAAAAATAAAGATAAATGTTTGATAGTTTTTCACATGATTAAAAATTGTATAAAACTGCTATATATAGAATTTCAGCTTGATTGAATTGCTGAAAGTACCGAAATTAATTTTTTAACACTGCAAATCGCGTGCCAGCACGTGACGTGGTGACAACAGATCAAAACATGCGCTGGTTTAATAAATATGATTTATTAATTTTAATTTATAATTTAATTAATTATATTTAATTTAAATATAATATATGTGTTAATTAATCCAATTCAAATTTGCGAGATAATGGAGTGAAGACACTCCAGATTTTTTGCAAAACAAATGTTTAAGTTCATCAAAATGATGTGTTAAACAAAAACTCAAAAAATTTACATTTTGTAGGTTCATTTAATATATAATAACATTTTGCATATTTATTTTTTATAATTTTACAATTTAAAACAATACCTCCCTTACTATCGTCGGTCGGTAAAAATGTTCTTATTATTGCTAGGTTATATTAAAAATTTAGTAGTAATATTTTGATCTTCTTTGATCAATACATATGTTCAATTCATGAGTGTATATAATGTAAATTATCAGGATTAACATAACTTTAATAGCTTAATGCAACGAGAGATATTAACTCTATGTAAATAGGTTATCCCAAAGGCAACGACTTTTAATTAATTAGATGAATAAGCATTAATAATAATACCTTGGCAGTGACATTGAACCATTCCAATTTATAATATCATTGAATGTATGTATAATGTAGAAAAAATAGGTCAATAAATTAGAAATGAACCAGTTACATAAATATACTAAGAGATTATTTGGGGATAAACACAATAGTGTGATTATTTTGAAGCTTGTATGAATTGTAACTAGATCTTTAGAGGATCTACTCTAGATCCTTTTGTTTCGGCAAAGACTTTGAATGAAAATGGCTAATTCTAAACTCTCGGTTCACAACAAACTACTGCTATATAAACAAATTTTGAAACCTGTTTGGACTTATGGACTACAGTTGTGGGGTTGTAGTGCAAAGTCAAATATAAAAATAATTCAAACTTTCCAAAATAAAGTGCTACGTAGTATTGTTAATGCTTTTAATTAGAAATTGTCGCGATAAAGATATTCATCGAGATCTAAAAATGAATACCATTATTGAAGAACGAAGTGCAATGTCCGAGAGACATGAACTTCACCTTAAATATCACCTCAATCTCCTAGCTTCTCGTCTCTTAATCCACAATGAAATTTTGAGACGACTTAAACGAACTAAACCCGCCGATTTAGTGAAAAAAAACTTTATGAGTGTTACTTCCCCTCCAGTGATAAATGGAAATTTATTATGACCACTTCTGCGGTGTTAAACTCACACAAAGTTTAATTATCTTGCATTGTTCAAATAATATTGTCAAACGGTCTTATGACTGGTTCAATTTTCTTGTAAATCAATGAATAAAAAAAATTATATTTTTTATTTTAAAATAATATCTTTTATCATTTTGTGTACATATTTTATAATAATTAAATTAAGTTTTTCTACTGTTATAATTCTTTCGACTTTTATCTATTTACTTAAGTTGATCAGGTGTCTCCAGAGCGATCTTTTGTTGAATAACTTTAAGTCACTCGGTGCTAAATCAGGAGAATACGGTGGTTGTGGAAGTTATTGTCTAAAAGGAGTGTTGAACGGTGTATTCTTGTAGTGCATAAACAAAATTTTTCTCCTCATAATTACGGTATCTTCATGCGATTAACTTCACAAAACAATGCATAACCCTCAAATAAAATTAGTTTTTAATAGTTTGGTCTGATGTAAAACATTCACAATTCACCACATCACAATAGTCAAAAATAAAAAAAACGTTCTTTGTTTTTTAATCACAGGTTTTTTTCTAATCAATACTAAATATGTAATATATGTCTTATATAAATTATTATATGCTATATATTATACTTTATTTTGTTGTTTATATACAGCTTATACAAAGTGATGAGAGGGTGGATAAAATTGCGATTTCAATTTGAAAAAATATTCTTAATCTATTTAATAAAAACAGTTAATAAATTATTATTCAAGATAATTAATATATAAATTTTGTTTTTAAACATAAAAGAATTTTTGTCCCATTATATTTTTAAATTGACATTTCAAACATTTTAATTTTATATTTATTAAATTAAAAAATAAAATAAAATTGAATACATGATTGGAAGAATTTCATGATTACGTAAAATCGTAAATCAATTATTAATTTAACATTCGTGTAGAACAATTTTATTTTATAATTATTTTCTATCCGGTAGCATTGATTCTCCTTCAAAAACAGCATATAACTATCATTTGCACAGAACTAATCAAATAAACATGCAATCTTTTCATTTTGAAATTTAATATTTTATTTCATTTTTTTTTTAAGAAATTAACATATTTATTTTTAAATATCACTTTACATTTTATTAAAAAATATATTATTTTTATAAGTCTTGTTCTCAATACTTTTTTTTGGAATTCAGATAATATACGTCTAAGTATATACATAAATCTAATTTCAGTTTCTTAACTCTAATCGATTAGTCTATACAGGAGTGAGCAATTTGTTTATCAAAGGACTAAACAAAAATTCGGAAAGTACACAGTTCATTGCTTCAAGGGCCGTAGACAAACAAAAATAACTAATTATTAAAACTCAAATAAATAATAATTCCCAAAAATTGTATTATAATATACGTATATTTGCCTGCTTTTTGTAAGTTTAGAATACCAATAAAGTAATATTGTACGATTGTTTGTTGGTCCCCCTATATTTGTTCTTACAAAATATTATTTTATTAATATTTTTATTAAATTAAATGTTTTTTAAATAATTTCTTAAAAATTTTTATTTTGTTAGTTGATTTTTAATAAGAGTTGGTTGTATGCAGAAATTTTAGTTAAAATAGAATTCATTAAAACAGTATGTGGTAGAAAAGTAAAAGTTCTGAGACTCATCACTTCACTTCAATAAGAAAGTATTTTGAACGGAATGAATTGAAACGTTGAACCTTGACACATTTTAATTTCATTTTTATTTCTATCTAATCTTTTTTGCCATTATACTTACTAATTATATTATTATATTTATCAAGTAACCTATTATACAAAATCTTATGAATTATTACTATTTAATTAACTTCCTATTTAAGTAACTTAATAAATGAAAATTTAAAAAAAGTAAATGTACATTAAATTATGTTTTATATTCAGAGTCTAGACGAAATATAAATAATAATTGTCTTATATAATTACTAAAATTTTAATTCATTAATTCATCTTTTAATTTATTAAATTTTATTCGTATAATACCAAGCCTTATGATGATTATTATTTTGTTTAATTCCAATTCCAAGTTAATACTTATAAAAAAAGCCTTTGACTGGTGAACATCGTATGAAATCGCTTATTTCTACAATTTCCTTGATTTTCTTAATAATATCATCGTCTGAAAAAATTGTTTTTTTTTTTGTAGCTATTATTATATTATTATATGTATTTATTATATTTATTATATGCGATTATTATAATATTATATGTATTATATGTAACGATTATTATATTTAACTTAATAGTAACACAAATTTCATCGGTAGGCTGTGGATTGCTCACTGCTGATCTATATTAACAAAATCGAAACTAGTAGATTTTATTTTATACATTTTTAGTAAATGGAAATTTTCTAGAAATATTCTTCAAACACCTCTCACGATAATAAAATATATGCATTTTAATAATTCAATCCAAAAACTTTTCAACTGAACGCGGATTTAATCTTTACTTATTATTATATTTAAATAAAAGACTATCCTTAATTAAGACATACCTACTAGGTGTAGCAGTCATGCATGTAAAGTAGGACTCCTCGCGACCTCAAGTCTCGAAGGCACTTCTCTAACCTTCTAACTTTCAACAAATACACAAAATCGATTTCCATTAGTAAGGCAATTAATGTAAGACTATCCCTTCAGGCTCATTCCGGATGATTTGTTTCAACTTGTCAACATCAATAGGAACAAATGAAGCTTCTTCCTCAAGATATGCTATATGGTGATGACTCTAAAATATTTTATGAACTTTAGAATAATATAATTAAACTATAGCAGATAAAAACCATGCCTACTACTATTGTGACATAATTCATGACAGCAAATCAATCGTTTAATTTCAGGTTTAATTCATTCCATAGAAATAGAAATAAATAAATTTAGACTTTAATTCCCTCTTGGTATAATAAATCATTCAAAATTCTTTTGTATTAATATTTATTAATGTATGTTTAGTTAGTTATTTCTTTATGAAAATCGTTGAATTTCTTTTTATCTTTGAAAAGTTAAAGTAATTCGAAGGAACAATACTTGAGTTAGTAAATTAATGATAGTGGAAAAAGATTATACTTAAACATACTTATTTATCAGAGTTAATGTAAATAAATTATATTTTATGAAAAATGTAAAATATAATATCTATCTATTTCTGTGACGGAACTCGAAAGTTCTTGGCCGTAGCAACCACACTTCTCCAAGTATCCCTATTCTGAGCCACAACCCTCTAATCCCTACCCTCTTCCATCTCTCTCACGTCCCTTCCTACATTGTCCACGCACCGCGTCCTTGGTCTTCCAAGTGGACGTTTCCCGATCGGTTTCCCCGTCAATATATATATTGCCATTCTTTCCTCTTCCATTCTAGCCACGTGAATATAATATATATATATATATAGAGAGAGAGAGAGAGAGAAATAAATAGAGAATTTCTCTCTTTAAGCTCTCTGCAGCTCAAATAATCCAAAATAAAAATAAAATTATTATTGAATAATAATTTTAATACTTATCTGTATCTGAAGAAAAGTTCTTCCCTATCTCCATTTATTCATTTCTTCTTCCAATTTTCTTAATCTATTTTTATTGAAAATCTATTTCACAGAGACCTTTAACCATTCATAGAGTCTGTGCCATTGATCATAATGCAATTATTAGGAATGGTCCTTTATGAATTCATTTTTTTTGCGGAGTTTAACGAAGCATCCAATTTTCCATTACTCTAAAACTCTCTAATATAATAAAATATAAATAAATAAATAATATTTTAATTTTATTTATTTATTTATTTGAAACTCATATGAGAATTTTTTTATCCAATTGACACGGAGAGCAGACATATACACCCAAATGATACAAAATTAAATAAAATATACACAATTCAAACAAATTGCATTTTATAAATCTACTTCTCTGCTGGGATATTCAGAGACCATTTTATCAAAAATGGATCAAATTTCACTTACCTTTGTTTTCAAGTTTCAATGATAAAACAAAAGCAAATGATCTGAGCCTAAATTTTGGAATTTCTAAGAAAGTTTTATGTTTACAAAATATAACATTTTCAGAAATCAACCAACATTTTTAACTTTCTAAGAGTCTTGAGATCATATATATTCATTAACCGATTATAGTAGATTATACTTGAAATGAAAGAGATATGATACAAATTTTATATGAGCCCTCTCAATTAAATTTAAAATATTGTCCTTGAGGAAAACGCTAATTAATATTAATTATATTTTTATTCACTTTAATAAAATAAGTTCCAAATAATTAAAGAATAATGCCTTTATCATAGATAATATTATTCTTATTATTTTAGAAAAAGCTTGTTTATAATAGATAATGAATATTTTCAAGGTCAACCGAGATAGAAATCAAATCAAAAATTTTCGTGGAACACGCAATTTGCAAAACATCTTGTTTGCAGTAATTACTCATCATGAACAATCAACTGATGTGTCCTTTGCACAACCTAAACTAACTAAAAATTTTGAAAAGAGAGGAAATTTTTTTATATCATTTTTACGAATATCAATAAATAATCTAAATCAATGCATATAATAAATATAATTAATAATAGTAATTATTTTTTGATGTCATTTTTAATTAAACATGTGCGTTTAAGTACCAATCCATTATGTATTTACCATTCAATTTTATTTTAATATTTTTTTTTCTTTGAAATAAAACACATTAACAGTGAATAGATACCAATCGAGTGAAGTGCAAGAAGAGGGCGAATTCTATGTGATGACAACATCACAAAAAATCCTCAGAAATGATTTATAATATTGAAAAAGAAATCATGAAAAAGATAGAAAGATTGGAAGAAAAAACATGGTAGAAAGGAAAATAAGAGAGTTATTGAAACTACATTGATGAGTTTTATTGTTCTGATATTCATCATAATTATAAATATACCAGGTGTAGAAGTATAAAACCGAAATTTGAAAATTATAAAAAATAATTTATCCAAAATAGTCTACATTGGAATTTATATATTTTTCCCACCGTTCGACATTTTTGAGGTTATAGAAAAATATACCGGTGTTTGAAACTTACATTATTGTGTCTTGACAAACTTTGTCAGCTGTTAGAGGGAGAAGATGGCGCTACAGAAGCGGTCTTACGGTCTTTAAACTGATAGCGAGCACAATCTATAGGGAAATTCCCTTTTCATACTACTACACCTATGTAAGAAGTAGAATAATATTTCGATCATCAAAATCTTCTTTTTTATTTATTAAAAATATACTTAATTTAATCATATAGCAAATAGTTATTTTTATCACTTATTTAGATTTGAATAATAGATATTTCTTTTATATATTTTTTTTTACTTATATAAACAAAATAAAAATGCTTAAAAACCCTGTTAGAATTTCGCTTAAAATAATAAGCGTAGATGACCCCTTGCATATTTCATTATAACTTTCTTCTATTTCTAATGTTGATGCTTGGAGCTGATGGGGTTTTCAACACTTCCGATTACGTCTGAAACGGTGATCGCCGGAAATTAAACAAAAATTAAATATTTTGTTTTAATCAACATAACCCATGATATATAAATAATATTTATACTCTAACGTGATACTTTTTTAAACACAGAGAAAATTTATTAAGATTTCGATTCAATTTATTATTTATTTATTATCCAGATATCCGGTGTAATTAAGCCTGTGAAATAATATTTAACATGGAAATGTGTACTTTTTAAAAAAATAAACTGTTCTTTAATAAAAATTTGATGATTTTAAGTGAATCAATTCCATTAAAGATTAAAGTGAAGCGGCTCAATGCCATTTTCACTCTTTTTAAAAAAGAGCAAAAAACACACGCATTTAAAAATTTAAATTTACATATTTCATACATTTTTAATAGCGATTTTTCTCTCTTTTTTGATAATGTAAACCAAATAACTATCTTAATTATAAATAATTGGTCTAAGTACAGCTTTTTAATCTTAAATAAAATCAATAATTATTTAAGACTTAAACAAGAGAGGCAAGACCAGAAGTAAACAAATACATAACAAATCGTACGTACAACAATTCATTTATAATGTAGATTTGTATATATAATAATAATAAAATTGAATGTGTACTGGCTTTTTACGATTTATATTTTTTTATAAATAGAACAAAATTTTTAATAAATAAATTTGGAAATACTTCAATATATATATTTTTTTTAAAGAAATATATATATAATATTTTTAGTGTCCGGTTTTATCTCATATACATATATTTATAAGAATGTGTTGAATAATGAGATGGTGTAATGTAAAGGGCTTGGGCTTGCTAATGTTGGACCTAAAAGGAAAATATAATAATTTTGTATTAATATTTTAATATTTTTTATATTTTAATATTTATTATATTTAATATTTTTATTAGTAACTTTAATAAATGAAAATTTAAAAAAAGTAAATGTACATAAAATGATTTCTATTAAATATGTTTTATGTTCAGAGTCTAAATAATAATTGTCTTATATAATTACTAAAATTTTAATTCAATAATTCATTTTTTAATTTATTAAATATTATTCGTATAATACCAAGCCAAATGATGATTATTATTTTGTTTAATTCCAATTCCAAATTAATACTTAAAAAAAAGCCTTTGACTGGTGAACATTGTATGAAAGAAGAGTGGTAGTTACCGCAAAGGTAGAGTTATTGTACAATCAGTACAATCGCTTATTTCTACAATTTCCTTGATTTTCTTGATCAGTGGCTGGTACTTTTTATTCCAAGTAGACTCAAAATTTTAAGCTGCAGATGCTTCCAATAAATTAAAATTAAATTTTGATTACTGTCGTAATTTATTTTTATAATGACATGATATTTCTAACATTCTAAATACTAAAATTCTTTTGAAAAAGAGATCCAAGAGAAAAATTTAAATCTCTTTTTATTGAATACTATAACAGAAAACTTTGTTTTTAATAAAAATACTTCCTTGAATTAAAATACATTTAGAAATAGGATTTATAATATCTGTTTCTTATTATAATAAATGAAATGAAGAATTTCAATTTGAATATTTACACACCTAAATTACCATATTAGAATACGAACCCATACCGACAAGTTATATTTGCTAATGTATTTTCCATTTTATTTGGAATTCATTAAACATAACTTAAACTCTGCCGGCACCCAACACATAACTCACATTCCTTTCCTAACATTTCATTTTCATTATAATTTATTAAAATTAGCAAAAATATAAAAAAATGAGAATTTAATTATTGGTTCCATTAAAGGCTTGCCAATTTTGTGGTAGAAGGTGATTTTTTAAATTTTAAAACGTTTCTGGATATTGTCCAACAAATTGTTTTCAAATATAATTGTGCTCTATTAAAAGTGTATTTTTTTTTATTTTACTTTTACTTTTTTTTTAATATAACATTAATTTATTAGATTTACTTATTAATATTTTTTTAATTTTTTTAATACTCATTTATTAAACAAAATCGGATTTTCTTCATACAGTATAAATATATTTTTTTTTAGTTATTTTTAGCTATTTTATATATACTTAGTTTTAGAACTGTTCGACAACAAGAGTCATTCTCGCGTCTCTAGAGAATTATTTTCCTACATACAGTTTCCACCATCCCCATCCCTTATCCAGACTAGTCTATAAACCTTTCCTTTTAAAACCTGCTATTTCCTCTCTTTTTACATTATATTTCAACTAAAGAATTTTTACTTTTTACTATGAATATTTTTTTTATAAAAAGTTATATATATATATATATATATATATATATATTGTATAATATAAACTTTTCCATTTACTTATTATGTTTGCCCATCAAGCGCACCTCCAAAGGGCTTAGAGTCCTTAGAGCTTCATGATTTGTGTCTCTTTAAAAAAAAGATTTTGAAAGATATCTATTTACCAAGAATTTATATACATTACTGATATATTAATATATAAAATATTTTTTAAGACTTACTATAAAAATAAATACGTTTATACTATTTCAAAACAAATAAGCTGGAGTGTCTCCGCTCGACTATCTCGCAATTTGAATTGGATTAAATAACATATATTATATTTAAATTAAATTTAATTAATTATAAATTATAATTTAAAATTAATAAATAATATTTAAGAAGAAGAAGAAAGAAATAATATTTATTAAACCAGCGCTTTGTTGATGGCACCACGTCACGTGTTGGCGCGTGAGATTTGCAGTGTTAAAAAATTAATTCTGGAACTTTCAGAGACTCAATCAAGCTGAAATTCTATATATAGCAGTTTTATACAATTTTTAATCATGAGAAAAACTATCAAACATATATCTTTATTTTTACGGTCACTTTAGAGGAAAAAAATCAAAACGTTGTAGGTAATGACCCTCTTCAGGTTGACCTACAATTCTTCATAGAAAACTACGAATTTTGAATAATGCCCGTATACAAAATTTCATGATTCACACACACACACACACACACACACACACACACACAGAGAGAGAGAGAGAGACAGGCATTTCTCAACCCCTTAGTGAAAATAATTCAGGAACCTTCAAAACGTATAAAAACATCAAAATCTCAATATCGAATATTTTCTCTCTGGCGAGATAGTAAAAAGGAAATAAATTATTCTTTCTAGTTTTTTAGTCTATCGGGAAAAAAGAATTATAATATATTTATTTTGAAAGCTGAGGAGGCCCAAGTACAAAAAAATTATGGCAAACGGTTCCCCCTTACTAATATTAGTATAAGAATATAATATTTTTGTATGTTCGTCCAGTTAAAATTCACTATTATTTTAAGGAATTGGTTTAAAGTTAATGTAAAAATATCCTCTCTTTTTTATATTTATATTTTCTGATGAAACCCCTCCTCTACCTCTTGTACTCCCGAGGGATGCTTAATATTTTATTGAATATATTTATATAATTCTGCTGCTTTTCATTTAGTTAATTTAATCAAGATTTTCATTTTTTTTGTTTTCTTATTTCATATTTTAATTTAATCCTTAAATTAAATTAATTGTTATATAAATTATTGTATACTGTATAATATAATGAAATATAATCATACATTATTATATATATTTCTAAATTTATCAAAATCTAATTTAATTTTAAACATTCTCCTATTATACAATATATTTTAATATTTTAAGTAAAATGTACATAAGTAATATGATTTTAAATTATTATACTTCAAGTCATTTTCTTCAACATTTTCTATTTAATTTATATTTGATTGATTCTACCTATATATTAATATTTAAACAAATTAAAATATTATTTTTTTAAATTTATTTATTTATATTTATTTTTGATTGAAAAAGAAACATTTATATTAAAAATGAATTTATTTGTAAGTATATCTTTAAGTATATATATATAAGGTTTCTTCGTTTTTGTCGTGATTTTATTAATTCTAAAAGAATATTTACAATTATTATACAATTATTAGAATATTTACACATTTAAATAATACATACCTAAAAGAATAATTAAATTACACGTTATTTATAGAATATATTATATACACAATCAAAATTAAACTAACTGCTTATCTTACATTAATACTTAATAAATACTTAATAAGCCCTCTATCCTAAACTATATACACTAAGGTTAAAAGAAGTTATAAATATAATTTATATATATATATATATTTTAATTTCAAAATTGTAAATTTATTTATTAAATAAAATATAATCATAAGGCGTTAGATATATAAATATATATTTTCGATTTTCTTTAAGTAATTAATACACTTTAACGAATATAATAATTTGGATTTATAGCTAATTTAAAAATTTAGTTAATTTTAAAAAGAGAAAAAATTTAAAAGACACCTTTTTATGATCCGTTTAAAAAAATCATATATTTAATTTTTTGTAATCTATAAACTTTTCTTGTTAAGTAAAATCTAATCAAAAACATACCTGTTAAAAAGGAGGCCAAGTTCCTATCGGCTATTTGTTTGCCTAAAAAAGGGTTCAAATCCATCCCAATCCCAAGTTTAGATGCACTTCAAAATCATTCATAATCATTTTTATCAATAGCCTGATCCACTGGTAAACATTTGGCATTCCAAAGAATCGCCACCACACCCAGTCCTCCGCCTCCTGCATCCAAGCACGCCACTTTATTCACGTTAACGGTCCATCTGGCCGAAATTCACTTTACCATACACCCAACTTAAAATATGGTATAGTTGTTAAAATACGTAGGTACATGGTTTAAAATATCTAAAATTATAATACTTAGAAATTTGAACTTGGCAGGTTTTCGTGCTGTACAAAACACTCAGTCCCACACCAAGTCCTCCGCCTCCTGCATCCAGGCACACTACACGCCACTTTATTTACGTCAACGGTTCATCTGGCCGAAATTCACTTTACCATATACCCAACTTAAAATATGGTATAGTTATTAAAATACGTAGGTACTTGGTTTAAAATATATACAATTTTAATACTTAGAATTAGCAGGTTAATTTATATATTTAAATAATAAATATAATTATCCAATTAATCTAGTGTTACGTACAGTACGAAAACCTGCCAAGTTCAAATTTCTAAGTATTATAATTTTAGATATTTTAAACCATGTACCTACGTATTTTAACAACTATACCATATTTTAAGTTGGGTGTATGGTAAAGTGAATTTCGGCCAGATGGACCGTTGACGTGAATAAAGTGGCGTGCCTGGATGCAGGAGGCGGAGGACTGGGTGTGGTGGCGATTCATTGGAATGCCAAATGTTTACCAGTGGATCAGGCTGTTGATAAAAATGATTATGAATGATTTTGAAGTGCAAATTTTTTTAAATTTTTTTAAATTAAAATTATATTTGTTTATATATTAAATATAATAATTTTATTTGTTCTTTTATTTTATAGTTCTGAATTTCCAACTTGTATTGAATAATAAATAATTAGAACTATTAATATTAATTGAAAATTATATAGAAACTGTTAAGTTATAACAATAAAAATAAACAAACTAATTAATTTAAATTATAAAGTAAAATAGTTTAACACTATTATATATATTTATTATTTACACCTAACGCTACTTGTATAGGTAAAATGTCACTTCCGGTAGTCAGATCATGATAAAATTTGGTATCTGAATTTTTTTCATATTTTTAAATCTATATACAAAATATGAAGCAAATATTTCGAAGCAAACTGGCACTTTACTTGAAAGGTAAACGCAACCAGTGTAGGTAAAGTACCACTTCCGGTTAACCGATTTTGACGAAAGTTTAAAAGAAATCTACAAACTGTGAATAATATCGGTGTACCAAATTTCGAAGTCCTAGCTTGATTAGTTTCTGACAAAACCAATGAATTCGTTTGAATTCGTTAAAATCGCATTGATATTCGATTATAACAACTCAAGCTTGACCGATTTCTTAAATTTCATAATTTTTTGTTAACCTACTTATAACACACGACCTGTATGCCAAATTTCATAGCGCTAGGACAATTGGAAATACCCTAAGAATTTTGTTGACCAATCAGTGAATCAGTTCCAAAATAAGCTATTTTCACAGGGTCATATTTCAGGATCTACTGAAGCTATAACTATGAAATTTGGCATACTGCTTTAGTTCTAGTATATGACTACGTAGATAAAATTTTATCCCTGTACTTGCAATAGGCACTGAGATACAGGGGGGTCAAAAGTGACTCCAAACCATTCGTGTAAATATACTTATACGGCATGCGCGCGGCTTGCTGGAACTTGGCCGGCGCACTGCCGTGCGCATAGAATAAGAATTGAGGAATTAAAATAAAATTAATTGTTAATCATTTAAATATTTTTGATTTCGTAAACATTTAAAAAATATATTCTGTTTTTTTACATTAAATATAGATAAAAAAATATTGCCTACGCTTAAATTAAAAAGAAGATATATCCAAATAATATAATAATAATTTAAAAAAATAATGATTTAATAAATATTTTATAAATTAATAATAATTAAAATGAGAAATTATAAAATAAATTAAATAAATGAAATGCCATTTCACAATATTAAAAATTATAATAAAAATTTAAATATTATAATCATTCATGGTGAGAATTGCTGTAATTATAATTTTTATTTTTATTGTCGAACATGGATTGACGTTATAAAAATTTTTAATAATTAATTTGTGTTTTTTTTTTGATTAGAAGAAAATAAAATTGATAGCCTATGTTCAAATAAAGCTACAATAAGAATTTTATGGTAAATTTGCATTCCAGACATACAGACTGATAAGCATGAACAATGCTAAAGTCATCTTTGGATTCTTCAGGTCAACCATGGTAAAAATATGCAAAAATTTTAAAATTCATAGCTATATGTAGGCAAAAACTTTATATAAGGTAAAGCATACAGTCGTTGGCCCCCTTACTCCTAGAAGTCTTAAATGCAAATTACGGAACAATCTGTGTCAAATTAGGTTTGCAGAACAAAGATACTATGAGCATTTTGATGAATAAAAAAAAATTATTTTCTCATGACATTTTCAATAAGCACTTAAAAAGAATACTAAAAAATACAGTTATTGGCCCCTGTTGTAGTTATTGGCCTAGGAATTCTATAGTGATTATACAACCATACAACCAACGATTGGTGTAACCATAGATAATAGCGCAATTTTTAAATTAAAATTCTATTATTATTTGTGTTTTAGTGATAGGGGGCCAACGACTGTATACTTTACCCTATATATAATAAAATTAATCAAAATATTGAAAGAATTTATCCACTTTAATTTTTTATTTATTGAAATTAATTAAAAAAAGATTTATCGACCAATTTATTTACTTTTTTAAAGCATTTTGTTTAAAAATATATACACAAACAACCCATATGTTCATTAAAAACATATATATTTTATCTAATATAAATTCGTTTTTTGTGAGTATATTATCAATAGGAAAAGTTTCTGTTACTATTCTAAAATTTCAATTTGAATTTTCACATTTATTATCATCACTATTGAAAGAAAATTATATTTATCATAAATGTTATATATACATATATAATATTATATAATCATTTTCGAATATACATATATAAGAAATATTTAAATGTGAGTGCCACTTTTTATGTTTTGAATAAAATGCAAAAATAATACTTGAAATGTTGAAATATTTTACAATACAGAGTGGTATATTGCCCAGGCTAGTATTGAAATAGAATATTAAAAATTCTAAATAAAAATATTATCATTTAAATTGAAAAATACATCAATTTATTGTTTAATAAGCAATTTCATTTTCAAAATTCTCTAATATATCCATAAATTCACAACTTCACTTTTTTTGTTAGAATTTAATTAGAATTTGATCTAATTTTTTATAAAACTAGTATAAGAAAAATCTAAGGTGCTCTCCTTCCATTGATTTTTTTATTAATTTTGAAAAGCTTCATTTTAAATTTTATTTATTTTTTACAATTTGTATATATTTAAACATATATAAAAAGTTATTTTCGGGTGATTTTCATGTTTTTTGTGAAATTTAAATTTTAGCGCCATTTTCAAGAGAAATTTAAGCACTAGCACTATATCTAACACACGTTAGGCTCGTGCCATAACCCGAGGCGAAAATGTCAGTGATAGGGATTCTTCAAACCTACACTACACAGTACCTCGAAAATTAGCCACCTATTCAACTCAAATTACCTCAGACTAAGACAATGGCACCAAAAGTGGAACCGAGAAATAATAAATTAAATAATAGATTCATAATAAAAACTTCCGATACGAAAGCCTTTCTAGAAATTAGTTTCAAACTTTTATCTTTATGTATAGCAAAATTTACAAACAATAAATTGAAATTTAAAAGGTACCTTAAAATTTCAACATTCTTTACAACATCTAATAAAATATCTTGAAAAAGTGTTTTTGAAGTTGTAGAAAGTAACATTTCTGTTTTAAATTAAAATACTTTGTCATAAATCAAGAGAACTACCGTACTGCATAAATTAAATATTTATTTTAATGATAAATTCTATATTTAGTATTTATTTTAAAATATTTTAACTCTGCAATCCAAGGTTAATATCTCGAGGCCCATTTGAAGAAAATTGTATCACCTTTCTAATCTGAGTTCAATAAGTAGTTTCATAGATTCAAACAATATTTCTAATTTATACCTTTCTTTACTAAATTTTACGAAAGTTATAACAATATGAATTTATTTAATATACATTTCGGTTTAAATGTTATTAATATAATAAATTTCCAGGCGGCGCTAAGTATTATTTTTCCCGATTGACGATCGGAAGGGATGGTATTGTTTACACACACATGTGGAGATTTCTACATATCTCCTCGAATCATGCATTTTGTTAACAGAAAAAAGTATTTTTAGCATGATATCTGTCCATCCGTCCGTCCATTGTGTGTCCATAGACGTGTACATACAGCTTGAACGGCTCAACGGAATTTGATAAAATTTGGTATGTTTACTTAATGCATCAGTAACATGAATTCATCAACTTTTGGTGTATATCCGGAAACCGGAAGTGGTAGTTTCCAAAGTAATTAATTAATTTTATATTCATTTTCCACTTTAAAATATAGTAGTAATTATTAAATGAGTAATTAATCTAAAAATAAAAACCAAGATAATATCATTTAGTCATTTTAATTCAAGAATTAAAGATATTTTTTTTGACAGGTTATAAATATATATATAAATAATTAAAATAAAATTAAGTTACAGTGTTTTATATATAAATGCACTAAAAACTAGAAAATAATTTTTCTCTTAGCCTCAATAAGTATATTCTTCTTCATGGTCGGGTTGTACAATGGTCCTCCTATCTAGCACTTCAACAACAATGGTCTAGATCTCTAGATTCTAGATACTTTGAATAAAGAACCTAATTAAAATGAATTAGTTAATTAATTTTCTAGGGATCTCCCAAGAAAACGCTTGCATTTAAATTAAAAATGGTGACAAAATTAAAAACTTGGTCAACTTTAAATTATTAATTAATTAATTAATTAAGAAAATGAAATCTTTATTTCATATTCATGTATTGTCATCCAAATCTGAAAAGTGTGCAAAATTTTAGTTCGATGGGTCAACTGCAACTGTGTTAAAAATGAGTTACTAGATTTGAACAATACAGAAGGATTAATTAATTAATTAAGAAAATGAAAACTTTATTTCATATTCATGTTTTCTCGTCCAAATCTGAAAAGTGCAAAATTTTAGTTCGATGGGTCAACTGCAACTGTGTTAAAAATGAGTTACTAGATTTGAACCATACAGACAACCAAGCAAGTTAAATAAAACACTGTAATAATAATAATAATGTCATTTGGAAATTAATTTATTTCAAATCCTCGGTCGGTTCTGTGCCTGGCCACAGCTCATATTTACTGAAAAGGGGGTGTTAGGGCAAATAAGTTTGAAACCCATTGTATTTTAAAATAATAGAAGAAAATAAAATATAAAGTGTTAAAAGTAACCCACTAGTTGATTCAATGGGAGAATGACAAACAAAACTAAATCAATTATTCTTTAATTCCAATGAAATGCTATTGAATTATGGATACCTTTAATATCGGCTTCTACTATTGTGATTATGATATTACATATTGTGTTGGCTTTGGTGTTTGTCTCTCGATTTTAACGAGAAGTTGTGCAAATGTATTAATCCTCGTATGGAATTGGAATTAACGGATCGTTTCCTTTTCCCGAAACCTACAACTCATATATCAAAGATGATTTATGACTAAAATACCATTTAAGTTTACTTGAGTTAAGTCGGTAACTGTTCTACCAAAACTATATTGAGTCGTTTATAATTAACACAATAGGAAAAGTCAATATATAACATAGAATACAAAACAATGATCAACAAAACT
This sequence comes from Labia minor, assembly GCA_963082975.1. Taxonomy (NCBI): domain Eukaryota; kingdom Metazoa; phylum Arthropoda; class Insecta; order Dermaptera; family Spongiphoridae; genus Labia; species Labia minor. The sequence goes on along the minus strand of OY720344.1, from coordinate 94,098,970 downwards.
CAACTATTATTGTATATTTTTTAATTATTTTGTGAAAAGGTAAAAATAAATTAAAAGTTTCTAAATTAAATTTTCGCTCAATATTTTCATTTGATTTATTAAAATAATAATAATAAATAAATTATATATAAAACAGATACTTAAAGAGATCGCTCATTTTATTTATTTTTTTTTCTTTTTTATTATAAGATATTCAAAGTGGCCTACAACTTCGTGACCTAAGCTACAAACAACTTACATAATTTACATTTTATTTCGGTGATCGATAGTTTGTAACACAAATAAAATCAATAAATCGGAACAAAATTATAATTCTAAAATCAATAAATTAAATTAAATATAAATATTAAAAGATCATTTAATTATTAATAAACTTTATACAAAATGTTCCATTTTTCTAATTTCATCAAATTTTTCGTTAACTTGTAGTGTTTTTAATTGATTTTTAAATTATATTTATTTATATAATTAAGTTTGTTTATATAATACTTATTTCAATTTGGCCTATGTGTATAATAATGTTTTGGTTTGGGTATCATCAACGGATGATGTTATTTTTTTAAATTTTACCGATTGACGATAGGAAGGGAAGGGTTATTTTCACACCAAATTTCACATGAGGAGATTTTTATCATATCTTCACCAATCATGCAATTTGTTAACAGAAAAAAGTATTTTTAGCATGATATCTGTCCGTCCGTCCGTCCTTCTGTCCATTGTGTGCCATAGACGTGTATAGCTAGAACGGCAACGGATTTTGATAAAATTTGGTATATTACTTAATGCATCCTTAACATCAAGTATCAACTTTTGGTGTATATCCGGAAACCAGAAGTGGTAGTTTACAAAGTATTAATTTTATAATCATTTCCCAAAATATTTCACTTAAAATATAGTAGTAATTAATTATTGAGTAATTAAACTAAAAATAAAAACCAAGATAATATAATTTAGTCATTTTAATACAAATTTTAAAAATATTTATTTGATACTTTAAATATTTAAATATATAATGTTGTTTGGAAATTAATTTATTTCAAATCGTCGGTCAATTCTGTGCCTGGCCACACAGCTCATTATTTTTTATAACGTTTTTCTTAACTACACTTGACGTCTGTCTCTCTGTCTATTCGCTCTTTTGACAAATTGAAATCGATTTTTCATCGACTTTTTATTGAGATAGACTTTTGAAAATTTTTATAAATAATTATGTGTTTAATAAAATTTTTATTATTTTAAAAATTTGACTTGATTGTTCATATAAATAAATAAAACTAAATGCGCCCAACTTTTTTCGTTGAATATGAAGCAATTCATCCATAAACTTTGTCAGGCTTATAGAAAAATTATTTTATTCTTTTTAGTCAATTGGAAATACGTTCTTTTATAAAATTTTTTTTATATTTATATTTTCTAATTTTTCATTTGAATGAATATCATAAAAGGTTCTTTCGAAATTATTTGTTAAATTATAACTAAAATCAAATTTCATAAATGTTTATGAATCTTCTTATTCAACACATTATTAATTAATAATAATATTTTTTTTACACTCGTTGACATTAAATTCATAAGTGGAAGTTATTCAGACTTGAAGAATTAAAAATTATGGAGGATTGGATTAAAAAAAAATGGAAACATTTTCTTTTAAATAAAATTAGAATATTTATTAAAAAAAAATCTAAATAGGAGAGTAAAAAGTGGAGGTGCTTTTCTCCTCCTTAATTCTTCCACGAATAATTTAAATGAATTCTAATTAAATTTCTACATATAGATATAAAGATATAATCTAAAATTTATAAATTTATATAACATCCTCTATAAAATGCAAATTATTAATCACAATCATAATTTCATAATAAATAACATAAAATTTAAATTTAGCCATGTAGGTATTTTATTTTATTACCATTTCTCTCTCATTTAGAAACTATTATAAATAATTTCATTGAAAATAAATGAACTGATATCAACCTCTATTCATTTAATCATACAATGCACATAATAAATTAACATTAAACAATTTAAATAAAAACAATTACAATTATTAGGTAGGTAAAATATCGCACGATTATATGGCGATAATACATTCGTTGCAAAAAAAAAATATAATATAATACATACTTCCCTCGAAAAAGCATTAGAAGTGTAATTTATTTATTTTTCTTTCTTATTATATTCTTTCTTTGTTATAGGTAAAATATAGCATTTTATTTTTATAAGCTGAATATACTTTAAAAATTTAAGCTTTTTTTCACTCAGTATAAAATATAATTCTGGCTAAAACGTGACTTGGCTCCTAATTCATTGTATACTTTGTTGTAAATATATATAGTAATTTATTATAAATTGATAATAAAGCACAAATGATGGTTATAAATTTATGATTTGATGTTACTATATCTTTAAAGATAGGAAAAATTGGTTTAATAAATCTTGGTTTAAATAAAAGGATAAATAGGAGGTGGATTTGCTTCATTCAACACCTGCATATCCTATCCTTAGTGAGAGGAAATATATTTCCAAGAAAAATATTTTATGAAATATCACTTTTCGGTTATACTTAAATATCATATAAACTTAAATTAAATTAAAATACGCGAAAAAAAAGAAAAAGGCTGATATATACAAAGTTTATTATATTAAAAAAAACCTCTGACTTTTGAACGTCCTACGTAAGGACAATGCGTATCAAGTCGGTTATATCAATTAGGTGACCTATGATCAGTAGAACAGATCCTATCAACCTTTACCTTGATTTTCTTGATCGGAGGCGCTACTTTTTATCAAGTAGCTTCCCTATCTTGATCCTGGAGGCTGGGTTGACTTCGTCCCATAGATCCCAGCTAGAGAAATTCTCTTGCTAGGCCCGGGACTTGAACCCGGGACCACGAGATTGTGAGCCAGTTGCGCTAGCTTCCAGCCTGTGGCGTCTTCATCTATTATATTATAACTGAAAATTATAAATTGTACATTATTCTTTTACAGATATAAATAAATATATCTGATTAACAATAAAACCTCTTTCTAAATCAATCAACAAATTTACAGCGATTATTATTCTAAAATTGGACATTCCTGTTCCTAATGTTGCAATCTTTGTCAATATAAAGTATAATAATTAATATAATAGATTGCATATTATTTTTTAAAATCGCCTTATACTTTAATAACATACCGTATATAAATATATATGAAAATAAAAGTTTTTATTATTATGACCCTGAAGATACACCTCCACTCACACAGTCTTAGACCAGTGGTTCTTAAACTGTGGTCCGCGGACCCCTGGGGGTCCGCGAAGCCTTTACTGGGGGTCCGCGGTCCTCGGAAAAAAATCATCGTAAAAATATATACATATATAAATATTTAAAGTTCATTGTTTAACTATATCCTCCTAGAGAATTACGGCTATAATTTAATACTATTAATAATACTATTTTATTTTATTAAATTGATAATTATGTCAATTAATTTTTTGTGAATAAATAAACATATATAAAAAACTATATATAAAATTTGAATTTTCATCCATTCATTCATTTAAAATCATTTTTCGATTGTTCCTTTAAAATAACCCCTCTTAGGGGCTCGGAAGGGGAGGCATATAAGGGAATTTTCTTTCACTTTGTTATTGGGGAAAACCAGGGGAGGGGACAGTCTTACCCGGAAAAACCCAAATTGTCAGCGTCCACTCTGGGGTTTTAAACAGTTTTAAAGCAAATGTTAATTATAAGTTCATTTCTCAACGAGTTGTATCTTTAAATTATTTTTATTAATGTTAATTATAAGTTCATTTCTCAACGAGTTGTATCTTTAAATTATTTTTATTAATTTAATTAATTATAATTAAATTATAGCTAATAATAGTTTATTATAGCTAATAATTTTTTTTAATTTTTAGTGTAATTTGCATGATCATTATTTTATAAAAACACTAAACACATTTTGCAATTTCCCAGAAAGGCTGTTTTTGAGAGTAAGTATAAGTTAGTTTTATGAATAAAAAATATTTATTTTAATAATATTTTAGAATCAAATTACGAAATATATTTATTATATAAATTAATATTCATTTAAAATGATATTAAATCATTTATTTAAAATGATTTAAAACATTTATTAAAATGATTTAAAACATTCATTTAAAATGATATTAAAACATTCATTTAAAATCATATTAAAACATAGCTAGTAAATAATAATTCGTTATATTTATATTATATTTATATTATTGTAGTTCAATGTTAATAAATTACTCCATAAAATGGATCGTTGGCTACAAACTGGTTCAACACAGAAACGGAAAGAATCAGATGATGAGGCATCAACAGCAAACTCTACCAAGAAACGCAAAACTAGAAAATATTCGGATGATTATTTATCATTTGGATTTACTTATATTTGCAACAATGATGTGGAAAGACCAGTCTGCGTTCTATGTCAGGAAAGTTTATCCAATGAAAGTATGAAACCTGCTAATCTCAGACGTCATTTACAAACAAAGCACAGCGAGCATGTTAGTAAGTCTATCGAATTTTTTAAAATGAAAAAAGAAGAACTTAATTCAAGTCAGAAATTGATGGTAAAGACGGGATCTGGTGGTATGAGTAAGAAAGCAGTAATGGCATCATATGAAGTAGCTCTACTTATTGCTAAAGCAGGAAAGCCGCATAATATAGCAGAGCAATTAATTCTTCCTGCTACAAAAGTAATTACAAATATAATGTTAGGAACTAAAGCAGCAAACGATATAAATTTGATTTCATTATCAAATGATACGGTTAAGAATAGGATTGAAGACATGTCATGTAATATAAAAGAAGAATTAATATCGAGAGTGCGCAAAAGTCACTATTACTCATTACAATTGGATGAAAGTACTGATGTCACTAATAATGCCAATTTGTTAGCTTTCATTAGATATGAGTTTGAAAATCAAATACAAGAAGATGTATTGTTTTGTGATTCACTACCTTCACGAACGACAGCTAATGACATATTTAACAGTTTGAATAATTTTATAACCGAAAATGAAATAGAGTGGCCAAAATGTGTTGGAATTTGCACTGATGGTGCTCGTGCAATGTCAGGTACAAGAACTGGATTGATTGCTCTTATTAAAAATGTTGCGCCTCAGGTTGTTTGGAATCATTGCTGCATTCACAGAGAATCATTAGCAGCCAAAAATATGTCACCAGATTTGAAAAGAACATTAGACGAAGTAGTTAAAATTGTCAATTTCATTAAGGCTCGTCCACTTAATTCCAGAGTTTTTAAAATTTTGTGTGAGGAAATGGGTAGTCAACATACACATTTATTATTACATACAGATGTACGTTGGTTGTCCCGCGGGAAAGTACTCATTCGCCTTTTTGAGCTTCGAGATGAAATACGATTGTTTTTAATAGATGCGCATTTTGAACTGACCGAATGTTTCAATGATTTTATCTGGTTAGCTAAGGTGGCTTACTTGACTGATATTTTTACAAAATTGAACGAACTTAATTTGAGCCTGCAAGGTACTGTTGTAAATATATTTAAAGTTGAAGATAAAATAGAAGCAATGATTAAAAAAATCGACTTGTGGTCGAAACGCATCCAGAACGGTGTATATGAGTCTTTTCCAACTCTCAATGATTTCATAGAAAGCTCCAGTGAAAAATTGCTTAATCAAACGCGTCAATTATTTGTTGAACATTTAATTACTTTGAAAAGCAACTTCAGGAAGTATTTTTCTACTCCTGATCCTTGCAATAACTGGATCAGAGATCCATTTAATATGGAAATTACAAATGCTAAACATTTATCTGCACCTGAACAAGATATTCTCGTGGAATTATCATGTGATACAACTTATAAACTAAAATTTAACAAAACTGAATTGAGCAACTTTTGGTTACTTCTCAGGTCAGATTATCCTGCGCTTGCAAATAAAGCACTTCAACACTTGATTCCATTCTGCACAACATATTTATGCGAACAAGCTTTTTCGGTACTATTTTATATTAAGTCTAAATATAGAAACAAATTAAATGTAGAGCCGGATCTTAGATTAAAAGTTTCCAATATTAAGCCAGATATTGAGATTCTTGTTTCAAGAAAACAACTGCATACATCTCATTAAATATGTAAGTTATATTTAATGAGATAGATGCAGTTATTTTTTAAAATATTTCTTATTTAATATTTTCTGAAAAAAATTATAAAATATTTATATGAATTTAATGTAAGTACCCATTATAATTTGTGAGATTTGTTGCTATGACAATGTTTGTATTTTCTTTCTTCAATATTATAATTTCTAATAAAATGTGTTCTACAATATGCAAAAAAATCGTTATTCACCAATCACTGTTAGAAATATTCATCATATATCCTTGTCCTTATGAGATCGTAAGCCAGAAATTAATTAATAAAATGACGTAAAGTACCTAAAGTTGTGATGGGGGTCCGTCAAAAAAAATTTTTTCAAGTGGGGGTCCGTGGAGTACATAAGTTTAAGAACCTATGTCTTAGACAATTTGGAAAAAAAATTTCCTCTTAAATAAACTCTCTTGTAAATGGCGTCAAAATGAGCACCGAAACGTCGAGATTCAAATCTCACAATCAAATTTGAAAAATAGCCCGGAAATAATTTCTCATAATATGTATTTATATAATGCTTATTTAAGAATGTTTTTAATAATATTCTTTACTTATATATGAAATTGTTTAAATACATTATATATTTATAAATACCTTTATTGATTATTTCATTTATGTAATTAAATTAAAGAGAAAACATTTTAAATTTTAATAATTTTAGTTAAAGATAGGTCAACAAAAAATAAAAAAAAAAATAAATGGATAAAACCAAGGATGGAAAGCGACTTCAATTACAATATTAAAAGTAAAATTCAAGAGCACTCAGCGTGTGATGTCCGCTTTTTATTGGCATATTCGCCATTCTTAATGGAACATTGCCTCTCTTTAATCCTATTCATGTCCCTTATGCTATTTATGTATTCATCATTTTTTTTATTGCATTAGAATTTATCAGTTAATCTTTAGGGGGGTCCATTTTATAGTTTATTTATACATTCTACCAACAATTTCAAATACTCGAAAAATGTATAACAAACTATCTTTATAACTATTTCATACTGATTATTAGTTTTAAAAAAAATTTTCATAAATTTTATATCAATAATTTTAAAAATTATTTTTACTTTAGCGAATTCATACGCATTTGATGTATGTAAATTTCTAACTTATATGTGTAACTAAATGATTGATTTGTTATTTTATTAGTTTTATTTGTTTCTTTAAATTTTTCATTTGAATTATTAAAGAAAATAAATTCAATAATTATTTGTTCACCTAGTCATATAAGTTACATCCTCCACCTGGATGGCTCAGTTCGGATAGGATTGAAAGGAGGAATGTATTGATGTTAAATGTTTGTTATCAAATTTATTTTATCTAAGGGCTGGAGTAGAGGAAACAGGGTTTAAAGTACAGTACAAAATTATTATTTATAATTTTCTTTATTTGCATTAATTATACCATTGACATAATTTGTATTATAATTATTTGCAATAAAGTATTTGTAGAAGCAAATATACGAATGGGGGATTGGGGAGTTGTTCGTTTTGATGTCTGGCTACATTAACATGTCGACCCGCTTTGGGAGGTTGATAGACTTGACCACAATGGTCTATCAGGAGGAGTGTGAACTCTGGTAGGCGGCTATTACCAGTGTATCGCGATTACGATACCTATTCACCTCTAGACGAGGAATTTCACCTCGGAGCCACCAGACATTAATAGCACAGGACACGAACGGGGTTTAGAAGAGATTATGCGCCGATGAGATTGAGAGCGAGCCGTTTGTTGGTTTAACGACTAAATACTGGAAATTAGCCGGAGTTGAGGGTCAATTTGATGTTGATGAAACCGTGATCAAAGTGACGTGGACACGGGATCGATGACACTTCAACTGATTCGAGTTGAGCAAGGAGTTGATATTTAAAGGGGTCTAAACCATTATTGTTAGTAATGCGTTTAGCCATGTGTGGGAAAATATCTGACTTCGCATGGACCACATGGCCTCATAGGAATGTCTAGGTTATCTCCCGTGGGGGAATTTGTTTATCTTACCAAGCGATGATGGGCTAAGGGTCCAGATGGCTCGGGTGGACCCTGGGAGGACACCGTGGGAAAGCTTAGATTATCTGAGTGTTGGGGTATCTTTGGAATCTATTCGAGATGTTGATAATATAATCTTATCTTATCTCGACTCGTTGCAGACGCTCATAGGAACGTATCTGTTTCATGTCATGGGATGACATAACTTGTATATACACCAGGTCTATTCAAAAGAAAAAGTGAATTTAGAATTTCGCGGGTTGTGTTCATTCGATTATCGATTTTTTTTTGTTATGTTTGTACACATATGTTTCTCATATGTTGATATTATCAACAATTTTGGATTAGTAGTTTGTTTTATACAACTGAAAACGTTAGTCACGTTTTGTCTGTTCTTCGATTTTTTTACTTATCTCATCAATTCTGGTAAAATGCTTTTCTTTCAGTTTTGGGAATGGGAAAAAGTCGTAGGGAGACAAATCTGGTGAATTCGGTGGTTAAGGCATGATTACAGTGTTGTTTTTGGCCAAAAAATCACCAACAGGCAATGATGGGTGAGCTGGTGCATTATCGTGATGCAGAATCCATAATTTGTGTTTCCACAATTTCGATCGTTTGCTTCACGCAAATGTTGCATAAGTTCCTTGTAGTATTCTTTAGTTTTTTTTAAGAAAAAATCGAAGAGTACAGAAAACGTGACCTTTTTTTAGTTGTCAAAAAAACTAGCAATCCATAATGACATGATATGAAAAACATATGTGTAACATATGTGTAATAAAAAAAATTTCGATAATCAAATGTACACAGCCCGCGAAAATTCAAAATTCACCCTTTCTTTTGAAAAGACCTCGTAGGATATATCTACGTATATATCACTCACTCATTCCCTGGCACTAAAGCCATTCAAGAGGCTAGGCCCAAGCAGGGTAGGGATAATGTATAATCAGTACTAAGGAATCTCTTATTCTTTGCCTTGATTTTAGTGTTTAAGTTTTTATTTTAATTAATAAAAATAAATTTAACAATTGTTTGTAAATCCATTCATATATATATATATATATAAAGAAGGTAAATTTTCTTAGAATTATAATTAATTTAAAAACTTTTTGATTCTTATCTTAAAACATATCACTTTTCGAATAATAAATAAGTCTGAATGTGTAATTAAAATTGAATTCAGAGAAATTTAAATAAAATTAATACATCGTTTCGTTTATTGTCAAGTATTTATGAAATTTCATAGAAATTCTTAAATATTAATTACATACTAGAGATTTTTTTCTACATCTTCAATAAAATATTAATTGGTTTGGGCATGAACTAGGTTAGCTCTTTTTTCACTTCATTATTTATTTATTTATTTATTTAAATAATTAATAAACTTTCGAGGGCGCACTTTTGTTTGATTATGTATTCGATAGTCTAATTAACTTTTCGCGACATGCAATGCTGCTTGATTAATTCCAACAGTGAATGGAAATGTAGGTTTCTTGTATTCATTAACAGATGAATGTAATGTTGTTTAGCCTCGTCGTTGTTATCGGCGATGGATCAAACGGCAAACCCTTGTCAGGATTTCTTCCAATACGCCTGCGGCTCCTGGAATAAACGTCACGTGATACCGGAGGATCGCTCCTCGGTGTCCACCTTTGAAGTGATGGCCGATCAACTTCAATTACAATTGAAAACTGTCCTCGAGGAGCCGCCAAACATATATGACAATGCAGCCACCCTCAAAGCGAAACGATTCTACGCATCTTGCGTCAACGTCAGTAAGTCTATTTTTTTTTTTATTGATCAAGATACATTTTTTTTTCAAATAATATCGATGAATTTCTGAAATTAATCGAATTACACTAAATTATTTATTTATTCATTTATTATACTAAATTACAAGTATTTTATAAATTAAATTTAAAAAATTAATAAATAATATATATATATATATTAGTAGTTGAATTTATCTTATCTAAAAGTATCGTATATATGCTCATAAAATAGGAGATGATATATAATTTTATTTTTATTAATTCATTGTAAAATATATAAGGGAAAGTGATTGATTCAATACTATAATATGACTTTTTATCTAAGTCACAGGGGCAAAATTGGAGGATCAATTAATAAATGAAAACAATTATAAAAAATTAAATTAAAATTTAATAATTATATTTTATTATTATAATAAATTTACTATTGTTCCAGATTTTTTTTAGGAAAATATAATAATGGTTCCTTTAAAGAAGTAGTTTTCATCATACTAGATTTTTTATAATAAAAATATATCTTGAAACAGGCAATTAGAGATTTACTATACAAAGTCGCATTATTTTAACATTCATCATTCTCTCCTGATATTATAATAATACTAACTTTTTTTAATAAATTAAATTAACCATATTATCTTGATTTTAATAAAATAGTTCTTAAGATCCATTAAAATATTATAATTTTCTGCATGGTTTTGTTTATAAAATATGCAAATATTTTAATGTTTTTAATATTATATATTATAAAAAATTAAACTTATATAGTTATGTATATATAATAATATTATAAATATAGTATATGAATTGGTATAATTTACGTATATTTTTATTACCTTAAAAAAACTTCCAATAAATAATCTTAAATTATTCTGATTCGATCTTAATATAAGAGTTCACCTAGTTTTTTATTTTACCTAAAAATACAATATTATATTTTCATTGAAAATTATAAAGTTTCGTGTATAGTTTATCTTATATCGAGATTACGTCATGATATATATATATAGATATAGATATAAGTATATATATTTATATATTATATTATATATAGTTAGTTCTTTGTAGAACACTTCTTTTTAACTTCTAGATACCTTGTATAAGACAATTATTTTTTTTCTTTCATTTTATGCTGGTTTTTACATTAATGATTAATTAAATTAAAAAATTGTTGTTAGAATTTATATATAAAATTAATTAAAATGGAATTAAATAGAATTTTTTTTAAAATCATAATTTTTAATTTTTTTTTTATTTATTTTCATTATTTAAGCTTCTTATTGATTATACTATTAATTAATTATCAAATTACCTTTAGTAATTTACGTATTTAAAATACCTCAATTATGTACAAATAAATGTTTTATTTTTACTTTGTTTTGAATCTCTTTACCTTTGTTTACGTTTTTTGGTTTGAAGAATTGAAATATATTGTTTGTAGGACCAAAAAATCCAAAGTTTCAACAATATTCTGCAGAAGTAGCAATCGAAACGTTGTGTATATGTTTGTATTTTTTGAATAAATTTACAATAACAAATATCAATATGTGGTTTAATTTACAAAATTCCGTTATAAATAAAAACAACCACCAAAGCTTTAATAATTTAATATTGGCGAACATTATAATTTTAGCATCTAGACTAAAAATTAAATTCTTAGACCGTTTTCAATTCAATAACTTCCTAAGTATTATTTTCTTATAGATAACTACTATATCTCTGTTAACATTGATTATAAATAATATATTTAAAATTCTTAATTCTTAATTTTTGGTATAAATAAACCCTTAATAAGAATTTAAATTATTAGTCTTCAAAATGATAAGTTATTAAAAAGTGATATTCAAAAAATTATTAATTTATATATTTAATTTAATAATATAATAATTATTGATATATAATTAATTCATTTCTGAAGTTATTACTTTAAATTTAAAGAAATACAATTATTTTTAAAAGACAATTTATAATACAGGTATCAATAATAATAATATTAACAATAGAAATAATATTTATAGATATGTTTTTTAAAACTATTTTTTGAGTTTTGCAATGTTTTGATTTTGATATTTATTAACACCAGTTATTAATAAATTGCATTAAGAAAAAAATCAAAATGATTTTTCTATAAATTATCATGACCTCCATAAATAACCCCCAAATACACGAATTTCATAAAAATTTCGTTTACAATTTTCAAGATTTGAATGAAATATACCTACCTACATAATTTTTTTATTGAATTATAAAATTTGATAGATATAATTTAATCATGTCTATTTTTAATTAGTTTTTTATTTTTTTTAGTCTAGACTATAATTCACTTTTTTCAATAAGAATTACTATATATTAAATAATTGGTTAAGATTTATAATTGTTTTATATGGTTAAATAGGTGAATTTGAGGAAAAAAATGAGCTCACTGATCGCGTGTCTTTATATCATTTCACTTTTTACTCTCTTATGTATATTTAAAGATTTTTATATATAGCATATATTATAATCAATGGTTTGATAAATAAACAATTAATAAATAACAATAAAATATTTAATAATTTAAATTTTTCCATATTAACAACTTTTTTTTGGAAATTATTACATAGAAATAAATTTAATTAAAATTTTATAGATATTGTGATAAAAATGGTTAGATTTCTTTTAATAAAGCGTTTATTTACGTTTTTTTTCTAGGTCAAATCCGTCAACTGGGAGACGAACCCCTTCGGAGAGCGCTCAATGACCTTGGGGGTTGGCCTGTGACCCAAGGGGATGCTTGGCGACCTCCCAGCTTTTCGATTGAGATCCTTATCGGCCGAGTTCGGGGCGAGTTTAATACTGGGGTGCTTGTCGAACAGTGGGTCGGCCCCGATGACAAAAATTCATCCGTCAATATTCTACAGGTAGCCATAAAAAACCTTACAACCCCACAGAATATAATCTTTAACACACTTGTTGCGAGTAATAGACCAATGGCTACTATATTAATTTAATAAAGCATAAACAATCTCGACTGTAATCGCTTTTAATTATATTAAAAGATTTATAAAGAAAATTTAAAAAATAATACGAAAATAATATTAATTATCTTTATTTCTCTATTTCTAAGTATATTTTATAAATAAATAAATAATATCTTAATTTATAATATAATAATAACTAATTTACTTTATTTTAAGTATTTTAATTTTGTTTTTTTAATTATTATACAATGTAACATTGTTTTGATTTATTATGAGATTTGGCTCAATTGGTTGATACACCACCATGAAAAAATTATAAGTAATTATATATAAATTGATTGAAGACACTTTATTCTTTTTATTAACAATTCTTATAATCCTGAGCCGCCAAATTCGGAAGATTGACAAATTAAACAATTTAATATTTAATATTAAAAATGGAATGTGAGAATTTCACACCCGTACAATTATTTAAGACAGAATTTTAATTTTTATTTTAAAATGATATAATCACACAACAAATTAATCATAACATATTATTGAAAATTATCTTTTAATTTAGGTACAAAATTACTAATATTTGAATAGGATTATTTTCAAAGTAATTAAAATAAGACTCAATGAGATGAGTTGATTTGTCAAGTGAGAATTCAGACTTATTATTATCATGGTAAAATTGACAACGTTAATTTTTCAATAACACCGTAGGGTATTAAGAGGAATCTGCGATGGCGTTTAAACGGAGTGCATGTCATCATAATTGCTTTTAGCCATTTAAATACTATATATATAGATATATTTGAGAAATGAACTTAGATTTGAAAGACCAAATTTTTAAAAATCCCTATTCATCTTTATCTAAATCACTTTAACTCATATATATAAATAGGATATATTAAAATATATTATTAATGCTCGTATGACTTTTTTTCTTAAAGCTGGACCAAATGGTGCTCGCTTTGCCTAGCCGTGATTATTACATGAAAGGGAATTCGAAACAAGATCTTCAGGCCTATCATCTATACATGACGGAGGTTGCTTTGCTTTTAGGGGCTTCGGACAGAGAAAAAGCGGCGGCAGAACTAATGAAAGTCATCGATTTGGAAAAAGAGCTCGCTAATGTAAGGAAAATCGATCGCCTTAATTTAGATACCAACTTTTTAAAATTAGATTTATCCAACCCAATACAAGTATCAATCGTTCAAAAGAATCTTTTAAAATTAATGATTTTAAAAATTATAAAAAAAAAAGAAAAAATTACATGGCCAATATCAAATTGTATTTTATGATTAATCACTTTTCTAAATGGAATATAAAAAAAAATAGAAATAAAATAGCAACTTTTTTCATTCATTTTAGATTAATGATAACAAATTAAGAAAAACGTGATAAATTTTTTCAATTATTATAACATCTTAATTAATGAACGTACCTATATAGGTATTTAATGTTTTCATATATTCATTTCATATGAATTAGGTTAGTATAATATATATTAAATAAATATTTATTTTAAATTGTATAAAATTATTTTTAAAAAAATATATATCTATTTATACAAAAAAATACATATATATATATATATATATATAATTTTATCAATATTTATACGAAGATACATTGCGTAGTTTTAATTAAAATATGATTTTTTAGTAAATTTTTTTACCTTTGATATTTGAATATATACATTTAATTAACATATTTTATAAATATTTGATTTAAAAAAAATCCATATTTTTTGTAATATAACAATATTAAAAATGTTTTTTTTTTGTTCTCCTTTACATATTATTTTATATGAATATTTGTTCATAATACGCTTATCTAATTATTATCTTTTCAAAAAAAAAAATCTTATTATATTTATTGAAATAAATTTCAATAAAATATCAAATCTATATTAAAAATAATTTTTTTGAATTACTTAAAATCTATAAAAAGAAAAATTGTCTCAAATAAGAAATACTTAAATTAAAAATTAAAAAATTAATGTGTCTAATTTAATTTTTCTTTTTAATTAAATTTATATGTTAGCTATTAAAAATTAAATGACTTTCTTACTTCTTCATTCATTTATTTGGAAAAGAGATTGTTTTTATATTTTATTTTATGGGTAAATAAACGAAATGAAGATTTTAAGTACCAGTTTTAAAAACAAAAACAATTTAAATTATTAAGAAAAAAATTGAAATTTCAACAATTCTTGTACTTTAATAAGAATAAATTAAAAAATTCAATTTAATCTATATATTTAGATAATTGATTTTTATTTTTCAGTCAATCATCCCTGAAGCAGATCGTCACGATACAAGCGTTGTCTACCGTAAATTAACTCTCGCTCGTCTTCAAATCGAAGTGCCTCAAATTCGATGGCTTGAATATTTGAGTGCATTTTTAAGTGCCGATATCGGACCCAATGAGCCTGTGGTGACCTACGCAATGCCCTATCTGGTGGAATTAGGGCGTGTACTTGCCAAAACTGAACGTAGGTGAGTTGCCATCATCATCATCTATAAATTCCTCTCTTACCATTTAATTTATATATATTCAATCCTAAAATTAATAGTAATCATATTTGCAGTTAATTTTAAATAATTTAATTAAATGTATTTCACTCACACTATTCTTTTTTAATATTTTGTTAAATAAATTTATTTGATTTATATGTATGATTTATATATAAATACTACATAGTTCATAAGAATTCACCTTTTCTTTCAATTATCCAATTCAAATCTTAAATCATTCTAATAAAAAAAAATAAATAAATAAATATTTTGTTGGCACGGGATCAAATTAAAACATCTTGACTATAAAAAAATATTAATCAACCATGTCCATATAAATAATCTTATTTCTACTCGAAATTCCATTTATATAACTTCATTAAAAATATTTTAATGAGACCTAGTTCCTAAATTGTATGATATTATTAAAGACTAAATAAAAATTATTATTATTATTATTATGCAGGGCATAGAAAATAAATTTATAATTACCTTCAAATTTATTAATACATTTAAATTCGCCGATATATATAAATATATATATATATACATTCAAATTTTAACTACTTTTAAGTTGAACCATACCACCTATCGTTTGAAAATTTATATAATTTTATTAATTATATAAATAAAATTTTAACTCTTAAGTTTTTTTTTTTAAATAACTTATTTTTTCTATAAAAATAAGTACCTGGTTCACTGAGCCGTCCCTCGGTACTTTAAAATAAGTTGACCTGTGGCCAGGTCCGAACCGACCGACTGTTTGAAATAAATTAATTTCCAGCTACAGAAACAATTTCAAATAATTTTAATATATCTATTAATGTAATAAAAAACAGATATGGATACATAAATAATAAATATAAACATTTTTAATTTTATTTTATTTATAATATATATGCAAGACCAGGCTGTGACGTCATGAATGGCTGGATGACGTCATATAATTTTAAATCAAGAAAAAACTAATAAATATGATTTTTCTCGAGGATAAAACCAATACAAAGTGCATGATTCGTGGTGATATATAAAAAAATCTCCTTTGGTGTGAAAATAACCCTTTCCTTCCTATCGTCGATCGCTAATACTACCACTTCCGGTTTCCAGAATTGCACCAAAAGTTGATCAATTCATCCCACTGATGCATTAAGTAAATATACCAAATTTCATCAAAATCGGTTGAGCCGTTCAGGCTGTACACATCTATACGGACGGACGGACAGACGGACGGACAGACATCATGCTAAAAATACTTTTTTCTGTTTAGAAAATGCATGATTCGTGGAGATATGTAAAAATCTCCACATGTGAAATTTAGTGTGAAAACAATACCTCCCTTACTATCGTCGGTCGGTAAAAATTATTCCTTATGAACTATGAATATTTAAGATTAAGATTATTATTTAAAATAAATAAACGACAAAATATATGAAACAATTTCAAATAATTTAAAAGAACATAAATTAAAAAAACCATACAGCCTTTAAACGTACGTATTAATTCACTGAAAGACAGAAAAGTATGGCCTGTGGACATAATATATATTTTATATTATAATATATATTTCGTAATTTGATTACACAATATTATTAAAATAAATATTTTCAATTTTATTTTATTTATATTTATAATATTTTGTATTTAAGGAAGCGCTGTCCGTTTTTTTATTATTAAAATTCCTATTTTAAATTAAGAAAAAACTAACAAAGATAATTCTACCATTTGTTTATAATTTTTTAATTACATATTATATTAAAAATACGCTCTACAAACTTTATAAATAAAACATCCCACTTCTTTGCTCTAATGACTATAGGATTATTTTCATCGGATAATATACTTGACATTATATAATAATAATTTTATATTTATATAATTGATTCCTAATAACATTTGTTTTAGAGTGGTTATAAAATTTATTTGTTTATGTATGTAACTGTCAAATTATTAAAATAATAGTACATATGGGGTTCACTCACGTTGTAGAGAACTGACGTCACATTCTGTTTTCGATCACATGACAATATGTTCAGTTTTTTTTCTAAATTAACCTCTATCCAATTATTTATATCTATTATTTATATCTATAATTGTTCATTAAAAAACAAAACTTCTAGAATAATGAATAATATTATTTATAAATTCATAAATCTTTCACCAAACACCCTATCAAGAGATCCTTAATTAGTCAAAACTCTAGAAACATATTAGAACATTTAGCCAATCAATTTGTCTCACCAACGAATAGAATTTTAAATTAAACAATTTCTCTCTTCTATATTTTAATTAGAGTTTTAATCATTTATTTTCTCATATTCTACAATTTTAAAATAAAATCTATTTCCATTTTTTAGGAACTTCTCTTTTCTTTAATACACTTTACTTAACTCACACTGTCAGGTTGTCCGTGTGTTGTTTGTCCGCGGTTTGTCCGCGGCATTTTATAATCGATATTTCAACAACTTCCCGTCATTCAATCAACTTGAAATTTTGCATACGCGCTTGCTCCTGCTAATAATACACGAATCAATTGAAAAATCCACTGAATTATTTATCTATTAGTGGTAATTAATTAACTAAACTTTTATATGCGGAATATGGAATAGTTCACTATTTCAATCATAGCAACACACTTTACTTAAAATTGCACTAAAAAGTAAAAAATAAAATCACTGTAAAGTGTGTGCGCCCAATAGTGGAAGCAAATGTTTTACGGTGTTATTATAATTTGGGCGCACACACTTTACAGTGATTTTATTTTTTACTTTTTAGTGCAATTTTAAGTAAAGTGTGTTTTTTAAAAAGATTTCTTTTTACTTAAATTTATTTATAATTTTATCATTTTATTTTGAACTACATTCATATAATTAAGTTTTCTTGGTATAACATATCGCATCCCTGCAAGAACAGTGACAAAACCAAAAAACTTTGAATTTCTACAATATCGAATTAAAGAAAATTAAAAAACTTGTAGGGAAATTATACAAGCACCTTTTACATTCCCATTAAAATATATTTATTTTAAATTCAATTATATACTCTATTTAATAATGTTATGCATGTCATTATGATTTTGTTATATATTATGTTGCGTTGACAGGTAATTACAGGTGAGCTCTTTGAATTTTGTCACTTTTCTTGCTCAAAGAAAAAATATTTCTTTATGTTGTGACCCTTCAAATAATACTTATGTTACCTTTGTTGAATAAATTATAAATATTTTTTTACTTGTGACTTTTTGGTTTAGTAGGGCGACTTTTTGGTTTGTTTGTTGTTTGTTTTGGTGGGAAATTTAATCAAACTTTTCTTGAATTTTTTTTTGTCTTCTCCTCCATCTTTTTCAGAATTTTTAATAAACTTGTTCTCGTATATATTTATATCTGTGCCAAATTTTATACATCATAGATTCCTATGCATATACACTTGTACTGTATATTCATTAATATTCTATATATGTATATGTATATATATATATAGAAAGAGAGAGAGAGAGAGAGAGAAGGGGATAAATTAATAATAGATAGCATTTCTATATACAAAGCACATAGCTCAGTTGCATAAATTAACAGAATCAAGATTAATTCATTGCATCGACTATGTTTTATATCTTATTATTTTCCTATATTAAATAATCTTGCCTTTGATATGTTAATTTCAAATCCACAAACAAAGAATCAAACCTATTACTATTGAATATATAATAATAAAATAAAATTTGATTAATAGTTTCTAATCGCATTTATTTAACTGGAATTATTACACTTTCGATTTAATATCGACTCTTATTATTGGAAAAATAAACGTTCAAGTAAAAAACCTATCAAAAAAAAAATATTGATTTAATATATTTTTCTGTCTTTGAAAAACTATTTTAATGCCATTCTTTAAAATAGATTGATTTTTTTATAAAGGCTCTCAAAAAAATTAATCAATAAAAGGGAGATAATATTTAATTTATTATAAATCAATAATCAATATCAAAGATAAACCATTTCATGATTCTAATTATAACTTAAAGGAAAAAAAAGAAATAGTTTTTTGGTAAATTCATTAATAAATTCATTAATACATTTTTATACTAACAAAAGTTTGTCATATATTGTTGAAAAAATTCCTTCGCTTAGATATTTCATAAAAGAAAGAGAATAATAAAATTTTGAAAAATTCCTAGATTGTTTGAAATTTTGATCTAATACATAATTTCATGTTTTGTTATGATTTCATTTTTCAGGGTGGTACATAATTATGTACTTTGGCGACTTGTTATGGAAATCATGCCACATATGATTGATGAATACCAGCAACGTCGTGTTGAATTTCGTAAAATTTTACAAGGAATTTTGAGTGAACGCAACCGATGGTCCCAATGTGTGGAGTGGACAAATAAGAAATTTGGTATGGCTGTAGGCGCTCTATTTATTCGAGATAATTTCAATCCGGAGAGCAAGGTATGATATCACATTGAACAAATCTAAAAAAAAAAGAAAAAAATTAAAAGAGCTTATTTTTATTAGGAAACTGCATTGGAGATGATTGGAACAATTCGCGAGGCATTTAATGAGCTTCTCGCTGAGAATGATTGGATGGATTTAGATACTCGCGCTGTTGCAAAACAAAAGGCGGATGCGATGAACGAGCGGATTGGATATCCAGATCTTCTTACGAACATCCCAGCTTTAGAAGAAGAATACGGATCCGTATGTATCATATCCTACCATTCTTACGAACATCCCAGCTTTAGAAGAAGAATAATCAAATTAAAAAAATTTAAAAAAAAACAATATTTATTTATTGCTCTTAGAGAAATTTTTACTATTTCGCCAGTGATAGTATTGCGATCATGAAAATTTTTGATGTCGAGATTTTGATGCTTTTATACGTTTTGAAGGTTCCTGAGTCATTTTCACTAATGTTGAGAAAAATGTCTGTGTGTGTGTGTGTGTGTATGTAGACAAGATTATGCAAAAACGGTTTGAGCTAGAATAATGAAATTTGGTATTATTCAAAATGCGTAGTTTTCTATCAAATTTTGAGAAATGTAGCTCATCCGGAAGAGGGTCATTAGCTACCACGTTTTCATTTTTTTTCCTCTAAACTGACAGTAAAAATAAAGATATATGTTTGATAGTTTTTCACATGAGTAAAAATTGTATAAAACTCCTATATATAGAATTTCAGCTTGATTGAATCCCTGAATTTTTTAACACGTTAATTGGCAATCAAGCGCTAGCACGTCCCGTGGTGCCATCAACAAAGAGCCAAACACGCGCTGGTTTAATAAATATTATTTATTAATTTTAATTTATAATTAATTAAATTTAATTTAAATATATAATATATGAGGTGTGTCTAAAAAGTTCGGTGGATGGTATAATAAAAACATTAAAAAAAGAATGTTAATTGTAAATACCTTTATTAACCTTCAAAATACTCTCCACTTGCCACAACCCACTTCTGACAACGTTCGTATAACGTTTGAAAACTGTCGGAGAAGTCTTGATGGGGAATCGTTCTCAGAGTAGCCATCACAACGTTCAGGCCGGCAATCCACAAGCAGGACACCAGAAAACACTGAATGTGAATTAGAGATGCTAACAAAAGATCGGCGATTGACTCTGCGACTAATATCCGTAGAATTGGGTATTAAGACAGAGTAAGTAGTGTTTTCTGGTGTCCTGCTTGTAGATTGCCGGCATGAACGTTGTGACGGGTACTCTGAGAACGATTCCCCATCAAGACTTCTCCAACAGTTTTCAAGCGTTATACGAACATTGACAGAAGGGGGTTGTGGCAAGCGGAGAGTATTTTGAAGGTTAATAAAGGTATTTACAATTAACATTCTCTTTAATGTTTTTATCATACCATTCACCGAACTTTTTAGACACACCTCGTATGTTCTTTAATCCAATTCCAATTTGCGAGCTAGTCGAGTGGAGATACTCCAGATTTTTTTATAAATAAAAGAAAATTAAAAAAATTAGAAAATTTTCGTTATAATAAATGGTAATAAAATCTGAACAATCGTTATCCGGGGTTCAAGTCTCAGGCACGGCAAAGGAATCTTTCTCTAGATGGAAACTATGATAACCGAGGTCCAGGTAGCAGGCTGATCGAATCTGAGAAGCTAGATGAAATAATTAGTAGCGGCCTCCGACCAAGAGAATATATTGTACGGATTATATAACACCACTATTCCGTTTAGACTATAACCGACTTATTAGGCACTGTCCTTTCGTAGGATGTCCAAAAGCCAGAAATTTTGTTTATATATTATCTGAAGAAAATGGAAAAATTTGGAAAAATAATTTCTTCCTCAATAGACCGACCTATATTTTCTTGAAATTCTATTTAATTCTATTCTATTTATTTCATCAATTTATATATTTAGACATATACCTATATATGATATTTCTGTTACAATCTACAACTTTTACTATATAATCTTATTTATTTATGAATCAACCTTTCAGGCTCATTCAATATGAACCTCATTAGAAAAATAAATCTTATAGAAGAAGCTTTATTTTTAATATTATTTTCCAAGTTAAAAATATCTTATATTTTCTTAAAATCTTTTATTAATATATATTTCTCGCGTATAAATTTAATAAGTTGATCAATTTCTTTTCGAGTAAAACTAATTCTTCTGTTTTTAAATACATATTTATATACTTATATAGTATATTATTTATATATAATTTTTTTTTCAGTTAAATATGTCAGAGGATGTTTTTTTGGAAAATATATTTTCTACCCTAAGCTATGAAGCAGAATATAATCTTCAAAAATTAAGACTACCCGTAAATAAAGATACATGGAACACAGAGCCTGCTATAGTCAACGCCTTTTACAACCCCAACAAAAATGATATTGGTATTTAATTTATTTTTTTACAAAATTCAATTATGAAAGAAAAATTTTCAAAGACATTAGAACCGTTAAGCCATCAGATTAAACTTTTGAAATTATTAATATTTGTCATAATTATTTAATTTAACCATTCCTGCACTCCCTTATTAGGGATTTTACCATATATTAATAGAATTTCTTTATATTCTATCTATCTCTGTGGCTCTACTGAACTTGAAAGTTCGAGGCCGCAGCAACCACTCTTCTCCAAGTATCCCTATCCTGAGCTACAACCCTCCAATCCCTACTCTCTCCTATCTCTTTCATGTCTCTTCCTACTAAAAAATAGACTTTTATATTTTAATTCCAAGCGGACGATTCCCAATCGGTGTCCCCACCAATATATATTTTTCGCCATTCTTTCTTCTCCCATTCTAGCACGTGCCCTGCCCATCGCAGTCTTTTCTTTCGAATGCATATAAAGTATAAAAAAGTTTTATACTATAATTTATTCATTTTATTTTATAATTAGTTTGCTTTATATAATTTTTTTTATTTATTTTATTATTTATTCAATAATTAATCATAAAAAAATGTTTCAAAAATAACAAAATTATTATCTATTATTATTCATCTATTTTTTTTTTAATATTTATATAATTATTTTATTTTTTATAATTATGTATATTTAATAATTAGACAAAAAAATGTTTGAAAAACAACAAAATAATAATAAAAAAAAAAAAAAATATAAAAAAAGACTTTTATTTTAATTATTCATTTTTTTAAGTTTTTTCTTTTTTAATAATTTTAATGTATAAAATTCTTATCAATTAATTATAATAAAGAGGTCGGTTGAATTTATGTTTTATATAATAAAAATTAGGTCATGATTTCTAATGATATTTTTAAAAGTACGTTTAAGTATAGACTGAACACTTTGTTTCATGAATTCTATCTTAGAAAATCTCACAGTAAATCAATGAATTTAAATTTAGAAATATATATCTACATATATATATATATAATTTCCTCTAAAAGAAAAACAAAACATTCATTCCATTAACATTCCAAAAACATTTTTTTGTTTAAATATATAAATTTGCCTTTTTAATAATAAGAAATTAATTATTTTTAGTATTTCCTGCTGGAATATTACAACCCCATTTCTACAGTCAACATTTTCCAAAATCCCTCAATTATGGTGGTATTGGTGTGGTAATCGGCCATGAGATCACGCATGGTTTTGATGATAAAGGTAAGTATTTCCTTATATCCTTTCTAAAAAAAAAAAAACATTTTAAATATTATCTCCTATATTTTTTTTTCATTTCAATCGTCCAGGCCGACAATTTGATAAAGATGGAAATATGATGCAATGGTGGGCGAATGCTACAATTCAGGCATTTCGTGAAAGGACCCAATGTATTATCAACCAGTATAGTCGATATCAGGTGGAAGACATCAAACTTTATGTCGATGGCCGTATGACACAGGGAGAGAACATTGCAGATAACGGAGGCCTCAAACAAGCATTTCGCGTTAGTATTAAAAAGTTACATATAAATTATAAAAAGATAATTATATAATCTAAAAATCCATAAATAAACACCCTCAATTTATTATTCCTAATTTTTTAATGAGATTTAAGTGAGAATTTTGAAAATTATGTATTTGTCGAATTATTTATGTACGAGAGTGACTCAGTAATAAAACTCTTCTACTAAATAAAAGTTTCTGAATAGAAACTGTATTAGATTTCATAAATGAATATAATTGAAATAAAAGGAATACAAAATTGCTTTATATCATATAATTTTTATAGTAACCTTAACAATTGTCAAATGATTTGATGATTATGAGAATTAAAGAAATATATATTTTTTTACTTAACTTAGAAACTTAGAGAACAGAAATAGATTTAGAGTAATATTTATGGGCCAAAGAAAGATGTGATCACCGGGGAATGGCGGAGACTGCATAACGGGGAATGCATGCATCTCCCAGATATAGTCATAAAATCGAGAAGGTTGCGATGGGCAAGACACGTGAAAAGAAGAGGAAATGAGACTGGCGAAATATCTATTTTTGGAGAAACCGATTGGGACACGTCCAGTTTCAAGACCAAGGATGCTGTGGTTGGATATTGTGGGAAGGGAGATGGGAGAAAATAGGAGTTGGATGTTTGTAGCTCAGGATAGAGATATTAGGAGAAATGTTGCTACGGATAAGAACTTTCGAGTTTGAAAGAGCCCCAGAGATAAAATTGGTTGAAAAGCTCTATATATGTAGGGGAATGCTTTTTCAATAGGCATTCGGGCGTTTTCTAATTAGTGGTTGGTTCGCAATGTTTTTTTAGTCTTTTGCCAATTCTTAATTATGATTTTGGTTTAGAGTAGTTTTGAGGTGCTAATTAAGTCTTTTATTGCTTATCATTTATAAATAAATCAGGATAATTGGGACTCCTCTTCTCCTATACTGTTTGAAGGAAGATTTTTTAAAAATTTTTTAATTCCAAAAAATCATCAACTCATTTAAAGATGTTTGAATTTAAAAATATTTATTATAAATAATTAAACTCCTCTCTCCCTCACCAAAAATTAAACTAATAATTAAATCTATTTTTATATTTTCTTTGGTCTAATTTCCAATATATTTACTCAGTTTTGTTTGTTTCAATTTACTATACGAATATGAAAAAAAAAAATAATATTTTAAAGATAATCTTATGATTAATTCTAAATTATTTTCTGTTCATTAGGCATATAAAAAGTGGGTATCTCGCCATGGTGAAGAGCCTAAATTGCCTGGGATTGATCTCACACATGATCAACTCTTCTTTTTGAACTACGCTCAAATTTGGTGCGGTTCGATGCGTCCAGAAGATGCACGTAGCAAAATCCGATCCGCAGTTCACTCCCCGGGCCCCATAAGAGTGCTTGGGCCCCTTTCCAACAGTAAAGATTTTGCACAGGCGTTTAAATGTCCAATTGGATCACCGATGAATCCAGAGCACAAATGTACCGTTTGGTAACCTGAATTAAACCCACAAATCCACGTGTCTCTCTGATTCGTAATCTCTCTATTTCCCAGAATTTAAATTTTTTTATTTTTTTTTATTGATAAATAAAAAAATAATAATCTTTTTATTTAATTTAATCCATTAAAAAAACTATATAAAATTACATTTATTTATCTCATTAAAAAAACATCTTTTTGAATATTACTATTTTTTTAATTATATTAATCTTAAAAGTGAATATTATTTGTTTTTTATTAAATTATATTATTAATTTACGGAACTCAGGTTGGGTGTGTAACAAATAAATTTTAAAACACTTGTTGATAATGTAAATAATTAATAAATATACAATTATTATTTATAGCTATTTATATTTGTATTTTTAAGTAAATAATATATTTGGCCACTTGTAACGATGCAATTTACAAATATAATAATGGCTGGATTTTCAAATATGCCATCCGTAGGTTTCTCAAAAAAATAAAAATAAAATAAAAAACTAAATTGGAAGAATTGTTTACTTAGAAATTATATATCTTATATATATGTCATATAAAATATTGATAGTAATATTAATAATAATAATAATAATGTGGTATTGTTTATTAAAATTTTAATAAATTTAAAATAAATTCCAAAAATAATAAATGTCTTATTTATTTTATATTTAAATATTTCATTATTTATTTAAAATAAAAAATATGAATTAATTAATGATTCAATACTTATTTAAAAAGTATTAAGAATATACTTAAATAAACGAGAACAATTTCTCTCCTGTTTAAGGCATTTTTCCCTTTAGTATTATTATAATTTGCCAAAATATTAATTTATTTTTTAAAATATTTTTTTTAACTGTTGATTTGTTGTGTGTGTGTGACTTTAATTCCAATTTTAATTCCAATTTTAATTTAACAGAGACAATATATATAATAAATACTACTTTTAATTGATAGTTATTAATAGATTATTAATAGTTTTAGTTAATTAATTTTATAATATTCAATATGATAACTCATTTTATCTTAATTTTATTATTTTTTTAAAATTAAATTGTTTCTCCTTTGAATGCTGAAATTAATAAGAAAGTAAGAAAAAATTAATTATCTCAAAAACATCAATGCGCATTTACCTAAAATAATATTAAATACCTACCTACATTTTTAAAGGGTAATTTTTTATTAATAAAAATAATTGTGTTTCAAGAAGTGTAACTGAATGATTTGGAGAGTAATTAATAAAAAGAACATTAGACTGTCATTCAAAGTAATATTTAAAAAATTTTATTTGAATATGTAATATAAAATTAATTTATAATATTTTATATATATATATATTAATAATTATATAATATATTTCATAGGCCTACATAGCATTTTGGAAATCCGGCTTTGAAAAAAGAGAAGAGCATTAATATTGTAATAATTAGACAAAGTCAGTTCCTTTTCCATTTGAAATAAAATCTATAAAAAGCCTACAAAATTCCAACTTTCTCCTCTATATCCCTTCTGTATTTTAAGATTTTAAGATTTAAGAATTGGGTGAACATGATTTATTAAAAATTATTGCTTTTAACTTTTTTTTTTTAAAAAAAAATACTAATTTAAATGACTTAGACTTTTTATAATAATCTAGAATCAATACTTCTACTGTAATTAGTTATACATTATATAACTTTTAAATTTTATAAAGAATAAAAAAAAGTTAACCCTCTAGGAAAATATATACATCTAGTCATGCAAGAGAAAGATTGGAAGGGTATATATTCTTTCAGTCATTGTTTTATTTATTTATTTATTTATTTTTTGTAATTAATACTAGTTTTATTTTTCCTATCATTATTTATCATCAAAAAAAAAAAAATTAAAAAAAATAAAAAAATAAATAAAACCAAAAATAAATTTATCCTAGATTCCTGTTTTCTTTTCCTTCCAAATAAATTTCTTCTATCATTAACAAATTTTAAATATTTAATTAAATCAAAAAAAGTAACATAACAAAATATTGTAATAATAAAATTAAAAATTAAAAATTAATTTTTAAAAATTTTAATAATTAAAAAAATAACAAATATTCTTCTTATTTTACAATTAAAAAATATTAAAATTAAATAAAATTATTGATGTTAATAAAATTTTAAAAATAAATAAAAATTTAAAAAAATGCTTGCGAGTCTGTATGATAATAATAATAAACAAGAAAATATTTGGTAAATATATAAGGAAATAAAATACAAGTAAGTAATATTAGTGAAATTTTGTCTTCCTCAAATTTTAATCCCTTTCTATTAAAGGGAACATTTGAACATAATCTGTCTCTCTCTATATATCTATTAATATTGTATTCGTTGTAAACTACACCCTATGTTTTGCTAAATATATGATAAGAAGCTTTATTGTTTCATATTAAAAAACAAGAAATAAATATTTATTAACCAAGTATATATTTAATTAATTAAAATATAATTTCCTTATAAATAAATAACTAATTATCTATATTTTATTATTTATTTTAGTTTTTAGTATAATAAGTGGATAGAATTTACCTAAAAAAAAGTCTAAAATTAATATTAATATTATAATTTGAAAAATATTTATTTCCAAAATTTTTTTTTTATTAATTTAACTAATTACATATCAAATTAAATATTTTATTGAAATATAAAATATTTTTTTAATTATAAGGTTAATAAGGTTAATTATAAGGTTTCAAATTGCTTAAGTAATTAGTTTTGACTAATAATTTAAATAGTTGATATGCAGATCATATGTACTTTTAATATATTATTCGAAAATTATAATTACTTTATCTTTAGAATACTTCTAGTATTATACTGTAATCTAAATAATAAGCAAAAATTTGTGATTAGTTATTTTTGTTTCACATTATCTACTTGATCTAATAATAATCAAAAGAATTGGAAGTCTATGAAACTAAAAAAAAATTTTTTTTTTTCATATGTAAAATTATCTTAAAAATCAAAACGATATTTTTCGAATTCTTTTAAACAAAAAGTTATGTTATTGTTGGAAAAGCAAAGTTTCAGTTCTTACAAGTTACAATCTGTCGAATATTTACAATTTAAAAAAATTGTTTGATTTATTAGTCAAAAAAACATCTTAACTATTAATTCTTAAATATTTTTTTTCTAAATGCTTTCGTATTTTATATTTTATTATCTTTCTTCAGAAGATTTAACTATAATTTTTAATATTATATAAGCAAATTTTTTATTCAATTAATATAAAAATTATATATTTATACTAAAAAATAGACCTTTTTAATATGGCGTTCAATGATAAAACTTTTAATATAAACAAAATATATAAGAATATACTTGTATTACTATATAATATATGTATATATAAATATAGAGTACATGATTAATATTTTAAATTCTAATTAAATATCATTTTTAAATATTAAATTTGATTCATTAACTATAATAATTAATTAGAAAAATATTTTAATTCAAATTTATTAGTTGTTATGTTAATATTAAATTAGGACTAAAATAACTACCCTTAAGCTCATATTTCGTAATCTATCCTATGAATTCGATCGGGGTTGTTTTTAGGGCCTCCAACGCCCTCCTACGAATGTACTCTTTACTACATTCGCAAGCTGTTTTATTAAGGGCTTCCTTCCTCAATACAGGGGGTCGTCTGTTCACTTAATCGAGATTAGCAATGGGAGTACTCTATCCAATCTTAGTACTCTTTAAATTCTTCTTCCTTCCTGTATTTATTATTGGATTTTGTTTCTATTGTTGTTTTTATGCTGGTAAAAAAAAACGCGGTGGAAATATATATGCCCGTAAGTTACTTATCTCTTAATTTCAATAATTCTAGTATTTATAATAAATAAATAAATAATTTTATATATTTATAACAATTTATAAGTATCAGAAATAATAATTTATTAATATATATATATATATATATATATGTTGGTTTAGGTTTCCGTGAATGTTATTGTTATTATTATCACGTATTAAATTAAACTGATAAATCTGATAGTAATATATATATATATATAAAGAGAGAGAGAGAGAACCAAAATAAAAATAATAAAAAATAATAAAATCTAATAATTTAGTATAATAAAAATTAATATATACTTTAATTGAATATTATTTATTGTTTATTTAAGTAAAAAATTATAATTCTTTAAGGGATCCAAGAAAATATTTGGTGAATAAAAATTTTTCAATCTTTTTATTTCATTTCTTATCAATTTAATTAAAAACAATAAAATACATAAAGTTCCATTGTTGATTGATTAACCAAATAACCTAAAAAATCAACATCAATCTTATCCTTACCAAATATTTTCTAAATATATAAATAGACATGATAAGATTTATTTATATCATTGTTATTTTAGTTCTCATTAATCAAAAATGAATAAATAATTAATAATATTTATTGACATTCAGGAACTCTAAATTAATTTATTAGATTCAACCATACAAAATTATACTATAGAAATTTCGATCAAGCTCTTTAAAAAGAAATATTTTTTTTTACTTTGGGATTAATTAAAGTCACATTATTTTATTTTAATGTAATTTAAATATTTTATTTATATAATTCTTATTGATATCTGCTTTAAGGAAAAAATCTGGAGTGTCTCTCCTCACCTGTATCGCAAATTTGAATTGGACTAATTAACATAAATTATATTTAAATTAAATTTAATTAATTAAATTGTAAATTAAAATTAATAAATAGTATTTATTAAACCAGCGCATGTTTGGCTCTTTGTTTATGGCACCACGACACTTGCTGGCGCGTGGTTGGCATTCAACATGTTAAAAAATTAATTCCGGTAGCGATTCAATCAAGCCGAAATTCTTTAATAGCACTTTTATACAATTTTTAATTATACGAAAAACTATTAAACATATATCTTTATTTTTACGGTTAGTTTAGAGGAAAATAATGAAAACGGGTAGGTAATGTCCCTCTTCCGGATGTGAGCTACATATCTGAAAAGTTTATAGAAAACTACAAATTTTGAATAATGCCCGTGTACCAAATTTTATCATTCTAGCTCAAACTGTTTTTTCGTAATCTTGTCTACACCCCCTCCCCCACACACGCGCACGCAGACATTTTTCTCAACCTTAGTGAAAATGATACAGGTACTTCAAAACGTATAAAAATATCAAAATATCGACATCGAAAATTTTCTGGCGAGATAGTAAAAACATAATAAATTAGTATTAGTTTTCATAGTATTATCCTTTCTTATTTCTGTCTATGGGCATTAACCCGGTAATTCTAGACATTTTATATTTTACTTTCACTTCTTTTTAATTAAATCAATTTCTAAACATTCTCTAAGTTCCATTGTTCTCATTTTGATTATTTGATTTACGATTGAAAGGCATACTATTTACAAATTTTTTAATTGTTTTTTTATTTATATTATTTTGTTATAGAAATCTTCCAAAGGGTGCAGCAACCACGAGCCCCACCTGAGCCAATTCCTCTTCAAGTTGGCGGTTATATCCCACCACCGGGTGCTGTTCCGATGATGGCAATCCCACCTCAAGTACCACAACCATATCCTCCCCCTTGCCCTCAACCTCCTCCACCCTATGATACATTTCCCAATCAAATGCCACCAGCACCTCTTCCAGGTAATTGTAATAAGAAAACAGTAGGTATCATTAAAAGAAAAATTAATAAATGTACCTAAAACAAATATAGAACAATCTGTAAATATGAATAGAGAGGAAAACAAAAAGCTATGGTATTTCAACGATCAATAATTAAAGATTGACTCAAGTTAACAAATATTTGTAGTCTTTTAATAAAACGTCCTCTTTTATAAATAAATTCTTATATATATATATGGGCGATTTACCCAAAATCCCAAAAACACTCTTTTAAAAATGTTGCCAAATGTTTTACGGCCTCAAATCACACAATAAAAGAGAAAATAATCCGAAAATAACTTCTCATAATAAAAATATTGATTAATATTTGAAAAAATTTCTTTTAAGATACGTTGAGGGAGTAGAGAAGAATATGAACATTTTTGAAAGTTGTTATTTGCTATTTTTATAAAAGGAGATTACTTAATTAATATGTATAATTTTGCAGGATGGTATCCTCCACCAGGAACTCAGCCACCACCTCCAAGTGCTCCACCGATGGGACCAATGGGTCCAATGGCACCAATGCCTCCTATGGGACCGATGGGTCCGATGGCACCGATGCCACCGATGGGTATGCCGCATTATCCAGGAGGACCGATGCCATACTAAAAACATAAAATAACCCCGTACTTAAAAGTACATTTTATTTCAAAATTCTAAACGTACTTCCTTGAATGAGATTATTGTAATATGAAATTGTATATACCTATAAATATTATTATAGATATATAATAGATATATAATTGAATGATCCCAAAGGAGTACAATACGGATAAAATATAGAGGTACCCTTACCTTATTATAAAATAAGTTATTAGCGATTGAAAAAATCATATTTTTATGAGGGAGAAGTGGTAAACATTTTCCACATAAAATTAAGAGTAAATCAACTTACTCTTATTCCCAGAGTCCATTTATATGAAATTAAAACATTTGTTAAGTTTTTTCTTTAAAATTTATATACTTACTACCTATATATTTATATTATATAATAATTTATAATATATAGTTATATACAGGGTAATCTAAAATTTAAGTTTGATCAGTTCAGAACTGTACAATATAAAAAAATAAGTAAAAGTTACAGACATTTTTTAAAAATCATCAAAAAAATTTGACTATAATTTTTCACATTTTATAATTCTAATTTTTGTTATTGAATCCTGAATAACATGATTGCAAATCAGACCAACAAAATTTTACTTTATGAGATAAAAAATAATATTTTTGCCTTATTATAAAGAATTTTGATCAACCAACACTTAATCATGATATCTTACAGAAAATTAATAAACCATTATGCTAAAAAATATGAAAAATTGAATTATTTAATCAAGATTTCATAATGAGAAATAACGAAGTTTCAAAATATATTCGTACATGAAAACTAATTTAATTTCTTGAAAAATCATTGTTTTTTTTCTTGTTTTATCAGTTATTTTTGGAATATCCTGTATATATAGTTATATATTCAATCATATAATATATTAACAAATCTAAGAATACGAAATTTTATATTTTTATATTCTATCATTAAACTACCAAAATAGAAAAAACAATACCTTCCCTTCCTATCGTCGGTCGGTAAAAATTAAATAAGAGTTTGTCATTATGAGTCAGTTTTTTCATAAAAAGTCTAACACAGTATTTATATTTATTTTTCATCAATAAGTAAGGAAAGTAGAACAAGTATTAATTTAATTATATTTTACATTTTTTTTAAAATCTGTAGTTTAATTAATATTGAATAAATATTTTTTTACATGAGATATTAATAATTATAAATTATTATAATTTTCCAAATGCTGGTTTTATTTAAATAAATTTGAAAAATAAATATCAAATAATATTATACGAGTATCTCTATATAATATATTAAAATATTAAAATTAATATCAATCATTAGAATATTTATAAAACATTAAATATTATTTTTATTTTATCATAGTATTTTTGACCAGAGATTTAGGAAATTTATCTTGTTTCCAGTATATTTTGTAAATTAATTTATTGTTATATTAAATAATTTTTTTTTTAATTTAACATATTTTTCATATTCTATAACTCATTCACAACCTCACAAATATGATAGGATCATCAAATACCACATTTGCTCATTTTTATATATACTAATATTACAACAATTATTTTATATATTGTATCTTTAGCTAAATCTTCCATTTTCATTTACGCCATTATTTCCACAATTTCGAAATACTTTTTTTTATAATTAATATTATATCTTTTCTTATATTTTAAAATAATATATTTTATATAAAAATTATTATATGAAAAATTGTCTCTAGTGCCAATTGATTTTAGTAAAAATAGATTAATAAAATAAAAATTACTAAAATGTAATTTGGAAATTAAAAAGCACTTCAGAATGACACTGAAAAAATGGTAAAATAAAACCTTATGTATTGTGATGTAGACATATTGTTTTAGATATGATATTAATTCATAAATAAATGTTACTGAAATATAATATAAAATATATGTAATGAAAATGAAAAATGAATATCAAATATGTATTCAAATTCTTAATTTCCTTTAAAATGCTATTTTTTTGTTTAATTATCAGGTCTTCATTAAATTTAAGTAAATCTTAACCCGATTTATTTTATTCATATTTGTGTCATAATAAAATTAAGATTTTCAAAATTACAGAACTATACAAGATAATAAATCATATATAAGAAAAAGAGTGATTGAAAAATGTGTTACAATTTTATAAATAACTTTAAATTCAATTTTTAAATAATTATTGTTAAAAAATGTTTATATAACAAATTAAAAAATCAATTAATTATTATTTATTAAATCAAATTTATTTTAATTGAGATATATTGAAATATTTTATATTTTTTAATTGATTGATTTATTTATCTATTCTAAATACGTCAATTGTTTAATTTCCATCTATATTATTATACTAAATTATGAATAAAAAGTAAAAACAAATATTTTGATATATATAAATGACAATTTATTTCTATGTAT
The DNA here is from genome assembly GCA_963082975.1 of Labia minor. Classification (NCBI taxonomy): domain Eukaryota; kingdom Metazoa; phylum Arthropoda; class Insecta; order Dermaptera; family Spongiphoridae; genus Labia; species Labia minor. The sequence goes on along the minus strand of OY720344.1, from coordinate 94,065,065 downwards.
CACTAGTAAAGTGGGTTAAAAAAATCATTAATAAAATTGTTATTAAATGTAGAAATATCTTGTTTGATTTTATTTTCTAGATTGAATTTTCTTTATTAATGGAAAATACCCAACATATAATAATAAGACAAATATTATTATCTTTTCGATCAATAAAATAATATTTTATAATATTTAATTTTGCGGCCCAGTTAAATATTTAAGTTTGCGATGTGACCCATTAAATTAAAAGGTTGGACATCCCTGGTTTAAAGCGAGGTTACAATCAGGAAGCGCCTGTTATCATGCCCTAAAGGGGCGTATCGCGTCAAAATTATTATCAAAGGAATAAAAATTAAAATATATAAAACAATTATTTTACCGGTTGTATTATATGGGTGAGAGGCATGGTCTATGACCTTAGGAGACGAGAGTAGATTTAGAGTATTTGAGAATAGGATTCTGCGAAGCATTTATGGGCCGAAGAAAGATTAGGTCACCGGGGAATGGAGGGTTGTGGCTGAGAATAGGGACACTTTGATCAGTGTGGTTGCTGCGGCCAAGAACTTTCGAGTTCTGTAGAGCCACAGAGATATAGATGGATAGATAAAAATATAAAAAATATCTTATAACAATTTAATAAGAGAATAATTAATTAAATATGCATTTAATGATTCCTTTGTTTTAGTTTACTGATAGAAGAAATTTTTATCTAAAGATAAAATAAAAAAATAATCAGTAAATAATTAGTAATTAGTTACAATATTACAATACACATGTATTTTAATGTAAATAGAGGAATTTTTAAAAAAAAATCAACAAAGAAGCAATAAACGATGTTATTTCCTCACATATGAGAATTTTTATATGTAAATAATAATTGACAATTTTATGAAAATCATTGTTTGTAATTTAATTCTTTTATAAATTTCAAAAAAAAAATAACTTTGTTCATATTGTTTCATTTTGTTTTATAAATAGTTTTTAATACTTGGATTTATCAGTTCTTTGATAAGACTTTTGAATAGAAAATAAAACAATAGGCTCGTTAAGACTTTTTTTAAGGCATTACTATTTACATAAAGATTAAATAATAGGAATTTTATCATAGACGAAGAAATTATATTTTTTAATTTACTTTTGGAATCTAAGCCTATTTTAGTCATTTAGCATTTGAATTTATTTTTAAATTAATTATTTAATCCTAAATCTAACTTGGTTAGGTTCAACGCCCGTTGGGCGGACCAGGACTATAGCATTAAATAAGAAAAAAATCTGGGGTGTCTCCACTCGACTATTTATCAAATTTGTATTGGATTAATTAACATATATTATATTTAAATTTAATTTAATTAATTAAATTATAAATTAAAATTAATAAATAATATTTATTAAACCAGCGCGTATTTGACTCTTTGTTGATAACCACGTGCTGGCGCGTGATTTGCAGTCAACATATTAAAAATTTTTAAAAATTAATTCCGGTACTTTCAGCTATTCAATCAAACTGAAATTCTATATATAGCAGTTTTATACAATTTTTAATCATGTGAAAAACTATGAAACATTTATCTTTATTTTTACGGTAGTTTAGATCATAGGTTCCCAAAGTGGTCTATATAGACCCCTGGGGTCTATTTCAACCTCCAGGGAGTCCACGGCAGCAAATACTAATTTGGGGGCCCATGAAATGAAAATGGGGGTCTACAGGGGTCTATGGAGGTCCACGTGGTAAATTGTAAATTGTAAAGGTAAATTGTTTTCCGACATAGATTTTTTGAATATGTCTCTTAAAAAAAAACCGACATGGCTTTTGAAATATTTTTGATTTTTTTAATAAGGCTCTAAAAAATGGTAAAATTTTTTTATATAAAATCAAAATCAATTTAAGGGGTCTACACATATAAATATATAAATCAAAGTATATAAAAAGAGCAATTATCAAATAAATAACTAATATGGAGAATTGAACAAATAAAAAAAAATTGGAAAAATTATAAAAGATGAACCTATTATGATTTTATAATTGAAAATATGCCAAGGACAAACATAAGACATTCATAGCATTCATTCATATCAGATGAATATCAATTATCTAAACTTGTTTAATTTAATCATTTGATTACGAACAGCTTATTGTACCTTGATTATCTATATTTCATTTTAAATGACCACTAGTCTATCGTAGGCCTTTGCTTATTTAATTAATCAAAACAAAGAAACTGTTGAATCCAATTGGTAACCCCACCAACTGGCATAAACACTCCTGCGTTCCATTCCCTTTCTAATGCGACTTGATTAAACATTCGCTGTCCATACTACGAACAAGTTCCACTCGAATGAGCCTGGCAAGATGAGTGAAAATTATATTGTGTCTGGCCCTGTAAATCATGAATTTCTTGATTCATTATCTTCAGTTACTATTGGAAGATTTCTCTGGGATAAAATGTTATCCCATGAACCAAATTCAATAGCTGAGGTATTTATATTCTATTATTATTATTATTATTATTATTATTATTGTATCTAATGCTTGTTTTGTTTTTTAAACTATATATATATATTATATAATTTATATATATTATTAATATATTTTTAAATAAAAATTAGTAGAATTTTTTTGTAATATGTAAAAAATATAAAAGAATTATTTATAAATAATACAATGCCTTACTTTTGAGAAACAAGTAAATAATAATTTTAAAATATTAAAAGTTAGAAATATTTTTTTTAAGTTTTAACTTTACTAAATTTTTAAAAGTTAATTATATATTTAAAAATACATTTGTATTAATAACTTTAAACATTTAGTCAAAAATAAAAATAAAAAAATAATTGAATCTTTTAATATATTAAGATTATCACTTGTAAAATTAAGAATAATTTTAATTGAGTCTTTTTAATTTATTATTATTATGAATATATATTTCAGAATATTCAATATATTTCTATTCTTTATATATATCAGTTTTAAAGAGATAATTGAAAATTTTAATATTTTAAAATTATCACTTACTTCCTTTTCAAAAGTAATGCAATGTATTATTTCAATAATTCTTTTAATAATAATTTTTTTCACATATTACAATATATTTTCTACTAATTTTTATTTAAATATATATCATTTTAAATTATAGGTAGGTTTATATTTTGTAATTAATTGTAATTTAATCATATAAATCTTGTATAAATATTTAAATATAAATTATAATTTCTATTTTAAATATTGAATAATAACCACTAATATTAGTAATAAATATTCTTTTTACATTTCATTTACATAAATTAATTTTTCTATAAATAAAAATAGAAAAATGAAAGTTAGGTAAATTCAATCTATAATGTTAAAAACACTTGAAGAATTGACTTTCTATAAAATACTTATTTTTAGGTAAATAGATTATCAAAATCAGGCTATAATAAAGATAAATATAAGTACAAATATAGAATAGATAACAAGAAAGAAGGAAACAAAGCGTTGAAAATAAAAACAAATTTATTTTTGAACAAAATTTATTTGAAATAAAATCTAATTTATTTTGTCGAATTATATAATTATTTATTTTTGTAATTATTATTCTTAATAATTATTTTATATGTAAAAATCATTTATGATTTTCAATGAAATAATTTTGTAAGACTGAAAATTAGTGGACAGGTAGTAAAAAGTGAAGGTAAGAAGAAATAAAACCCCATATTTATTGGTTTCCTGAATGAAGAGGGTCATGTGATAGGAAAAATAATATTTTTTGTGGTATTAATCAAATATGAACTGTAATATATTCATGATAGCTCTTTCACCAGCGAAAGAACAGGTCCTGGATAGGGACTTGATCAAGGACCGAAACGATGATTTTGATGAATACCAAGATAAAAGGTTTTAATTCTTCTTACCTTCCTGCTACCGATTTCAAATCTTCTTTGTCTATATCATCCAATATTATTATTGAATTTTATTTAATTTTATTCTATAATTGATCATGTATTACTACTATTGTGTCCCTATTTGATTCTAGTTATGTTTAGAAACAAATGTATCTCACACCTACAAAGAATTATTAATTCAAGGACAGAATTTGGCATGCAAATTAAAACAACTTGGATGTACTACTGGAGATATTGCTGTACTATGCTGTGGAAATCATATCATTAGCTCCCCTTGCATGCTTGGATGCTTCTGGGCTGGAATAATAATTCAGCCTTTATTTAATAAATTTGATCAAGGTGACATGAAATAATTGCATTTATAAACCAAATAAAATAAATTCATTTTTCAATTTCTTAATAAATTTTAAATTTTCTCAATTTTGAATACAATAAATAAAATATTATACTTGTGAATTAAATGTTTTAAATGAGATATTTTCCGACAATGAATATTAAGTTAATACTTTGTAAGCTATCACTTTCCTCTAATTGATTTTTTGTAAAAAAACTTTACAATTTTTTAGGGCCTTATTGAAAAATCGAAAATGTTTAAGAGCCAAATCGAAAAAATAATTTACCTTTTTTTTAGAGCCATAAAGAATTGAATTATAAGATAGTATAATGTAAGTAAATAGGCTTGAGATCCACTATCGTAGACCCCATTTTCATTTCATGGACCCCCAAATTTTTTATTCGCTGGTGAAGACCCCTTGCAGGCCGCCATAGACCCCTGGATGTCGATATAGACCACTTTGGGAACCACTCCACTATACGGACACACAGACGGACGGACGGACAGACATCATGCTAAAAATACTTTTTTCTGTTAACAAAATGCATGATTCGTGGAGATATGTTAAAATCTCCATATGTGAAATTTGGTCTGTAAAAATATTAGCAAATACTAGTATATTATATATAAAATATTAAAATGTTTTTAAAGATAAATTTGAAGAAACTGAGAAGTTTTGAATTGGATGGAGGTGGTTCCAGATAGGTTATAGTTTGTATAGACCATCCGAGTTTAGTAACGTCAGAGACACTTTAATAAACAAAAATTATTCTTATTAAGATTATCAAATTTATATATGCGGCTCTCATTGGCTTCATCCTTGCTCATATCTGCTATAGGGTGATAGGAATTTTATAAAAAATATAAAAAGCTTTATAACATTTATTTTTATTTTGGAATATTTCTTAAAACTAATTTATTAATTCCTTTTGATTCAGGAGATTATGAATTATTTTTTGAAAAATCAAAACCTCGTGTGGTTATTGTCGGTTTGGAAGATTATCCTCGATTGAAAGGAGCTTGTGATAATAAGGGTCTTAATTCAATTTTTATACTTATTGATTGTCCTGAAAATCAACTTCCAAACGATGATTGTCTATCTCTTCAGGAGATTAACAACAAATCAAATCAACTTGATCCGACATTTCAACCTTTTGATGCAAGTAACTGTTCAAATAATTTCATTTAAGACATATTTTTATGATAAATATCTAATTAGAATAAATTATCATCCCAAAAATTCAAAAATAAATTACAATTTAATTTAATTTTTTATTTTTTTAGTTACCTAAAGAAAAATTGAAAGAAGTATGCTCGATAATTTTACCTTCATCCGGAACTACAGGACATCCTAAAGGAGTTCAACACAGTCACTCCTCGATATCATTTGTTAACGACTGTCAAGATTTTATCAACAAAAACAACTATCCAAAAAATTTGTTGACAATAGCAGGTGATTTCTTATAATATAATAAATATTATTTGACTAATTTAAATTCAAAAATGGAAAGAACAACAATTAAAATATATTCTTAAGATATTGTTCGAAAATCATGATTAGATCCTTATTGTCAGTCATTTTGGATTAAAATAATTGTAATACTTCCGTTAATCCGATGATACTTCAACTTCTTATATTTGGATTTGAATTAGTCTTTAAAAAAAATATTTTGCGAATTTCTTTTTTTTAATAACAAACCAATTTTAATATATTACTTATATACTATATTCAGCTATAAAATTATAAACATTTTTATTATATATTTCTAAGAAAATTATATTATGAGTATAAAATTTGATTTTTAGGCATTTTTTGGGGAACTGGACTTACTAATAGATTATGGAGTCTAGGATGTGGATTCACTAATTATATTTTACCAAAAGTTACAGTAGAAAACATTTTCTCTGCCGTCTCTAAATTTAAGGTAAAATATTATAAGTGATTAAAATATTTATTATATTTTTAGTAAATTAATATGATTATTTACAGATTGAGTTTACCCTTGTATCTTCACCACTTTTAGGAAATATGTTAAAATCTGATATATCTCAATATGATCTTTCCTCCCTGAAATATATCCTTTGTATTGGATCCCCAATTTCAGAAAGCACCTTAAACAGTGCTAGAAATAAATTCAAAGATACAAAGATTTTTCGAGCATATGGACTTACAGAATTTATTTTTATTCATGATTATTTAGCAGCATACCCAGAAAGTATTGGAAAATTAATATTTCAATGTCAGGCAAAGGTAGGTATCTATAAATTTTAAAGATAATCTTTTTTTATAAATATTATTTTCAATTCTAATGATAAATTAGAAATAATATAATAATATTGAAAATTTTTAGGTAATCTCAATGGAAACAGGTGCCACATTGCCTTTCAATTCAAAAGGTGAACTATGTTTTAAAACTCCAAGTTTAATGATGGGGTATCTTGATAATCCGAAAGCTACAGCTGATACAATTGATAAAGAGGTTTATATTTTTATAATTTTTACAAATTTTCATAATATGTGAAAAATATCTAAAATGTAATTTTTTTTAGGGATGGATCCATACAGGAGATCTTGGATATGTTAATGACGAAGGGTATTTTTTCATAGTAGATCGAATAAAATCACTTATAAAATATAAGGGCCATCATGTGCAAGCTACAGAAATAGAAGAAGTTCTTCTGGGTAAATTTCATTTTGATTTATTCTCATAGTTTATTTTAATTTCCCAACTTGAATTCCTCACGCCAATGTTTAATAATTCAACATTTGTATGATTATTCATTATTAATTTATCTTTTTTTTTATTCAGAGCATCCTGAAATCTTTGAGGCATGTGTTATTTCAATCCCTCATGAAATTGATTGGGAACACGCCAAAGCTTATGTAGTTTTAATGCCCAATTCTAAACTTACCATAAATGAAATAGATAAATATATTCAAGGTGAGAGAAGACGATTTATTTTTAAATTTTGATAATTTGAAAATAAATTATTAACAAGAACGATAAAATGGTTTCTTATCTAATGAATATAGGTTTATTAATAATTTTTACTTTAATTTTATCGTTAAATAATTGAAAATTAAAAAAAAATCAAAGTTAACTAATTGTTATTTGTAATGAAATATTGGGTGCAATTATTGATTCAATTCTATTATTTTTTTAGAACGACTTTCTCAATTTAAATGGCTTTATGGAGGGATTGAAATTATAGAAAAATTACCAAAGACAGCATCAGGAAAAGTGAATCGAAATCAACTAAAAGAACTCCATCTTAAAGGATTGAAATGAAAAATATTAATAGAATTTGTATCTTTTAAAATATTCATTATAATTAATATTGAAATCTATGTAGGTTACTAAGCAAAAATTTATTATATTATTTAGCGTTGCCATTAATTTCTTTAAGAGAACAGAACTAACTAACTTTATTTATTTTTTAAAATAGGAGTGTTGTCCTTTTTATTTTATAATTTTAATTATTGTTTTTAATATATATTGAAGTTAATGATATGAACACCATCAATATTGTTATTGTGTCAAAAGTAGGCAGAGATTCATTTTAAAAAGAAATTGCTTTCAAATATCTTTGAAAAATCGAAGAATTGGCCTTTTGTTGAAACATATGTACTCGCGTGGAACGATTATTTTAAATAATTAAAATTAATACATAATATTAAAATAATATATGAAAAAATAAAAATATCTGTAAATTTTAATATTTAAAAGAATGTACAATTCAAGTAAATATATAAAATTTTTAAAACGAGACACAATGTTTTTATAATAAAAAAAAAATAATTTTACTGGAAAATCAAAAAAATAATGTCCTTTAAATTTTTACAATTTTATTATTATTATTATTATTATTATTATATAAAACAATTATTTTGCTGGTTGTATTATATGGGTGTGAGGCATGATCTATACCTTAGGAGACGAGAGTAGATTTAGAGTATTTGAGAATAGGATTCTGTGAAGCATTTATGGGCCAAAGAAAGATTAGGTCACCGGGGAATGGCGTAGATTGCATAACGAGGAATCGCATGTCCTCTATGCATCTCTAGATATAGTTAGAATTATAAAATCGAGAAGGCTGCGATGGGCAGGGCACGTGGCTAGAATGGGAGAGGAAAGAATGGCGAAAAATATATTGGTGGGGAGACTGGGTGGGAAACGCCCGCTTGAAAGACCAAGGACGCGGTGGGTGGATAATGTAGGAAGGGACGTGAGAGAGATGGGAGAGGGTTGGGATTGGAGGGTTGTGACTCAGAATAGGGATACTTGGAGAAGTGTGGTTGCTGGGGCCAAGAACTTTCGAGTTCCGTAGAGCCATAGAGATATATAGATCATTATTATTATTATTTGTATTGTAAAATTAGTAATTTAATTTACTTAATATACTACCAATTGATAAATATTTCTAATTTTCTTAGGTATTTCTAACAAAAACGCGGGAAATGTATATATGTAAAGCTATGCTTACAGTGACATCTCCATTTTATCTAAGACACTAGTTTTCAATATAACTAAAAATAAGTTTTTCTTAATAAAATTATAAAAATTTGGTGTGAAAACAATACCTTCCTTACTATCGCCGGTCGGTAATTATATTTATCATTGGATGATTGGATATCTAACTTTATATTGTGTGAATATTGAAAACTACTGTTTAATTAACGAATAATTTAATTCTTTTAACAGGTATTTATTTGTAATTGAAATATATATTAATTAATGTAAATGTTTAATAATTTTAATATATTGTACTTTCTTTTAACAGAAGAAAATTTCGTAAATAAAACATTTTTACATATATAAATATATATTTTATGAATTTATTAAGTAATTATTATCAATATTTATATTATATTATTAATTTTATATTTATATTTTACTATTAATTAAACAATAAATTAATTAATTACCCTTGATTAACTGATTAATTTATATATACCTATATAATTTGATTTGAGCTTGGTCTCCCCTTTACTTCAGCTGAATGAAATAGAAATCAGATTAAATGAGGTCATTAACCGGATGAACTTTCTATTTGGGAGAAATCTTATCACATATAATTATTAAATTTAAATTGTATATTAAAACATATAAAAAAAAATTAATATTAAATTAATTTTAACGATAAAACCAGTTTCTAATCTTTTATAAATTATCCTTTTTATTTTGATGAAATTTAATTTTTTTACATGATTTCAAATAGTATATCAATATAAGGTAAAAGAGGAATAAGAGCCGGCTGGGTCTTGGATTTTGTCGCCCGAACTAAAACAGTAATTGTCGCCCCTCAAATAAGCTTTAGAAAAAAAATTGATATTTTAGTTTCTATTGATTTTTATTTTACATACCCTTAGAAATAGATTAGTATTACAAAATGAAGTAAATACTTATTCATCTTACTTATTTCTTATTTTTATGTTTAAAAATTGCATAAATTATGTGCCCTTATTCGGAAGCGTCCCGATTCGACGCATCTTTTGCTTACACTTATTGTTAGATATGGATAGATATTTACCTAGATAGCCTTGGGTGAAGTGAATTATTAGTTCTATTTAGTAGGAAATATTAACACATTAAATTTAAATTGTATATTAAAACGTATATAAAAATATTAAATTTCCACATTGTGTGCAAATAAATACCATATAATTTTAATTTTTTATTCTTTTCCTCTTATGTTTACTTTTTTACTTACTTCAATAAATATTAATTACTTTTTGATTATTTAACATTTCCCTTTAAACAATGATTCATTAGAAATAAAATGTTATATAACATAAAAACTTCATTTTTTCAAAAAAATAATATACTCGGAAATAGTTTTTTCAATAATTTTACTAAATATTAGATAATAAATAATCTAAAAACAATATTATAATTTAGAAAAAAAATAAATATGTTATATAATTAGAAATGAGATAATGTAAATGTGTAAGTCACAGATAAAATGATAAATCTATCATCATTTATGTTAGTTGAAAAATCTTCAGTCTTTATTTTCATTTTCAAGGATGAGTAATAATCATATCATTTGTGGAGATGAACAAAATTTTGAAAGTCAACACTTGATTTCTTTTGGAAAGTATATCTGGAATGCTTTAATTCAGCATGATTTGGATCAGATCGCTGAGGTATTGTTAAAAGATAACTTTTATATTAATACATAGTTTGTTAGTATTTTTTTAAAAAATAAAAATATGAAATATTATATAATAATAGAGAATGTAAGGAGAAATTTATATTAGTAAAATACGAACTTTCAACAAATATTAATATAAATATATATAAAACTTATTACTTATAACGGAATTTTGTAAATTAAACCACATATTGATATTTGTTATTGTAAATTTATTCAAAAAATCAAACATATACACAACGTTTCGATTGCTACTTCCGCAATCGTTATCAAGCGACTGCACTGTTCGAGTGTCCAGTGACAACTGACCAATGATTCCCAGTTAACTTATTACTTGTTATTATTCTATTTATTAATAAATTGTCATTCTTCAGTTAATCGTTAAAGATCCATGAGAGTAATTTACACCCAAACACACACATTTTTTTTTTCAAATTTTTAATCTTTTTTCTATCTCCCCAGAGATAGTATTGCGATCATGAAAATTTTCGATGTCGAGATTTTGAAGGTCCCTGAGTCATTTTCTCTAACTATTGAGAAAAATGTCTATATATATATATATATATGTGTGTGTGTGTGTCTTTATAGTAATAGAATAATAAAATTTGTTACACGGGCATTATTCAAAATTCGTATTTTTCTATCAACTTTTGAGAAATGTGCGTGATTCTCAGTTAACGTGTTAAAAATTAATTCCAGTACTTTCAGTGATTCAATCAAAAGGAAAAAAATGAAATCGTGGTAGGTAATGACCCACTTCCGAAAGAGCTTCATTTTTCAAAAGTTGATAGAAAAATACGAATTTTGAATAATGCCCGTGTAACAAATTTTATTATTCTCTAGTTTTTGTGTAATCTTGTCTACCCCCCACACACAAACACACACACAGGCATTTTGCTCAACCTTAGTAAAAATGACTCAGGGACCTTCAAAACGTGAAAACGAGATAGGTAATGGCGAGATAGTAAAACTTGATTAATAAAATAAGTATTTTGCTTTAACGAAAATTGGAATTGTTCTATTGAAAATTTTATATAAAATGATATTATTTGAGTATTTATTAAGTTAAAAAACATAACGTTTATAAAAGATACGATATAGAAAATTTATGATTTTTAGCAATGCTTGGAAACTAATGAATTTTATACTTTTCGTCAACTTTTAATTAAAAGCCAAAATTTGGCTCGAAAACTCATTCAATTGAAAAATAATTCATCAAATATTCTCCTCTTATGTACCGGCAATGAATTACTTTGTTCACCTTGTATGATTGGATGTTTTCTTGCCGATTACATCTGTTTTCCATTGTCCAGTCTGCTTGGTCAAGGTAATTGACATCTTCTTATAAATATATAATTAACTGATATTGTTTAATAAATATACCCACCTCTCCCCTAGTAATATTAATCATATTATTTTCGATATTATATCTTAAAATTAAAAAAAAACAAACATTTTTTCTAAATGTATTATTAAATTTCGAATATTGAATTCAATTTTAGAAATTGTAGTTTAGACCTGGAGCTTAAAACGTAAAGAAATATCAAAGTTTTTTTTATCATTATCTCAAGATTTTACAAACTGAATTCTCTACTTAGAAAGAAATGACTACTCATAAACTATTTGACATTAACTAATAAAATGTTTGTCATTTTTAGACGATTATGAAAACCTCTTCAAAACTTCAGAACCATATATTATTGTTGTAAACTCTAAAGTTTATCCACTTTTGAAAAGCTCTTGTAAAAATATTGGATTAAATCCTTATTTTTTAATTTCTGACAATCCACAAGTACCAATTACAGATGAAAATACTATTTCATTACATGAAATATTCACTGAAATAAACTATTTTGATCCGACCTTCATGCCTGTTGATGTTAGTATCTCTTCTTCATATTCAAATTAACATTATTGTTTTGAGAAGATTTATATTTTTAGTCATTGAATCATTTTGTTTAAACATAAAACTTTATAAAATAAAATTGATTAATTTTCTTTTTCATTCATTTTTATTGATAATTTCAGCCTTTAATCCTTTGTTTTGGAAAAATTCAGCATACTATTCAACTTATTTATTATACTATATTTACTCATAATTGAAATCTATTCGTAGATTTCTATAAATCATTGGAGCTATATTATTTTGAAAAGAAATTATAATAAAGTAAATTTCTTCTAGCTACCCAATGATGAGTTAAAGAATAAATGTTTACTTATGATCTGCTCTTCGGGAACTACGGGATCACCTAAAGTCGTGTGTCATTCTCATTTTAGTATTCTTTATCATACGAGATATTTCGAATACTCCATGAGATTGTATGAAGGAAATTGTCTAGTAGCTTCAGGTACAGTTGTTATTTTTCTTTGTTTTATTTATTATTTTAATTATATTTTACTGAAATAAGCTGGAGTATCTCCACTTGACTATCTCGCAATTTGAATTGGATTAAATAACATAATATATTTAAATTAAATTTATAAATTATAAATTAAAATTAATAGATAATATTTATTAAACCAGCGCATGTTTGGCTCTTTGTTGATGGCACCACGTCACGTGTTGGCGCGTGAGATTTGCAGTGTTAAAAAAATTAATTCTGGTACTTTCAGTCAAGCTTAAATTCTATATATAGCAGTTTTATACAATTTCTAATCATGTGAAAAATTATCAAACATATATCTTTATTTTTACGGTCACTTTAAACCTTTAGAGGAAACAAATCAAAACGTTGTAGGTAATGACTCTCTTCAGGTTGAGCAACATTTCTCAAAAGTTGATAGAAAACTACGAATTTTGAATAATGCTCATGTACCAAATTTCATGATTCTAGCTCAAACCGTTTTTGCGTAATCCTGTCTACATACATACACACATACCCACACACAGACATTTTTCTCAACCTTAGTGATTCAGGATTCATGATTCAGGAACCTTCAAAACGTATAAAAACATCAAAATCTCAACATCGAAAATTTTCGTGATCGCAATACTATCTCTGGCGAGGTAGTAAAAATAAGTCATTTCATTTTTCAAAATAAAAACAACTTATTGTTAATATAAAAAATAAAATTCCTTCATATTTTTTTGACCTGAACTTTCACCCCAGAATTTATTCCTTTGATTTTCTCATATCATAACTCAACAAATAGATAATTATATGTATACTTGATATTCATGTAAACAGATAAATAATATCTTTTTTTAAAATTTACTTGAAAGATTTTTTTTTTAACAATTTTCAATTATAAATAGATCTGAAAATTAATAATAAAATCAATGGACTAAAGATAAGTTATTAAAAATATACGGTTTTAAGTTTCAAGATAGATTTTTATTAAATATTATGATCATTTCGAGAATAACGTCATCATCATCATAAGTTTGATAGAAGTTTGAAAAAATGATAAAATATTTGTTTGTTTAGTAAATATCGTAATGATTATAAAGTTTAATAAAAAATATCTTGAAACTTAAAACTGTATGTTTTTAATAATTTTACCTTGTTTATTATGAATTCTCAGTTCCATAAACAAATTGAAAATTGTTAAAAAAAATTCAAGTTTAATTTTCAAATAGATACAATGTTTCAAGGAGAGCTGTCAGTTCAATCTTTAAATCTAAATAATATCTTATGTAAACTAAACTATTAGATATATATTATCTAAATAATAATATATATTATAAATAAAAAATAATGATTTATTAATCAATTAATTAAATTATTTTTATTAGAAATAAAAATAAATATTTATTATTTTATATATATCTTTTAATAAATCTGGACGATATTTCGAAATATATATTTAGTATTTATTATTATTATTATTATTATTTATTTTGTTGTCTATTTTGCCTTACAAAAGAGCAAATTAACAAACATTAATTAAAAATTATACAAAAAAGAAAAACATGACAGACAGATTTCTTGAAACGGAAACCAACTATTAGGATCAATTTTAGAATATGTAGATCTTAGGGTTTTTATTGTAATATTAAAAAAAAAAAAATTCTTATGGGTCATTTGGAAACCCGTTATTTCATCAGTCGATTTCTTGTGGTTCTTCATTCTTTTTTAATACACTTTATTTAACTCACACTGTCCCGTTGTCCGGTTATCCGTTTGTACGCCGCATTTTATAATCGATATTTCAACAACTTCCCGTCATTCAATCAACTTGAAATTTTGCATACGCGCTTGCACCTGCTAATAATACACGAATCAATTGAAAAATTCACTGAATTATTTATCTATTAGTGGTAATTAATTAACTAAACTTTCATATGCGGAATATGGAATCGTTCACTATTTCAATCATAGATGGCGATAGCAGTTCTAGAGGCGCTGAACACGACTCTAAAAAGTATAAAATAAATTTAAGTAAAAAGTAATATTTTTAAAAAAATCACTTTAATTAAAATTGCACTAAAAAGTAAAAAATAAAATCACTGTAAAGTGTGTGCGCTCAAATTATAATAACACCAAATGGAAGCAAATGTTTTACGGTGTTATTATAATTTGAGCGCACACACTTTACAGTGATTTTATTTTTTACTTTTTAGTGCAATTTTAATTAAAGTGTGTTTTTTAAAAATATTTCTTTTTACTTAAATTTTTATGGTATGCACTTTTCTTTCATCAGTCATCTTTTTCCTTCCGCTTCTTCTCTTTGTGGTGAAGAGAACTGTTCCTTCTATTTTCTAATACATCTCACAATATACAATTCTTTCTTAACTAATCTTTTAGCCTCCCTCTCGTTCTTTTAATTATAAATCTAAACAAGAACTTTCGTCCTTAACTTTCACTTCTTGTCCAACTTGAATGAATACATTATTAAATCATAATTTTTAGGACCATTTTGGGCTACGGGTATTATTTTCAGATTCTGGTCTATGAACCGCGGTCAGACAAATTATATTCTTCCTCGACTTTCTACCGATCTTTTTTTAAAATCAATCGATAAATTCAAGGTGAGAATAGCATTTCCTAAATTTAATTTATTTTAGATTTAAATTGATTTATGAAATATATATTTTTTAGATTGTTTCTACCAGTGTTTCTCCACCGTTTTTGGGAATTTTGACTAAAGAAGGAATAAAAAAATATGATATATCTTCATTAAAAATTTTAAATTTTTCTGGCTCCCTAATACCTGAGGATACATTAATCAAAGCCAGAGAAATTTTTAAGGGAGTTCATGTAAGATCATTTTATGGATTGACTGAAGTACTTACTATGTTTGAACCAACAGATTTAATTCCAAAATGTGTTGGTAAGCTTGGTTATAGTGCTCAAGCTAAGGTATATTATAAAGGTTTATAACTAAATTTTTTGTTTTGTTCTATTTTAGAAATAGCATATAAAATTTTATTTATTTCAGGTGATCTCTATTGACACTGGATTAAATTTGCCAGCTAATTGCTCTGGTGAATTGTGTTTTAAATCGCCTGTCTTGATGATGGGATATTACAAAAATCCTTCAGCTACTTCAGATGCTATTGATAATGATGTCAGTAATACTGATTTATTTTCCAAATTAAGGGATTTTTTTATAATATTTAATATTATATTGAATATAATATTTAAACTATGAATTGTGAATATTCCAGGGATGGTTACATACTGGGGATTATGGATATTATGATGAAGATAAAAATTTTTATTTGTTGGATCGAATCAAATTACTAATTAAGTATAAAGGGAATCATGTCAATTCCTCGGAGATAGAAGGTGTTCTCTATAGTGAGTTATTAAATTTAGAAAATGGATTTAATTAATGCAAATTGGAAAGTGAAATATCGATTCTTATTTTTACGTTTATTTAGCTCATCCAGCGGTGCTTGAATCTTGTGTGATTGGAATTCCGCACCCGACTGATTGGGAACATGCTCGGGCCATGGTCATCAAGAAACCCAATACCCAAGTCACTGAACAGGAACTCATCCTCTTTATTCAGGGTAACATAAATTTATTTTTAATCATCACCTTTCATTTAAATTTTTATTTTTATTACAGAACGTCTTCATGAACATAAATGGCTACACGGTGGGGTTCAATTTGCAAATTATTTACCAAAAACACCCAGCGATAAATATAATCGAATAGAATTAAAAAAATTAATAAAATAAACCTCTCTTTGTATTATTATAATTTTTCTAAGTTTTATTTAAATGAAAATGAAATATTATTAATTGAATTTTATATTTATATACTGGAATGGCCCAAGTTGTTGCCTGTCATGTTTCGGTGGCGTATTTTTAATCTGATGTTTAATATTCACTTACTAATGGCAAATTACTCGACTTATTATTCTTGATCCGTACTAACGATGTTGGCGAAACCATCACCATCATTAATGAGCTCTCAAGAATGATAATTTGGTCCGCGGATTTTACTTTGGTTCATCTCTGATTATTTAAATTATATTTTCATTTCATTTAAATTGCAATATAACTTTTTATGTTTTAAATATTTTGATTATTATTTGATTGTAATAAAATAAATTAAAAACAAATCAATGAAGTTATATTTATTCTATTATAATAATTTAGAATATTTACTTTAAGAGATACCTCCATAAATAAGTTTCAATAATATGTTTCAGTTTTTCAAATTTTTTTGGAATTTGTTCTATATCAGGGCTTCTTAAACTTTTTTTATATAGCGACCCCCTTCAAGCTTAGGAAATTTTAAACGACCCCCTCCTCCATATAATGAAATATATTATTATATTAACCGTAGATGTAGATGTAATATCGCACTATTTTATTTGTATTTATATTTGTACGTAGTGTGTATACTAATTTTAAAATTTTATTTATAATGAATCAAAAGTATCAAATCTTTGCGACCCCCCTGGGGGTCGCGACCCACAGTTTAAGAAGCCCTGTTCTATATGAATTATTGATCAAGTATAAAGGAAATCAGCTCAATTCATCAAAGATAGATTATGTTCTCTATGGTGAATAAATATATTAGAAAACATTCATTTTAATCATTATAATTACTATCTCGTCAGAGATAGTATTTCGATCACGAAAATTTTCGATGTCGAGATTTTGATATTTTTATACGTTCAACTTCCTGAGTCATTTTCACTAAGCTTGAGAAAAATGTCTGTCTGTGGAGTGTGTGTGTATGTAGACAAGATTATGCAAAAACGGTTTGAGTTAGAATCATGAAATTTTGTAGACGGGCATTATTCAAGATCCGAAGTTTTGAGAAATGAAGCTCTTTCGGAAGAAGGGTATTACCTACAACGTTTTGATTTTGTTTCCTCTAAAGTGACTGTAAAAATAAAGATATATGTTTGATAGTTTTTCACATGATTAAAAATTGCATGCAACTGCTATATATGTATAGAATTTCAGCTTGAGTGAATCGCTGAAAGCACCAGAATTAATTTTTTAACAATGTAAATCTCACGCGCCAACACATGAAGTGGTGCCATCAACAAAGAGCCAAACATAGGTTGGTTTAATAAATATTATTTATTCATTTTAATTTATAATTTATAATTAATTAAATTTAATTTAAATATAATATATTATGTTATTTAATCCAATTCAAATTGCGAGATAGTCGAGTGCAGACACTCCAGATTTTTTTTAATAGTTTATATATTACAAAAGAGTACAAGAGTATATCATAGACAAGAATATTTCTTTAATTATTATTCTTTAAAATATAGAATGATTTTTAAAGAATTATAATAATTTTTGGTTGTATAAAAGGATAATATTGATTAGGTATGACTTGAGAAAAGTTTTTTTTGAAATTATCTAAGTAGATTATGATACTATAATCGAATAATTGATGTGGAAAGGAAAAGATAAAAGTGATAAAATATATCAAATGTAATTCTTATCTATTATAGCTTTGTAAAAAATAATCAATTCACTTCATTAACAAGCAATTTTTCATTCATATAAATTAATTGATCTTATATTGTACCAAAACATAACGTGTCTTTCTTCTTTTGTGATTTCTTTATTCCCCTACCTTAACAAAAATTGAGGTAAGTTTGAATCCCACTCACCGTTGATATTTTAAAATCTCTCTCTCATTGGCTATATAATTATATATTTCTCATAGACACCAAGCAGCGTCATTTCATTTTGCGTCATTTTGAAGTTGTGTGGTTCCCAAAATTTTAATAAGTTCGATATTGCGTCACTGGAAATTTGATTTGGGTTATATTTTATCAATTCTAGCTGGAAAAGCTAATTTTAAAACGTACCGACACTGATTAGGAGTTAAAAAATTATGATAATATTTTATGAAAAATTATATATTGTTTCGAATTGTGTTGCCTCTTTTGTCCTAATTAATTAATTAATCCTAATTAATGACCCAAAACAACCCTCCTTAATATTTTATTTGACATTTTCTGTAAAATGTTACTATTTAAATTTTTCCAAAATTTGCATTCTGTTTGTTATAGATTATAATTTTATTTTCAATTAACAATTAGAATATATGCAAATTATAGTCCAAAGAAATATTTTTAAATTTTAATTGGTGGATCTTTTTTTTTCTAAATTCTTTTACCTGGTATTCGTAAAATATTTCGGAAGATATTTTAATGATGTTGTCTTTTTCCTTTTTTTTAAATTGTATAACACTGCTATATATAAAATTTCAGCTTGATTGAATCGCTGAAAGTACCGGAATTAATTTTTTAACACGTTAACAGGCAATCACGCGCCAGTACGTGACGTGGTGCCATCAACAAAAAGCCAAACAGGCTGGTTTAATAAATATTATCTATTTATATTAATTTATAATTTATAATTAATTAAATTTAATTTAAATAAAATATGTTATTTAATCCAATTGAAATTTGCGAGATAGTTGAATGGAGACACTTCAGATTTTACTAAAAGACTTCTTTGTAATTTTAATAATTCTCTTTTAACTTTTTGTAATCCATCTTTTTGATGGAGTTGGATTCTTTTTAATTTTTAAGTTAACGGTTAAAGTGTTGGTAGAGGAATGATTTGGAATAGTCTTTTGATTTGAATATTATAATAAATAACTTATTTATTAATAAAAGTAATTTTTTTGAGAGTTTATTTAATTTATTTACTTACCTTCTTATTTATCACTAGATTAGGGTCAGATGAGGTCAGATAACTAATCCGATTTTTGAAACTTATTTCTGCATCAGTATTCAGTATAAGCTTATTTAAGTGGAATCATTTGATAAAAGTGTTTTTAAATAAAATCATCTAATTTTTTTTTATTAAATATACATTTTTATTTATATATGAAGCATATATCAAAAAATAATGTCTAAAGATTATATTATTTATGGCAAAGAGAACAAAAGAGATTTTCGTGAAGCACCGACACAAACTTTGGGAAAATTCCTTTGGGAAATTTTAATTAAACATGAAGGGACATCACTTGCAGAGGTAAATATTTTTATTTCCATTTGTCTTTATTTTTATTTATCTCTATAGGAGTCAATGTTAATTTCAATTTTCATTTATCTAAAAATAAATAAACAAATTAATTTTTAATTCAAAATAGACCTAAATAAATATTTAAAAATGAGTGTAATTTGATTATTTATTACAAATTCATTATTTTAAAAACTATAAAATAATATTAATATTCAATATAGATTCTTAATAATTTTTATTTATTAAATAAAACTATGTTTTTCAAATTTTCATAAAAAAATGTTCATTATGTACAATGTGTGTGTGTATAGTTGAATATACATGATTTAACAAACAAAAGTCAATTGCAATTATTATATTTCTAATTAAAGATAATTATATGCAATTTAATTAAAACAATTAAAGGTTATATATATATAATGAAAAAAAAATTATTTCAAGCGATTATATAAAGTTCATTTCTATTATTAGTTTTTCATGAATTCATTATATATGTATTTGGAAAAAAGATATAAAGATATAAAAATAAATAAGAAAAATAAAATTTTTAAATTATAAAATATAAATAAAACAAATATAAGGTAACATGGCTTTTACCTTTAGGCGAAAAAAATTAAATTCAGCAAATTTAATTAATATATAATATATTAATGTATATAATGTATATATAGTGATAAACCATTTTATTTTCTTTCTTAAAATTTAATATTCATTTTTAACTATTAATATATTTATATAATTAATTTTTCATCAAATATTTTGGGGATTAGTGGATCATTGATGCAGATGTATTAAATTGTAAAATCATAATTATACAATTGTTTTTTTTTCAATAATTTTTTTTATTATTTTCAATAAAAAACAAAAATAATTTTCTTCTATCTTTTTTGGAATTAAATTAATTAGAAATCATTTGATTAATTTGAAATTATACTTGTATTATAAACAAGTTTATTATAATTTAGATAAGGCGCCATTGGGTGTGCGGGTAGCGAACCTGCCTCACATTCATATGGTCACGGGTTCAAGTCCCGGGCCTGGCAAGGGAAATTCCATAGCTGGGGTCTATGGGACGGAGTCAACCCAGCCTCCGGGAACAACATTGGGGAAAAGCTACTTGATAGCGCCTCCGATCAAGAAAACCAAGGTAAAAGTTGAAAGGATCCGTTCTACTGAGGACACCTCATTGATATAACCGACTTGATAGGAGTTGTTTTTTTTATTATAATTTAAATTATAAAATTTAACATTCCAGTTCGAATCCTTTTCATCCATATTGAATCCAGAAATAAATATGTACATAATTAAAAATAATAATAAATAAATAAAAATTTAAATAAATTTTAAATTATACTTAATCATATTTTAGTTTATATAGTTTAAACAATATTTCAATATTTCTTTAAAATCATTTAATCATTCAAATATATATTTATAAAATAATAGAAAATATTAAAAATAATAAATGATATTTATAATTTTTGTCGTTTGACAAATTTATTTTTTAATTCATTCGAAATAACTATTAATTGAATTTAATTAATTATTCAGGTCGTTGAATTAACGGAAGAGAAATCAACCATTGGAGAGATAATCGAACAATCAAAATCAATCAGTCATTCCTTATCTAATTTAGGATGTGGTTTGGAAGATCTTACAGTTGTCATTTGTGGAAATGAATTGGCCTT
The DNA here is from genome assembly GCA_963082975.1 of Labia minor. Taxonomy (NCBI): domain Eukaryota; kingdom Metazoa; phylum Arthropoda; class Insecta; order Dermaptera; family Spongiphoridae; genus Labia; species Labia minor. The sequence continues at coordinate 94,043,614 of OY720344.1, read as the reverse complement.
CAGTCCTTGTTTACTTGGTTGCCTCTGGAATGGAAATCCTTTCGCCCCTCTTTATGACGGGTATACAATTGGTATCATCGAAATACATTTGTATTTCCTTTGATTTCTATATTTTTTTTTATTTTTTATTTTTTTAGATGATTATATTCATTATTTTAATATTTACAAGCCTAAAATTATAATTGTGACAAAGGAAGCTTATCCAAGAGTATCAGAAGCTTATAAATTAACATCATTAAAAACGGCTCAAATGGTTATTATAGGGAGAAAAGAAGAAAATGACAATTTTGAAAATTGTTTATATCTTGTAGATCTTTGGAGTATTGAAGTGAATAATTTTAAACCTATTGAAGTAAGTGAAAAATGAGTTTTTAAGTAATTAAAATTAGTCATCTGAGATTAATTTACAAAGACATTTATAACAAATCTGACAAATATGTAATGTTTCGAGAGATTCATATTGTTTCTTAACTATTTCTTCAGCTCCCTGAATCCGAATTAGGAGATCATTGTTGTTTGATAATGCCTTCATCAGGAACAACCGGTTTACCAAAAGGGGTACGTCATACAGATAAATCATTTTTAACCGCTTTTTATTTTTCAATTAACAAAATGAAATTTGGTCAATATTTTATAACTTTAACAGGTAAATTTCTCTCTTCAAGATTTCAGGAATTTGTTCATTTTTTTTATTGGTTAAAATTTTTATAGGTGGTTATTGGATGTCGGGTGTTTTTTGCCGTTTAAGAGCATTAGCATTGAATTATACAAACATTTTATTAGATTTTGATTGTGAAAGTTATCTTAAATGTATTGATAAATATAAGGTAATTATTGTTCTTTAAAATGGAATTAAATATTATCTATAATTTTTAGAAGTTATTACTTGAAATATAACTAAACTATATTTTATATTACATTTATTTTAATGTGAACAATTAGATCGCCTTTCTATTTCTAACACCCGGATATTTTGGTCAATTTATGAAATATAACTGGGGTTCCTATGATTTGTCATCTGTAAAATTAATATCTTTTGGAGGAGGAATTATCCCTGAAGAAATTCTTAACTTAGCAGAGAGGAAATTGAAAAATGTTATATTTGTTAATGGTTATGGTATGACAGAAATTCCATCTGTTTTTGCTGTTTCCAATAGAGATTTTCCTAGAGGAACTATTGGAAAACTATTACCCAGAACAATGGGAAAAGTAATGTTTCACTTTTATTTTATTTAGTACTTGTAAAATATATAACATCATTATTTATTAATTAATTAATATTTTAGGTCATTGATTCTGAAACTGGCCAATCGTTACCTCCCAATCAAAATGGAGAACTGTGTATCAAAACTGCAACTATGATGCAAGGTTATCATAATAATCCAAAAGCCACAGCTGAAGCTATCGATGAAGAGGTGACCATCAATGATAATGATAGTTGATTATTTAGTTATCTTTAGTTTGTTTTCAAAAAATGTCATTTAAAGACCATACATACATGTTTACCGACCGACGATAGTAAGGGAGGTATTGTTTTCACACCAAATTTCACATGTGGAGATTTTTACATATCTCCACGAATCAAGCATTTTCTTAACAGAAAAAAGTATTTTTAGCATGATGTCTGTCCGTCAGTCCGTATACATGTGTACATCTCAACGGCTCAACGGATTTTGATGAAATTTGGTATATTTACTTAATGCATCAGTATGATGAATTGATCAACTTTTGGTGCAAATCCGGAAACGGGAAGTGGTAGTATTAGCGATCGACGATAGGAAGGGAAGGGTTATTTTCACACCAAATTTCACATGAGGAGATATTTTACATATCACTACAAATTATGCACTTTGTTTTATCCTCGAGAAAAATCATCTTTATTAGTTTTTTCTTAATTTAAAATTATAAGACGTCATCCAGCCATTCATGACGTCACAGCCTGGTCTTACATATATATTATAAATAAAATAAAATTAAAAATATTTATGTTATATTCATATCTGTTTTTTATTACATTAATAGATATATTAAAATTATTTGAAATTGTTTCTGTAGCTGGAAATTAATTTACTTCAAACCGTCGGTCGGTTCGGACCTGGCCACAGGTCAACTTATTTTTCTTGATTAATCGTTACCAATGTTGAAAAAAGTTTCTGTTCCTCGATAATTTTTAAATCGAAGTGAATTTAGCTTATACTTATTTAATTTATTATTATTATTATTTGCGCGATTTGGACCATTATATATCTCAGAAACTTCTTTCATCAGTTGTTAGTTTTCCTTATCTCCCCATTGCTTTACAATTGGGTATTCTTGACCTTGAATTTGTCTGTTCTTTGTGAACCCAGAATTTTTATTATTTTTCTAAATTATTATTTTGATGATATTATTCATCTTCTAAAAATAAATAATATATTAAGTAAAAATAATCATTTTCTTAATAACTAATGGTCATATTTTCTTATAAATTAAGGGATGGTTGCATACTGGCGACATGGCATATTATACAAAAGAAGAATATTTTTATATTGTGGATCGAATTAAACAACTAATTAAGTATAAAAGTCATCATATTAATGCCAATCAAATTGAAAATATTATACATAGTGAGTAAAAATTTCTTTCTAATTTTTGATTTTATAATCAGTTAGTAGTATCTTGATAATTGCGATATTTTTTAGAACTACCTGGAATTAGTGAGGTTTGCGTGGTGGGAATCCCCCATGACTTTGATTGGGAGCATGCAAGAGCATTTGTTGTCCGTTCACCTGATTCTCAATTGACTTCAGAGATGATAATTAATCATTGTAAAGGTAAAAATTTAAAAATATCCATGATGCAAATTGATAATTGCATTTAATAACCATTTTTAATATTTTTTAGAACATTTGCAAGAAATAAATTGGCTCCACGGTGGAGTACAATTTACAGATTCTCTGCCAAAAACACCCTCGGGAAAATATATGAGACAAACGGTACGAAAAATGTACCAGGCTGATAAGTGACTCTTATTCACGGCATGCTTATGATTTTCTTATGTCTTCTTTTTACTATTAAGTTTTCTTAAATTAATTGATAATAAATAATTCTTTTAAATGTTTTAATAAATAAGGTAGTTTTATATGATAAATCAATGATCTTTAAAATAATTTTAATGAATAAATTAATTTTAATGAAAAAATAATGTTTTCTAATTATTGGCCCTTCTTTATTTTAAGAATCTATCACATGGGTCAAGTTAGCTAGTCCTAGTCTTTTTCTTTATTGTGCCTAATTTTGATAATTTTTATTATGTTATGCATTTAAGAAAAATATGATATTTATCTGAAAAATATTAAATAGCTTAAACCACACATAAAGCAGTTTCAAGCAGCACTAACCAGTTCTATGACAAAAGATTTGTTGATTGGCAACTGAATAATGCTGCTACATAGCGCTTTAGTCATGCAACTGTTTTCTGAGTGACCTTAGGCTAATAATTACATTAATTAATTTGTTATGCACTGTTTTGAATGTTGTTTTGTGTTTGTGTGCTGAATTATACTAATCAAACTTAACATTTGTGTCAAATTGTGTTAAATTATCTCAAATCAATTTTATGAAAATAGAAGGTATCAGACAGTGAGGGATAACACATTTTCTTACCAACCTCTTGGTTTGAGACCTGGATCTTCAAGGGAATTTTTCTCTAGGTGGGAAATCAGTCAAATAAATAGTGATAAAAATTGGAAAGTTTGAAATAAGAAGTAGAGGCCTCCGATCAAGAAAATCAAGTTTAAGTTTAAGAAGATCCGTTGTACTCATCATACAATACCTTTACCCCACTTAAGAACCAACCAAGATGTTCAAATGTAATTTTTTCACACCACGAAACATCCGTTAGGTACTTTAAAAATATTTTAAAATAATAAATATTCGTTTTTAAGATTCTTTCTTTATTACTTTGTTTTACAATTAGTTTTTTTTTCAATTGATTATTACAATTCAAATAAAAAATTGTTTAAAACATATATTTATACTTTAAAATGGCTAGATGGGAGATAACGGTGTTTGTTGTGACTCCAAATACACCTCATGTTTACATAAATGTAAATTTTTTTATACTTAAAAAAAATATAATTAAAAATCTATAAAATTACTTCAATTTAATATTATGAAAATTATTAGTTAGCATATTGTTATAAAAACTGGAAGACGGGTCAATGCAGAGTTAAAGTTCGTAGTATATGTACCTATATTATAGTACTTCAGAGGCGGTCTCTTTATTAACTATAACTTAAGTAACTAATATGTTATTAAATATAATTCATAACTATCTAAAAAGTAAAGACATTGATCTTAATTTTATCTAGATTTTACCATCATTTAGTAGGATATATAATCTTCTTTATGTACCATATATTATATTTTCTTTTATATCCTATTCTTACAGGTTTATACATTATAAACTTAATCTTAAATAAGTAAATAAATAAAATATCATTAAATCTTTTCTTCAAGCAACCTGTTCAAAATATAAAAAAAGATTGTCCAAGGACTTCTAAAAATCCGATGAGATTTAATAGAACCAAAAGTCAAGGTCAACTGATATACATTTCACACACCTCTAATAGTACATTCTTAGCATAATTGATTTAATTAACAATTAAGTTAGCATTCTATTTTCTATTTAAAAAATTAAATAATTTAATTGAGTGAAGCTTAAATTTTTCTATACAATTCATGTATAATTGTCTAGATATAAAACCGATGGAAGAGCAAATTCATTTTCTATTTTTAAATAATTACGTTCTATATTATAAAGGCCAAGGATTTGATCTTAACTCCTCAATTTTTGGACAGTAGCATAATATTAAATTTTTGTGAAAAGATGGAAAATTTTGAAAGAGAAATAATGGGCGTTGTACCTTGGATTGAGAGCATTAAAACCTCATTTGAATTGATTTGCGTGGCACTTTTTTTGTTTCCCAAAGCAGGTAGTTCAGGATAGAGTGAATGTGTATGAGAGAGAGAAAAGAAAAAAGTATTTATTTAAATCATTGATCATTTGATAATCAATTTTTGGCTAATATGACTCAGGATAGTTCAGATGACTTTGGCTGAATGAGAATATATATATTTTGATTATAGTATAAGCAAAGGATTTTTAAAATCTGATTAATATATAGGATAATGGATATATCTATATCTCTCTCTCTATATATATATATATATTTATATAGGGTTACCATATTGTTTAGTAACAAAAAGGGACATTGAAATTTCAACAATGGGACGATGTTATAAAATTATGAATTCAAAATTAAATGGAAAAATTACAAAAATATGTATAATCTAATTCAAAACTCTTCAAATATTATATATTCATAAATTTAAGTAAAATGATAAAAATATTTAATTATATAAACCTATAATACTAATTCTACAAACGATTATTGTAAAGTGACAGAACTGATAAAATAATTTGGTTAGAGGTGGAGGAGTGATTTCTCCTAAGTGGTAATGTACGCAGCAAATTTCGATCTTTCAACTCCTTATCATAAAAACTTCTAAGACTCCATAACATAATTTTCGATTTTTACAATTTTGTTAAAAACTGGACAAAATTGATATTTTTATTAAAACTACGGTACGGTTGAAAAATATGAAATAAACAGTACGAATGGTCATCCTATATATATATATATATATATATAATCTATCAGAAACATATGCTATTTTATGAGCTAAATTTCACACACACACACACACTCAATACATAATTTTAATAAAATAATTATAAAAAAGAATAGTTCTATATCTATAGATTATTAATTTTTATATTAATTAATTATTAGTAAGTAACTTTCATATAAAATTTCGGTCAATTTCATAGTGAAGATTTATTGAAAATTTTTAAAATTATTATTGTACACTGAAGTTAAACCTAATAGCATGGCATTCTAAAATTTCTAATTTTGTGCATTGTACACCTTGGAACAAAACATATGCCATGTTCACTTTTATTTTACAAAAAAATATTTTGTTTAAAATATTTTTTTATTTAATACACGTATACATTATTTATTAATTATCATTATATTTCTTCTTCCTTTAGAAGCTTACTAGCTGCTCAGAGCGCCTTCGCCCCCTGTTCCCCCGAGTGGTACATAGTATTTGGTTGAAAGTAGTAAAAGATTTTCATCCATTTTGTTTCAATCAGTATATTACATAAAACATTCATTTCTTTTTGTGTTCTTATTTAAAATATATTTTAATTTAATCAGTAAATTAATTATATATATTATTATTGTATATGTTTTATCTATCTATCTATGTGGCTCAAAGATACTCGAAAGTTCTTGGCCGCAACAACATTTCTCCAAGTGTCCCTATACTGAGCCCTTGTCCCATCTCTCTTAGGCCCGATTCACACACAAGTGGCGTATCGCACTGGCGTGGTTCTGGCGTGGAACAGGTTTGTTAATGTAATTGCATTAGCTTATGACTCAATACCCACAGATATGGCGTATGGCGTGTTGGAGGCGTGGAAAATGGCACGAAGACCACTCCAAATGGTCTAGAAGTGGCGTGCCAGTCCCTACGAGCCACCGGTGGAGTCGGAGCGGAGTGGTCTTCGTGCCATTTTCCACGCCTCCAACACGCCATATCTGTGGGTATTGAGTCATAAGCTAATGCAATTACATTACAAACCTGTTCCACGCCAGAACCACGCCAGTGCTATACGCCACTTGTGTGTGAATCGGGCCTTTCAACTTTTTAATCAAATTTTATATTTTGCCAGCATTTAATTATAAAAACGTGTTTTTTGTGCTACTTTTTTTATGCTACTTTAAATGTTATTAATTTATTTAAAAAAAAATAAAAGTAAACAAAATAAAAATAAAATATAAAATTAGCATAACACTAAACTACTATAAAAATAATATTAAAAAATATATTATATATTAAAATCTTACGTGAAAATCCAATTATGAGATCAAATTTTCTTAATTAAAATAATTTACTCACATAATCTTAAGAACCACGCCAGAACCACGCCAGTGCCATACGCCACTTGTGTGTGAATCGGGCCTAAGGCCTAAGGCCCGATTCACACACAAGTGGCGTATGGCCTAAGGCCTAAGGCCCGATTCACACACAAGTGGCGTATGGCCTAAGGCCTAAGGCCCGATTCACACACAAGTGGCGTATGGCACTGGCGTGGTTCTGGCGTGGAACAGGTTTGTTAATGTAATTGCATTAGTTTATGACTCAATACCCACAGATATGGCGTGTTTGAGGCGTGGAAAATGGCACGAAGACCACTCCAAATGAATAATGAAATGGTCTAGAAGTGGCGTGCCAGTCCTACGAGCCACCGGTGGCGTCGGAGTGGAGTGGTCTTTGTGCCATTTTCCACGCCTCCAACACGCCATATCTGTGGGTATTGAGTCATAAGCTAATGCAATTACATTAACAAACCTGTTCCACCCCAGAACCACGCCAGTGCCATACGCCACTTGTGTGTGAATCGGGCCTAACGTCTCTTCCTACGTGTCTTCCATGCAGACGTTTTCCAATCAGTCTCCGCACCAATATCTTTTTCCTCTCCCATTCTAGCCACGTCCCCTGCCTATCGCAGCTTTTTCGCTTTTATAACCCTAACTGTTTCTGGAGATGCATTGAGGTCGTGCAATTCCTCGTTATGCAGTCTCCGCCATTCCCCGGTGACCTCATCTTTCTTTGGCCAATAAATGCTGGAAAAAATCCTATTCTATACTCTCTTCCTATACTCTCATCTCCCAGCGTCATAGACCATCCCTCCCACCCATATAATACAACAGGCAAAATAATTGTTTTATATATTTTCATTTTGATTCCTTTTGATAATAATTTTGATGTGAGATAAGCCTCTTTACGGCATGATAACAGGCGTTTCCCGATTGCAACCTCGATTCTTCTCAAATATTATTATCCTTCGTGAATACATTCAATTTTTCTACATATTCAAATTCTATATTTTGTATGTTAATACTGTTGCTCTTTGTTACTAAATATTTTTTCTTATCACTATTAATTTCAAACCCCATCTCTTTTCCTATCTCGATTAATGTTTCCTCGCTATCTGTAATTGCAATTGCCGAATCTCCTATTATATTTAAGTCGTCTGGGTAACCTAATATTTTACAAATGATTTCCACATCTTACTCTGAAGATCAAAATTTGAAAAAGTTTTATATTACATTATATTACAATATATTCAGTTTACTTATAGCTAACTTTTGTTACGGTAAATGTACAATCTTGGGAAATGTACACTTTTACCGTAAAATGTGTACATTTCCCAAGATTGTACTTTTACCGTAACATATATATATATAGGAATAATTCAATCGAATATTTATCTATCTGAATAATTATTTACTAATGAAAGTGATAACAAGAAATTATTCATAACAATAATAGTTTTTTAAGAAGAAATTAAATTAATATAAATAAAGATAATTTCAAGGTTAATAATAAATGTTATATAATCACGAAGCTTTATAAAGCTATAACATATAAATATATCCTTCAGTATCAATTCAAGTTGAGTGGAGAGAATTGCCAACGGCTGTTGAAATGGATAAATACATCATTGAAGGCGAGAAAGATGATGAATTTTTACAAAAAATACCTAAAATGACAATTGGAAAATATTTATGGACAATTTTAAATCAATATGATCCTAATAAATTAGCAGAGGTAAGGGAGATTTTTATTTAAAAAATATATAATTTTTTTAAAAACAAAGACAAAATAAATAAATGACTATACTATTGTTTTTTATTATTATTATTTTTCATTCATCAAGTATAAAATAAGAGTATCTGGTACACTGAGTCGCCTCTGGGAACTTTAAAATTTTATTTTTTATGATTTACGTATAGTGTTTCAAGAATATTGAAGTTCTAATTGTGAATAATTATAATATAACTGAACAATCCAATTATTATTAAAATCCTTCATTCTACATTTCTTATCTTATAATTATTTTTATTTATACATAGTAAATGGGTCATCACAACAATAATATCATTCAATCTCATTTTTCACAATGGCGTAAGTTATTTTTTGATTAAAAATCTTCGAAAAAATTTATCTAAGATTAATTAATTTATTATTATTCCATCATAATAAATAATTAATCTGAAATAAGATGTTCCTTAATTATATGATCATTTTAAATAAATACCAATTAAAGAAATAGATTGAGTTTTAGACAAATCAGCTAATATAAACTAATAATAAATAATAGTTAGATTTTAATTTTTAATTTTTATTTTCCACCTAAAAATCTATCCGCTTATATCACTCTCTGCGTTACAAGCTATTTGTATTGATCCCAAATAATAATAATAATAATTATATTATAATATTATATTATAATAATAATATTATATCATAATTATTGATTAGATTATTAGACGATATTATTAATTATAAAATTATAATATTATTTTTAATTATAAAATATAATAATAATAAAAGTGCTTATGAGAAGTGCTTTGAGGATTTGAAAAACTGTTGGCATAAGTGTATTGTATCTGAGGGGGATTACTTTGAAGGGGACAACATAAATATTGATAAATAAATAAATATTTTTTCTTAAAAATAGAAAGTCACCTTACTTTTCGAACACACCTTGTATATTAGAATTTATATATAAATTAAGTGCTTGTATGTATTCTGACCATTAATTTTCTTAAAAAAAGCATTTATATTTAGAAAAATTGGTACAATATGTGTTAATTTCCATCATTTTCTACCACTTTTACCCATGTTTCTTGCTACATGGCGATACCGAGACTATAGAAAGATGTTGTTTTGGCAGCGATCCATTTTTGCACTTTTCAGCATTTTGAAACCGTGTTCAAGCCAAGACATGCTGCACCAATCTGAACAAATGGTAATCAGAAGGCGCCATGTCTGGCGAGTACGCTGAATAAGGTAAAAGATCCCATTCAAGTTGCAACAGTGTATCCTTCACCACTCTTGCAATGTGAGGTTGGGTGTTGTCATTCACGAGGATGACTTTGCGTCTATTGCTCGCTCTTGATGGTCTTTCTTGCAACAATACGTAGTTCAATTCGTCCAATTCACGTCGATAGACATCTGCAGATACGGTTTATTAGGTTTTAGCATCTTGTAATTAACTACACCTTCCTGATCCCACGATATGCATAACAAGACTTTATGGCCATGAATATTCCGCTTCGGTGTCGGCGTGGATGGCTATCCTGAACTAACCCATGATTTTTTGCTCTTGGACTTAAGTACTAGATCTACTTTTAACAGAAAACTTTTCTTTTTGCTTGGCAAGCAATGAAACCTCGATTCTGAAACGGTTCGAAATGGCATTTTCGTCAATTCCTGTGTTCGCCATTTTCCCTCCTTTCGGATCTTTTCCATTACATGTAAACGTCTTGAAACAGCTTATTCATTAACTATTAAGCTGTCTGCAAATTCTTAAAAAGTTTGATCAAGGGACCTCGTCCAGTATGTCTTGCTATTCTTGTTTTCGAAATTTTTTTGTCCTCCAGGCTTTTTGTTGACATCAAAATCACCACGTTTAAATCGTTGAAACCAAAACTGACAATTGGGATATGATGGAGCAGCATCATCATAAGCTTGGACGACTTAAAATATTTAAATAAAAATAAATGATTAATACAATATTAATTAACCTCTGTTCATTCGAAAAATATATATTTTTTTCTTTTTATTTATAATAATCTAATATCATTCATATTATTTATATTATAATATATATAATTTATTCTAAAAGTCATATTTTAATTAATATAATATCATTTAATATTATTAAATCAAATTTATTCAACAATTTATTTGAAATAAGATATTCAATTATCATTATAAATGAAATTCAATTAAAGAAAGAAATTATTTCTAAAATATAATAAATAATATGTTAACAATTTTCAAGATCAAAATATGTATATACTTATGTTTGCCAGACTTTGTTACTTCAAAAATTCAGAAATCTTTTAGTATATTTCGTAAGGCCCGAGTTGGAGCAAGTGAGGTGACCAAAATAACTAACCACTCCTCCAAGCACCTCGCTAGATGTTTCGCGCGGACCTCTCTGAGTATAGAGTTATTGGCCCTATGCGCAGTCCAGGGAATACGCAACATCCTCCTCCAACACCAGAGTTTGAAAGCGTCGATCTTCCTTCGGATGTTCTGCTTCAGGGTCCAGGTCTCCGCCGCGTAGAGCACAATAGGAAAGATAATCGTAGTGACAATTAGTTTCTTTATTTCAATGGTTAAGTTGTTGGTTTGCCATATTTTTTTCAGTTTTTCCATTGATGTTCTGCTCATTTGGATACCCCGAATGACCTCAACATCACAGCCACCCTTGTTTTCAACCATGGACCCCAGATAGACAAAACATACAACGACTCCGGTTTGTTGCCACAATTATGGTCCACAATCAAGTGGTTTCCCGTTGCCTTCTTCGGCAAAGAGACGAGAAAGTAAACAAAAGGAAATGAAAAAGCCCTTAGCCCTCGAAAACCTAATCAGGATCGGAAGAAACAAGAGTTGGCCAAGGGAGGCCAAATAGGAAAGATAAAAGAGAGATATCTAGTACAAGTAAGTGGAAGCAATACTAGATATGGCTCGGGACCTCATGGTTGCCAGACCATATGCTCACTAGTTATGAGCCCCTCAAGGAAACATGTAAGATCCCCCAGCGCGCAATACAGACCGCCCGACCCAAGCCACTGAGAGAATAAGAAAAGTGTTAATTATTTATTTGATAATATTAGTAGATATTAATCAGGATTTGATGTTGTTAAAAGTAAATAAATAAATAAAGGATTAGTCTGGACTGAGAGGGGGAGAGGGGTGGAGCACTTGCTTGGTAGGTCGATGAACCCTGATTCGAAATAGTTAGGTGATTAAAATTAAATTAAACAATAATGATTATCATTATCATTAAAAAACACTTATATTAATGTATATGCATTAATAGGTTCATGCACCCATTAATCTCAATCCCGAGAATCACCAATCCAGGATCCATCGCGCCCACCTTGGTGGTAATTGATCCCAAGTGTGCCCATTGAAAAGAGCACATAAAGACCTGCAAAATGATGTAAAACTTATCACCTTTTTCAACAAATACCCCGAGGAATTTGGATGGGAATCAAGAGCGATGTGCCGCACGTCCGACCAGCACCAAGTTCACTCATATAAATATTATTAAAATAAATAAATTTTATTTTATTTCGAAATTAAATTAATAACGAACTTAACATTTTAAAATATTTTAAATAAAAAAAATTATTAATACAATATTTTTTAAAAATTTCAATATGGTTGATGTCCTTGCTACGACATTTAAAATTACTATTTTTTAATAAGAAAAAACTACCAAAGGTGATTTTTCAGGAGCCTGAAACCAATATAGATCAATTTCTCTTTATAAATCTATTGTATAAATTTTAAAAATATCATTAGCAGGTTAAAATATCTCAAAGATATACAAATATATATAAATAACAATATAAATATAGTTAAAATACTATAGATAAACATTTATAACAAACAGTGACATCCTCACATCCACCCCTCAATAAATTTCATGACATGTTTCTTAAAATTTTAATAGAACAAAAGACCTAAAACGCCTACAATATAAAATAAATATTTTCAATTGATGAAGAGAAAATATTTCTTGAATTCGTCTTTTTGAAATTAATAAATTACATGACATGTGGTTCTCAATATTAACGAGAATTGACTAGTCAACACATGTGTGCAAGATGCGGATAAGTTATTGTAAAGTTAACCAGAGGCTACTTGGAGAGGATAAGGTTTTTTCCTTATGCCTTGTTTACACGGGCATAGTTCTTACCATTAGTAGTAACTATAAGTTTTTGGAGTTCAAATGAACCATTCCTATTCTTTTAATAAAGAGATATTATTTTTTAAATTTATTTATTATACCTAAATGTTTAAATATATATTAAATATTAGAGGGAATAGATCATTTTCATTTACCTATAATAATTTTGTTGTTTACTATATTTTCTGTTCAAGATTGATGAAATAAAAAATGAAAAGGTAACATATAAACAATTAATTGATCATGGAAAATCTCTGAGTAAGTTATTTTGTGAATTTGGCTGTGGAATCGATGATCTTGTTGTTGTCTGTTGCGGGAACGAATTAGCTTTCTCATCATCTCTTCTTGGTTGCCTTTGGAATGGTTGTCCATGTGCGCCAATTTATAATAATTTCCCTTCAGGTAAGAACCTTAGCTAAATTAATGTATGTTTCTATAGAATTTAGAAGGGTAGTTAAATTATAATACCATATTTCTGCTTTTTTTAGATGATTACGAAGCAATATTAAAAAAATATGATCCTAAAGTGATAATAGCGAATGAAGAAATTTATCCTCGACTAAAAGATGTTTATAATAAAATACAAAATGTTATTAAGAATTCACCTAAATTTATTCTTATATTAAAAAATGAAAATAATATAAAGAATTATGCAAATTGTTTGTCCTACTCAGATTGTATCACAAAATATGTAATTGAAAATAACAAATTCAAACCTTTTGAGGTAAATCGAACATGAGTCTTTTTGGATCTAAGCAATTGTTAATGTTTTGTCAATTTAAATAGTATGTATAAACATACTTTTTGAATTGACCAATAGTTTATTATATCAGAACAAAACAAAGAAGATTACAATTAAACTATAATCAGTCAGATTATAAATACACTGAATGGAAATTCTGTCTCAAACAGATATGATGAATCCGTCAGAACAATCAAGCTGAGTTTTTACACTAGATCAGGGCTTCTCAATGTGGTAGCCTGCGGCCCCCTAGGGGGCCGTCGACTGACCGCAGGGGGGCCGTGGAATTTCGAAAAATGTGCCACATAAATATCAATAATTAAATAAGGTCATTGTTAACATTATTGACTAGTAAAAGTTTGCATATATAAATTTAAACTTATAAATTTAAGCAATCTAAACTAAAAAAAAATAGGGGGCCATGACTTCCAAGGGCACGTGACTTCAAAAAGTTTAAAAAGTACTGCACAAATGCATCTGCTTCTTCAGAACACTCTCATTGCCTATGGACAGATGGTTGTCCTGACGGATCCGACAGAATTCACATCGAATGTACCGTAGCCTAAGTTATCATGACGAACTTTGTAAAAGTATAAACAGTCAAAGTACAATCTAATTTTATTTTTAAATATGTACTAGCAACAGTTTCTACTTTTGACAGTCATTACACATTAAATCAGACGCGATTCTGAATGAATCATCTTCCTCTTCATGAAGATTTCAACTCTAATGTCAAAATTTATATTTCATTTCTCTAAAAAATAATATTAAAAATAATTGTTTAGATAAATAATAACAAATTATACTGAAATATATATGAAATACATGAAATATCAAAGTAGGGAATCTTCTTCCTAATTTTTATTAGTTAATCTAGTGTTTTTGCATCTCCAATTAATTAAAAAAAATTTTAAATTTGTAATATTTGTAAAATTCTAATATATATTTGTACTATGTTATAAAGCGATTTTATATTTTATTTCCATCATCTCACAATTGGCTTAAAATTTTAATTGAAATATTGTTTATTCCAATAATAGATTCCTGAAAATGAACTCAAAAATCATTGTTGTGTGATTTTGCCAACTTCCGGATCTACAGGACCTCCAAAAGGTGCCCGCCATTCCGATACTTCTATAATGTACGGACTTTTTTTCTGGATGAATACAATAGAAGATAATCTAACAAAATGCATCATTTCTTTAACAGGTATTTTCCATAACTTTAATAAATTTCGAAAAAAAATATTTATTTATTTATTTTAAGGTGGATATTGGTTGTCTGGACTATTTACCAGATGGTGTGCTTTTAATAAAGGAGTTTTAAATGTGCTTTTATTATTTGAAACCGAATTATTTCTTAAATGTGTCGACAAGTATCAGGTAAGTTTTAGTATAGAAATGTTTAAACAATTTTATTTTTAATTTAATTGTTTATTTTAATTGTTTTGTTGTCATATTATATTATATTGTTCAATAGTTAGGATTTATTATTTATATATTAATTTGGATTGTTAAATATAGGCGAATGTAGCATTGATAACACCTGGCTATTTTGGAGCTTTAATGAAATCGGATTGGACACCATACGATACCTCTTCATTAAAGCTTATTTTATATGGCGGAGGGAAAATTTCAGATGAGTTAATTCAATTGTCCTATGAAAAAACTAAATGCAAAAAACTCAATATCTATGGAATGACAGAAATAATGGTCGTTCACAATCCATTAAAAAATATGAAATCCAATGGAAAACTTTATCCCGGTGTGAAAGCAAAGGTTAAATTAAATCATGTGATAAAATTAATATTGCAAATGTTAATTTATTCTTTTGTTTTTTAATATTTGTATTTGCAGGTTATTTCGATAGATAATGGAAATAATTTACCTCCAAATGAAGTAGGAGAACTTTGTCTTAAGGCTTTAACGGTTATCCTAGGATATCAAAACAATCCTGAAGCAACAGCGGATTTATTCGATTCAGAGGTGCTTTTTTAATTTTGGTTTTACTCATTTAATAAATTTTATAAAAAATATATTTTTATTATGTTATACTAGCTCTGATTCCTAAACCTCCTAAGTGATGCATATTATTTTATTGAAAATTAATCAAATAGCTATTAATTTATTTTATTTCAATCAGTAATTTTAACCCAGTCATAATGAAAGATAATAAGCTGTAAATTGATATAAATCTTTGTTTTGTCGTTCTAAATGTTGTCTCAAAAGTTACAAATGCTACCGTGTCCGCGTCTTAAAAAAATCTGTTTTTCGCGAATATCTAGCTTTCTATTGCTTAAATGAGATTTGCACCTATTATCAAAGTTGTAGAGTATAAAGTTCTCATACATATTTTTAGTATTATTAGATTTTTAATATTATATATGTCTAATAGGGCTGGCTTCATACAGGAGATATGGTTTATTATACAGAAGATGGACAATTTTTTGTTGTGGACCGAATTAAAGAATTAATTAAATATAAAAGTCTTCATGTAAATTCATCTGATATTGAAGGATTTATTAATAGTAAGTTCCGCGAGGGTGCCAGTTAACTCCGTTAACCCCCATGCTGCGTGGCATAAAAGATTATTATAATAACATTATATTTTAACTTCACATATAAATAATATATAAGTATATATATATTAAAAAAATCGTTAAAGAAATGATTTAAATTATTTATTTATTTATTTTATTTTGAAGTAGAATAGAATAATAATATAAATATAAAATTTTTTTTATAAAATAACGTTTTTCTCAGGGACTGAAAAGAATAAAATAATTTTTCTAAAAGCCTGACAAAGTTTTTGGATGAATTAGTTCATATACAATGAAAAACATTTGGCGCATTTATTTATATGAAACACATCAAGTCAAATTTTTGTAATAATAACAATTTTATTAAACATATAAACTGACAAAATTTTTATTATGCAATAAATTTATCAATCATATCCAAAACAGTTGATTATATTAGAAGAAATAGTGTTACTTTTTAATGAAGTGTTTGTTTTAGTGTGGCATGTAATTATATATATAAATTATAGGTCTATAAATAATTTAATTGCATAGAAATAAAATAGAAAGTAAATGAAATTTTTTTATATTTATATTATTTTATTCTTTTTAATGCAATTTTAATTCGATAAATTTATTTAATATAACATGAGAAATAGAAAAGATGATGTTATACGAAAATTTGCAAATTCAATAAAACCAAAAAAAAATATTAATTTTCTAAAACTGATTTTATGTATTTATATTAAGTAAATGTTATTATTGAAGTAATGTTTTTAAAATATTCTTAAAGATTTATTTTTGTTAACTTGATGAGGATTGAAAATCAGTGCTCAAATTCAATATTGCAGGATTTTACTGCTGAGCTACTAGTATGATTAAAGTATTTAAAATTACATAATATTTGATTATTTTGTCAGTTTAATATGATATATCATTCATGTAAAAAAGGAAATATTAAAAAATTGAAAATAAATGCATACAGTAAAATAAGCATTTTATACAGACTTATCCAGATACTTAATTTCTCATTCATTAAGTTAAATTAAATTAATTTTATAACTTACTGTTATTGATTATTATTTATTTTTAAAACAATAATGAATAATTGGAACCATTTCATTTATATTTGTTATAAATTACTTTAGTTTATTAGTGTAGCGATAGTAAATTTTCAATTTATTTTTCTGCAGAGTTGGATGGTGTGTTTGAGGTGTGCGTGGTTGGAATTCCGCATCCCTTGGATTGGGAACATGCCAGGGCGTTCGTGGTTCGCAAACCAAACATTCCGATTACTGAAAATCAAATTATCGAATTTATAAAAGGTAAGTTTTGAATTGAATCTCTCTCGTTGTCAGTTATTAAAAAAAAAAAATTAAAACAGTAATAATATATTTAATTATAATTATAATTAATTAATAATATTATATTTAATCTAAATAATATTTATATAATTATGTATTTTTTTTTTAGAAAATTTGCCAGATTACAAATGGCTTTATGGTGGTGTCCAATTTGTCGATGCATTACCTAAAACGATTAGTGGCAAATATATGCGTCGTGAGATCAAAGCAATGTATCGACCTGATAAAAAATAAGAGTTGCAATTACTTTTTTTTTAATTCAATTTTATTTTTATTAAATATAAACTAGACAATGAGACAATTTGTTAGTAAATCAAAATATATATATAACAGGTGGGCTGAAAAGTTCGTAGGCTGACACATACATGGAGCCACTACTATCAAATCCATATTTTTTTGTTAGCCCTAACCATCAAAAGATGCGTGTATAAATTTGACAGCTGTTGCACAATTAGTATCGGAAATATAGAATTTTTTGTTTAAGAACTTTTGTTAATTTGAACAAATGGAAAAAAAGGAATTTCGTATGTTGGTACAACATTGCTTCCGCATCCACCATATTCTCCAGATAAGCCCCCAGCGACTTTTTTTTGTTCTCATCCTTTTAGGATGCTCGCTGGGCGGAAATTTTGCGCGATGAAGAAATGATCGCCGAAACCGAAACTTATTTTGAGGCTAAAGACAAATCATATTATAAAAATGGTATCGAAAAATTATACCACTATAATCGCAGAATCAACCTCGAAGGGAACTATATTTAATAATAAAAACAAATTATATCAAAAAAAAAAAAATTCTTCTATGCTAGTCTACGAACTTTTCAGCCCATCTGTTATATATAAATTCAAAAATAAACATGAAATGAATTAAATAAAAGAAATCATTGCAATCTCAACAAAATATACTGTATAAATTCTATTTGATTTTATAATCTTAAATATAATTAAAAACTATATATTTATTATCAATGAATTTTCATTTATTAATTGACAATATATTTAAAATGTATTGTATCTCTATGAGATAATTACACCGGCAAATTTTGATAAATAATAATAATAAACATCATTTATAGTAAATAAATACTTGATACTTGACACACATATTTTTAGATAAGATTTGAATTAATTTTAAATTGGACACTAATCTTTTATATAATATTTAAAAATGATTAACATCCATATATTTATTATTTCTTATGTAATTTTATTTCTGACTTATCTTTAATGATTATAATATGAAAGAAAATCAATATATATATCTATCTATCTCTGTGGCTCTACGGAACTCGAAAGTTCTTGGCCGCAGCAACCACACCCATCCAAATATTCCTATTCTGAGCCACATCCTTCCAGTTCCTATCCTCACCCATCTCTCTCACGTCCTTTCCCACATTATATATATATATATATATAAAACATAAATAAAGCTTTGTTTAAATTTATTTTCATTTTATTTATATTAATGCACAACCCTTTAAATAAAATTACGAATATTATTTATTAATTAATTTAGCAATTAATTTTAATTTACTAAATATGTATGTAAATTTGAAATAGCCGGTAACAGACTGGAAAGTAGCGCCACTTCATGAATGTGAAGAAATATGAAAAGGAGCATCGCGCGAATTGATGAAAACCCGTAAATAGATATTGCATGCGTGTGAAAGACTTGTATATAGATCATTTGTAAATAGAACTAGTTAAGGACATTAAAATTCGATTACCTAATTTTCTAGGAACTCGTTTTTTATTCCGCCGTAAACTCCAAAGACCTTCCAATTTTACAAATCGAATTTTGTCACAGCATACGCAGAAATGGCTGAAACATTCGTAATTCACATAAGAAAAGAAAAATCTACTCATCAGAAACTGGTAAGCTTATTCCAATTTATCGGCTTTTTAAATAGAGAAAAATACATTTTCCCAAAAGAATTAAGGGATGAAAGTTTGCATGAGGAATTAATGAAATTATCTATAGTGAAAGCAGCGAATAAATCTATGACAAAGGAAGGGCAATATAGAAATATTAAAGTTCAATTAAGTAAAGAAATTAGAAATTTATATATAGATGAATATGGAAATTTTATTTTCAAAGGTGTTGTATTGGAGGAGGAGGCAAATGAAAGTGTATATTCTAATAAAATTAAAGATAATGAGTTAGATATACAATATAAAATTCTAAACGATATAGAAAAAAAATTTAATTTGGACATATTCTATGGAAAGTCACAAAATGCAATTGAATGGCTTGAAATTTTTGAAAATGAGTGTAAAAGATTTGACTTAACAGACCCCTGTTTGAAATTACAAGCAGTAAAATATTTTTTAAAAAATTCTGCCAAGGAATGGTATGATTTATCAATAAAAAAAAATATAACAAAATGGGAAGAATGGTCGGAATCATTTATTTTAACTTTTAAAAAAATAGGATGGCCAGAAATAGAATATGCCTATAAACTGGAGTATAAATCGGGTTCATTAGCCGATTTTGCTATAAAGAAAGAAAAGTTGTTATTAGATGTCGACCCAGAAATAACTTTAAAATCAAGGATTAATCTGATAATAATAGGGTTACCGAGAATGGTGAAATATAGAATGGATAATATTGAAATAAATAAAACTGAAGAATTAATATGTTTTCTAAGGCAATACGATTCACAGAATATTAATATAAATAATAAAATAATAAAAAAGCCTTGTTTTAAATGTGATAGTTTGGGGAAACCAAATAGATTTCACCCTGTAGATGTTTGTTTTAATAAAAATAAATATGAAAAATTAAATAAAGTTTTAATTAGTGATAATGATGTAGAAAAAAAAAACTAAATAAGCCCCATGATTCACAACAGTTGATAAAATTATGAGTAATAATAGATAAAAATAAAATAATTACTGGGATTTATGACTCATGTTCTAATATATCTATATTGAACGAAAAATTATTAAGTATATTAAAAAAAATATATTAGATGATAATAAAATTACATTTAAAACTTTAAATGGTTTGAATCATAGTAAGGGGCAAATTTGAGTAAAGTTGAATATAGGAAAAATTGAAAATATCTTGGATTTACATGTCGTAAAGAATGATAAATTATCCTTTGATTTGATTTTAGGCCTAGATGCTATAAAAAAATTTAAATTATGTCTAGATGACAATTTGAACGTTTTTCAAAAAATTAATAAAAAAACAATTCATATTGATAGATATGAGAGAAAAGAGATTTATGATAATAAATTAGAATTTAAAAAAGAAGAAAAAAAATTAAAAAGAGAAGATTTGATTCAAAATGAAATATATATCAATGAATATATAAAATTGGAAGATTATAAAATATTTTTAAATCATTTAAATGAAAAAGAAAAAGAAAGAATAATTACATTGTTAGAAAAGAATAAAGATGTTTTCGCCAAAGATAAATACGACGTGGGTTTAGTTAGGAATGTGGAAGCAAAGATATCATTAAAAGAATACAAATATATATATAAAAAAACGTATAGATGTTCAATTATAGACCAAAAAGAAATTGACACACAAATTGAAGAACTTTTAAAATCAAATATAATTGAAGAATCAACCTCACCTTTTGGTTCACCTGTCACAATGGTATATAAAAAGGAAGATAATAGGAGAACAAGATTATGTATAGATTATCGTGAAATAAACAGGCTTCTTCAGAATGAGAATTACCCCTTTCCGAGAATTGAAGATATAGTCGTTAAAGTGGGAAATTGTACTTGGTTTTCTACATTTGATATAAACTCGGCTTTCTGGTCTATTGCACTAAGAAAGAAAGACAGAGAAAAATCGGCATTTGTGACGCAAAATGGACACTATCAGTGGAAGGTATGTCCTTTTGGTCTCAGGAACAGCTCTGCTATTTTCCAAAGGGCATTAGCAAACATAATAAAAAGAAATAACCTAAATACATTTTGTATAAACTACATAGATGATATCTTGGTTTTCTCAAAATCATGGGACGAGCATATAAAACATATAGAAATATTAATAAATGTAATAAAAAAAGAAGGTTTTAAAATGAAATTGTCGAAATGTAATTTAGCCAAACATTCCATAAAATATTTGGGGCACATAATAGAAAAAAATAAAATAAAGCCATATAAAGACAATTTAATATCTATAAAAAATTTTAGTAAACCTAAAAACAAAAATAACATTAGACAATTTTTGGGTAAAATTAACTTTTACCATAAATATATAGAAAACTCTGTAAAAATTTTAGAACCTTTGCATAATCTACTTAGGAAAGATGTTAAATTCAATTGGGATGATAGATGCCAAGAATCATTTGAAAGAATAAAAATACTTTTATGCTCGGAACCTATCTTGGCTATATACGACCCTGAAAAAGAAGTTATAATTTATACAGATGCATCTTTAGAGGGTTTGGGTGCTGTTTTGAAACAACCAGATAAAGCTGGAAATTTACACCCAGTTGCCTATTTTTCCAAAAAATTGAATGAAGTTCAAAAAAAGAAAAAGGCAATATATTTGGAATGTTTAGCGATAAAGGAGGCTTTAAAATTTTGGCAATACTGGCTAATTGGAAAGAATTTTACGGTCGTAACTGATCATAAACCCTTAGAAAATCTTAAAGTCAAAGCAAGACCAGATGAGCCTCTTGGGGATCTAATTCTGCAATTATCTCAATACTCATTCAAAATCATATACGCCCCTGGGAAAGACAACTTAGAAGCTGATTCGTTGTCTCGGAACCCAGTACTTGAAAGCTTTGAAAATGAAGACGACATATTAAAAATTGTCAATATGGTATCAGTTGAGGACATTGTTAGTGACCAAACGCTGAATGAAAAAGAAATAAGTGAGTCTAAAAAAATAACAAAAAAGGGAAATATTTATTTCAAAAATTTGAACAAAAGAACACGTATATATGTGTCAAAGTTATTTGGAGTAAATTTAATTAAAAAAATACATGAATATTATGGGCATATCGGTAAACAACAAATAATAAAAAAGTTGATATCTCATTATTATTTTAAAAATATGAATCAGCTGGTAAGTGAATATTGCGATCAGTGTATATTATGCCTAGAAAACAAAACTAGGAGGAAAAGATTAATTGGAGAACTATCACAATTGGGTCCAGCAACAAAACCGTTCCAAATAATGTCCATCGACACAGTAGGTGGCTTTGGAGGTGGTCGATCAAAAAAGAAATTTTTACATTTATTGGTTGATCATTTCAGCAGATACGCGTGGATACTCACTTCAAGCACGCAAACTGCAAAAGATTATATCAAACTAATGAAACCAATAACAGATAAAAATAATATAGAGATTTTACTAACGGATCAGTATAGTGGATTAAATTCTAGTTTGTTTAAGGATTATATTGGAAAAATGAATATAAAATTAATTTTTACAACTGTTGACAACCCTCAATCCAATGGTTTAAATGAGCGTTTGAATCAATCTCTTTCGAACAGAATTAGAATAAAATGGAATGAACATAATTCAAAAAAGCCTTGGCCAAATATAGCAAAGGCATGTGTGAATGAATACAATAGAACTATACACTCGTCCACAGGGTTCGCTCCACAATATTTATTATTAGGAAAAGAAACTTATATTTTACCTGAGGAATTAAGAAAAGAATCAGATTTGAAAGAGGATAGGAAATTGGCAATAAAAAATTCAAGAAATTCATGGGAGAAGAATAGAACTAGAATAAATAAAAATAGAAAAGATCACAAATTTGAAATAGGCGATAAAGTGTTTGTAGATATGGGGAATAAACTTAATAGAAACAAATTGAGTAAAGTAAGAAATGGCCCATATGAAATAATAGAAAAAATTTCAAATTCAGTTTACAAAGTAAACCTACCAAAAAAAGGTAAACAGTATACTCTATTCCATGCAAACAAACTCTTACCTTTTTTCTCAGTTGAGTAAATAAACTGAGGGAGGGAGATGTAAATTTGAAATAGCCGGTAACAGACTGGAAAGTAGCGCCACTTCATGAATGTGAAGAAATATGAAAAGGAGCATCGCGCGAATTGATGAAAACCCGTAAATAGATATTGCATGCGTGTGAAAGACTTGTATATAGATCATTTGTAAATAGAACTAGTTAAGGACATTAAAATTCGATTACCTAATTTTCTAGGAACTCGTTTTTTATTCCGCCGTAAACTCCAAAGACCTTCCAATTTTACATGTATATAGGAATATAAAGCTCAAATACCACTGATAGACGTATTGTTCACTCACACACCACGAAAACTCAAAATCCACAGAACCAATTGAAATGAAATTTGAAATAAACCTCCCCCTAGGGAGGTACGTTGAAAATTTCGGCCTGGATCGCAACCATATTGGGCACAAAAAATCAGCAAATTTTAAGTCGGCCCCGTGATCTGTTTGAAAACAGTTTTGAAGGTGCGCGAAAACTAAAAATAAAATTTAAATTTAAAAAAAAAATTAATTTTAGAAAATTTTTAAAATTACTTGAATTGTTGAAATTATTCCAACATTATGATGGAATTGTTTAGGTTTAATTTAGTAATTAGCAAGGTTAAATTTAAAGTAGTTCGTAGTAGCTATGGAATTATTAAATAATACAAAATTATTTTATCAGAATTATTGATTCTCACTGAATAACTTTTTAGTATTTTTTTTAATTTTCTTAACTTAATTTAATAATTTTACGCCCAATTCTTTCTCTAATTCTTTCTGATTATTATTATTAATATAAATTACACTTTTTTATATAAATTAGATTTTTCATAAATAAAATTTGCATTAACAAATACTAATCTGAAATTTAATTTGCTTTTAAATGAAAAATATTATTGTACGAATAACTCATGAAATCAAGACATAAATCTTATCTTATTATGCTAGCTAAAATTGTTTGTATATATAGCCATGGGTTCTCAAAAACCGCTCTAACGATTTTTTTGAAATTCACACTAGATATAGTATTTATAAAGAAAAATTGAATTTTATTGTTCATATCTCTGGAAAAATACATTTTCATTAGTTTTTTCTTAATTTAAAATTATATATGGAGACGTCAAAAATGGCATCCATATTGAAATTTGACTCCCGCCTTTTTTTAAAGGTTATTGTATTAATATTTTTTATATTTAAAATATTTTAAAATTTTTAATTTAATTTCGAAATAAAATTAAAAATATATATTTTAATAATATTTTATAATTATAAATTACGATATATATTTATCATTCTTCCAATAAAAAAAAATATTCATTCACTTAGAAACATACCTAATAATACATATTTATGTATTATTGAGGACACCAAGTTCCATTCATTTTATTCAGATTGATGCAATGATGCAACATTTAATAATTGTAATAAATAATTAAAGAATTGTATTTCAGCTCGGTGTCTCAAGTATTAATATTACCAGCCAAACCCAATAATAATGAATTATTTTTTTTAACTTAAGTACCGAGCCGAGGCTCGGGGTCCCGGTACTTATATAATATTTATCAAGTTAAATTCTTAAATAAAAAATAATAATTTTATATTCAGAATGATTGAGCATGTTCATCATTATTTTTTATCAATATGAATAAACTAAATACACAATTCACATGATAAATACTAATAAAATTAATAAATCTTTTATTAAATTTTCTAAACTAAAATTTAGAATACGTATAATATTTGGTAGATTTACAATATACCTTTCCCAAATACATAAAAATTTGATTGGATAATAATAATAATAATAATAATTCGTTTAGTTTTTTTATTATGTAAGATTTTTTTATCTGCTCATTAACAATAATTATAAGCACGAGTTTAAACAAACGAAGTTTCTTCCTTCACTCTTCATAAAAAACAGGATTTGTACAAACTTTAGTAGAAAATTAAAAATATAAGTATTTTTTTAAATTTATTTTTATTGTTAATCTCAATTTAAATAATATTCTAATTAATCACAATATTTCTTTAATTTTACAATTAATTTTAATTTTTTTTTTATTATTTATTTAATAAATTTAAAATTTTTTTAAAATCCTCTCATAATTTTCTTAAAAGGCATTCAACAAAAAGTAAAAGAACGTTGACGATTTTTCAAACTTTGACCTTTTAAACCAAACAATAAAATGAAATAAAGAGATCTTCTTTATCTTTAGTAATAAATGATTATGTTAATTATATATCTATATATATATATATATATATATATATATATATATATATATGTAATAAAAATCTCACTTTATTTATTTGGGTCGAAAAAGTTCACTTTGCTGATAAAGAAGACTTTCCAAGAAATGAGAGTGGGGGATGTTATATATAACAGCAGTAAGATATTCAAAAGTAATCATTTGAAAATTTGTTGATTAAATATATAAAGTTTTTACAAATGGAAGATAAATATATTTTACATGGAGAGAAAGATGATAATGCAAATTTATGCCCCAACGTAACTTTTGGCAAATACTTATGGAACAGAATCATTAAACATGATCCGAAAACTTATGCTGAGGTAATATGAGATATTAAAATATTAAAAAAGAATTATATTAACCTTAAATGAAATCAAACTGGTTCTAATCCATTGATAAACAAATTAAATTGAAAAAAAAAATAAACAACTCTTTATTTAAATACTATTTTTCTATTTGTTTTATTTAAAATTTGTTTGTTTTCTCCATTATTTTATTTTTTGTTAATATCACAATTATTTTTTTCAGTAATTATTTTTTTTCCTATTGATTAATTAAACTTATTTGTAATCGAAGGCTTCTATCTCAAAATACAGTAGAAAATATTTAGTAACGATTTGAAGAAAAATAGTTATTTTCTTTAAGCTATGATTAAAAAATCTGGAGTGTCTCCACTCGACTATTTTACAAATTTGAATTGGATTAATTAACCTATATTATATTTAAATTAAATTTAATTAATTATAAATTATAAATTGAAATTAATAAATAATATTTAATGTTTGGCTCTTTGTTGATGGCACCACGTGACGTGCTGGAGCGTGATTTGCAGTGTTAAAAATTAATTCCGAAACTTTCAGCGAATCCATCAAGCTTAAATTTTATATATACAAATTTTATACAATTTTTAATCATGTGAAAAACTATCAAACATATATCTTTATTTTTACGGGCAGTTTAGAGGGAAAAAATTGAAAACTTGGTAGGTAATAACCCACTTCCGGATGAGCTACATGTCTCAAAATATGATAGAAAACTACGAATTTTAAATAATGTCCGTGTACCAAATTTCATTATTCCACCTCAAACCCTTTTTGCGTAATCTTGTCTACATACACACATACACACCCACATACATTTTTCTCAACCTTAGTGAAAATGACTCAGGGACCTTCAAAACGTATAAAAACATCAAAATCGCGACATCGAAAATTTCGTGATCGCAATACTATCTCTGGCGAGATAGTAATAAAGAATTTTTGTTATAAAAATGCATTTAAATATAAATTTATTTAATATTTAATAATTATTATTTTTAAATTATAATTAGCTCAATTGGCATCGAGAGATTAGTTATGATATTAATAAATAATACAAAATTTATTTTATTCTCTATTAGGGACCTCATCAGGATTATATTAAATTAACGAAATAACATTTATAAAAAAACATATTTAAAGAAAATAAAAGACATTTTTATTTATTTTTAAAATATCATTATTTCATGGTAATCTTTTTACAATTCGTTCAGAGATTTGTAAATAATAATTTTTTTAAATAAATACATAAATAAAACAAAATTTTAAAATGATTATAAATCATTTGAAATTTGCATTGATATCGTTTGCATTTATTATATAGATGTATAGATTAATTATCAATATTATACTTTATTAATATTTCAAATTATATTAGGCAAAGAATAAACCCATGCTATATCATCTGGTGGTTCACTCTTGTGTTCAAAATCGGAACTTGTCGTAACTAACTTTTTAGTGGGAATTTATAATTTACAAAAATATTGGAAAATTGCATTATATATAAAACTGATTTTCAAGTAATAAAATATATTAATAAAAAATTAGAACATACAATAATTTAAATATTTAAAATGGGAATGTAATAATTATTTTTTTTAATATAAACGTTTTTAGATTATATTGGATATCTTTATAAATTAAAAATCAATATCGTTATTAAGAACAAGTCAAGTGGCAAAAATGAGAGATTGATAATTAAACGAATTCAAGTAACAAAATAAAATATTGGATATCGAGTGAAAGAGAGTTAATAATAATTTAATAAAGTCATCTACTTGTGTTTTTCATCTTTTCGGGGAATTTTTTTTTAAATAATTTAGTCGAGTTTTCAATCTAAATGTGATATTTTAAAAAGAACAAAAGTACTCTAGTTTTTCTTTAAAGATAATTATTTCCACAATAAATATTTCAGTAATTCTATTGTATGAGTAACTAGTAATAATAATATACAATTTGTAGATTAATGGATTAACTAATGAGGGAATAACATACGGAGAACTGCTGCACCAAGGTAAAGCACTTAGTATAACTCTCTCAAAACTTGGTTGTGGACCCAACGATCTGGTTATAA
Organism: Labia minor; assembly: GCA_963082975.1. NCBI lineage: Eukaryota > Metazoa > Arthropoda > Insecta > Dermaptera > Spongiphoridae > Labia > Labia minor. The sequence goes on along the minus strand of OY720344.1, from coordinate 94,015,512 downwards.
CTTGTTTTGGCAACGAATTGGAATTTACACCCTGTTTTCTCGCCTGTCTCTGGAATGGAAGCCCATGCGCCCCAATCAATGACTGTTTTGACATAAGTAAAAACTAAATCTATCTTTATTAATTTAGATACTGAAATGTTTGATTTTATTTAGAAAAATCAGCGCCCGCTCTAATATTTACGGCGCCCCGAGCAAAAGAATAACTTGAGACTTCTATATACAAATGCCATGTTTGTCGCCCCCTAGAGCGGGCTCTGGAAAGAATAATATAAATAATATGAGGGCAGGTCAATAAGTCCGTGACTTTTTGAATTTTCCGTCTCTTAAATGAAATAGCAACACTAACCCTGCCATGAGGTAACTATCAGCTAACTCGTGTGGTAATTCGAACCAGCTGGGTCTTTTAGTTTTGTTTGACAAAATAGCAGACTACCTAGTGATTTGAGAAGAAAATAGAAACAAGTGAATTTCCATAAAAATCCATGTATTAGGATACGAGTTGCTCCATCATCCCTCCTATTATTCGGATTTAGCTCCGAGTGACTATTTTTTATTTCCAAACCTGAAGAAATGGTTCGGCGGAGACGAAAGAGATTTGACTCCAACGATGAAATCATCTCACAAATACCTATTTTGATGTCCTCGACAAATCTTATTTTTTGGAAGGAATAAAAAATTGGAGAAACATTGGACGAAGTGTCTAGAGCTCAAAGGAGACTATATTAAATAATAAAATAATTTTTTATCAAAAAACCTGCGTTACATACAAAAAGTCGCCGACTTATTGACCTGTCTTCATATGACTACACAATATCTAATTTCATTTATTGTTATGAGATAAATAGAAAATTTATTGATTTTTATAAATATTTTGAAGTAAAATGTAAAATGATAAGTTAAGTTTTTTAATTTAATTTGTATTCATCCAATCGAAGTTTAATTGGTATAACCTTCAGAATTTGTGTTCATAATTTAAAAATTCATTTAAAATATAAAAATAAAACTTATAAAAAACATATAAATGTAAAGTATAGCTAAAATAGACTTAAATCTTAAAGATTTTTTTTGTTATATATGGTAATGATAAGAATTTTATAGACGATTACGTACATCATCTTTCGAGTTATGGGGCTAAAGTGATAATTTCATCAAAGAAAGTTTATCCACGTTTAAGAGAGGCATGTAGAAAGATCTACCAGGATAAGAAGGATTCAGTCCAATTCATTGTCATTGGATCCAAGGAGGAACACGAAGACTTTGCCAATTGTTTATTTTTGTCGGAAATATGGAATGAACCTACCTTAGATAATGATAAATTTATACCTTTTCAGGTAAATATTTAATAAAATAGTCTTTTTATACACTTAAGGATAAGGATTATTTTAAATGTATGGATATTACAGCTTCCAGAAAAGGAATTAGAAGAGCACTGTTGTGTAGTAATGCCTTCCTCTGGTTCAACTGGGCCACAGAAAGGAGTCCGTCATTCGGAAAAATCACTTATGTACTCTTTTTTTCAAGAATCTATAATCAATAGAAAATATACAACCATTACTTCATTAACAGGTAAAAAAATATATAATACTTATTGTCATAGAATATTCATATTCATTTAAACTTAATAAAGTAAATTTTTTTTATGAAATTATTTTTTTTTTCAAAAAATATAAAAATAAAAAGATTTTCATTAATCTTATAAAAATGTTATAAAAAATAATTATAATAATAATATAAATAATGTTATAAAAATATATAAATATCTAAAATCTATCTATATATTTATTTTTATTCAAGTCTTACTTGCTTATTTTCGAACATTAAGGTAAATTAATATTAATCTATTAATTTATAGATCAGATAACATCAATGACATCAATTAACATTATATAAAAATACATTAATTTTAATATTTTTATTCATTTTACCAATAATATAAAATTTCAATAAAATAATTTTGTTGAATAGCAGAATATTTTCTTTCTTGGGCCCCTAAACTGCTGTAGAGATGGTTTATGATTTATGAAACTTTGTGTGTTTATTTACATTATTTTTATTTTATGTGAATCAGTATACATTAATATTTTAAATCTCTTCTTATTTTTTTTAATTTATAATCTAATCTGTAAATTAATAATATATACGAATTATTTACATATAATATAATATTCTTCCATATTTTATATTATTTTTTATTAGAATTTGACACTTTATAAACTACATATGGAGAGTATAATACATAGTGAATGTAGTCTAAAAAAATAACCATAATATTTTATTAATCTAATACTAAAATTAAAATAAGCTGGAGTGTCTCCACTCGACTATCTCGCAATTTGATTTGGATTAAATAACATAATATATTATATTTAAATTAAATTTAATTAAATATAAATTATAAATAATAAATATTAAACCAGCGCATGTTTGGCTTTTTATTGATGGCACCATGGCACTTGTTGGTGCGTGAGATTTGCAGTGTTAAAAAATTAAATCTGGTACTTACAGCAATTCAATCAAGCTGAAATTCTATATATAGCAGTTTTATACAATTATTAATCATGTGAAAAATTATCAAACATATATTTTTATTTTTACGGTCACTTTAGAGGAAAAAAAATCAAAACGTTGTAGGTAATGACCCTCTTCCGGTTGAGCTACATTTCTCAAAAGTTGATAGAAAACTATGAATCTTGAATAATGTCCATGTACCAAATTTCATCATTCTAGCTCAAACCGTTTTTGCGTAATCTTGTCTACATACATACACACACACACACACACACACACACGCACACAGACATTTTTCTCAACCTTAGTGAAAATGATTCAGGAACCTTCAAAACGTATAAAAACATCAAAATCTCAACATCGAAAATTTTCGTGATCGCAATACTATCTCTGGCGAGATAGTAAAAATAAAAATTTAAAAATATTAATTTAAATTCAAACACACGTTGAAGCACCAATTTGATTTATTTGTTTAAGAGTTTTTGGTACTTAGATGTTACCCAAGGATTTATAAGTTTCTAAATCCCCTAGCCCAGGTTTATTATATAAATTTAAGTTGAGGACCCTTAAATTGTAAAATTTTGAATACAATATTTTTCTCATCATTAAAAATCTATAATAAAATTATATAAACGAATATTCCTTTGTATACAACTTTGTTTAATATTATAATTATCAGATTCACAAATATCTTTTTATTTAAAGATAATATATACGAGGGTAATTCACAAAGTAGGTTACGTTTTGGAATTAAGACAAAACTAGTACAGGAAAATGTTTTTTACTATATACCTTTGAAAGAGCAACTAAAATACTATTTTTCTACATAATCGCCAAAAAAGTTGAGACATTTATCGTAGGGATCAACAAGCTTCCTTTCTCATAGAAATCCGCCGCCTGAGTGTTGAGCCAGTCAGTCATGGCCGCGCGGAGATCGTCGTCGTCATCAAAACGCTACGTTGCAAGCCAGGACTTCATCTTTGGAAACAAGTGGAAGTTACTTGGTGCAAGATCTGGGCTATTCGGCGGATGAGGAAAACCTCCCACTTGAAGGTCTGAAGGAGATTCTGTGTGACATTTGCCATGTGAGGTCGCGCATTGTCGTGCAAAAACAACACTTTTGAGTTGAGTTTCCCTCTTCGCTTGTTTTGAATTGCCCTTCTTAGGTTTCGCAATGTTTGGCAATACCTATCAGAGTTTTGATAACGAGGACAATCTCCACGCGGCCGTGACTGACTGGTTCTACACTCAGGCGGCGGATTTATAAAAGGAAGGAATTTCGAAGTTTGTTCATCGCTACGATAAATGTCTCAATTTTTTGGCGATTATTTAGAAAAATAGTTGCTCTTTCAAATGTGTATATAATAAAAAACATTTTCCTGTACTTACTAGTTTTGTCTTAATACCAAAACGCGCGTAACCTACTTTGTGAATTGCCTCGTATAGCTATAGTACGTGGAACACTGAGCTATCGCTCGACCCTTTAACAAATTTATATAATTTATTATTATAAAAAATTGTTAAATGGGTTTTCAAAAATGACCCATCAAAAATATGCTTCCTAGAATGGTACTAATTAATTAAAATAACTTGATTTTCATTTCAAGATGAAAAATATATTCAAATTTACTTGATAAAATATTTGATCTTATATGTTGTTATAATTAGATCACTTATGTTTTATAATATATTTTTCAAAGTAGTAATGGCTTATACACTGTTTTGACCAATGATTACTTCTGATAATAACATTAATTCTGAAATTATATTGACACTTGTCTATATTTTAATTAAGAAATGCGGATTAAGAAAGCACGTTATATTTTTTCTTTTTATTTATAATAATCAACAATCATTTATATTATTTATAATTTAATCTAAAAAACATTTAATATAATATAATTTATTTAATATTATTATAAAAAATTTATTCAACAATTTATTTGAAATTCCTTCCTTCATATGTTTTTAACTTCATGAATATTTTTTTTTTGGTGTGAGAATGATAAATATATTTCGTAATTTTTTTCTAAAATATTATTAAAATAAATACTTTTAATTTTATTTCGAAATTAAATAAAAAATTTTAAAATTTAATTTTTTTTTTAAATATAAAATATTAATACAATATCAATTAAAAAAGAATTGCGGGAGGAAAATCTGATAATAATAATATATATACAATTTTTGCTAGTATAATAAGATAAGATAATAATTTGGATATTATAGTTATTTATATAATTATTTTACTATTAAATTATATGGATATTGTAGGTGGTTATTGGGTTACTGGATTGATGACACGATTTTTAGCACTATTCAGTGGAGCAATAAATATTCTTCTTCTTTTTGATTGTGACACATTTTTGAGTTCTATAGAAAAATACAAGGTAGTATATTTTTTAAGAATTATTTATTTAATGAATATAAACATTTTCCTTAATTTTATTTATTGATATTAGATTGAATTTGTTGTAATCACTGTTGGCTATTTGGGAGCGTTGATGAAATTCGATTGGTCGTCCTACGATACGTCATCCCTCAAGGAGATTTTGTATGGTGGTGCTCAATTGCCAGATGATATTGCCGATTTTATAGAAAAGAAACATATTCCAGCCTATAATGGTTATGGAATGACCGAGATGATTATGCCTTTTACATCGTTTGCAGTGAGAAAAAAGAAAAGATCACCAGGAAAACTGATTTCAGGCGTTTCTGCAAAGGTTCGTTTTATTCTTTTTCTTTCATTTTATAATAAAGTGAGGACTATCAAATTTATTATAGGATGAAATGGGAAAAAACTATTTCTCACGGAATATTAAAAAATAATTAATAAAAAAAAAAATGAATTATAAATATTGGACACTATGATATTGATATATTTTATAATTAGAGTAATTTTTTTTTCTCCTTTTTCAATACTTTTAATAATATTATTTATTTATTTTAAAATTTTTCACTACCAAAAAATATTTATTTGCATATTTGTAATATCTTTAAGACTGTTGATCAAATCTAATCACATTTCAGTCAAGCTTAGATTTTATTTTCCAATTATATTTTTATTAAATAAATCAATTTTTAAATTTTTAAATTTGGTAAGATTTTGAACTCCCGTTCACAGTTTGTTAAGTCTTTAGGTCTTCACTATTTGATCCATAATTAAATATTTCGTGAATTTTAATCATATTATATATTGTTTTAAGAAGATTCAAAATTAGATCACAGATCTAATTTATTGAATAAAATAAACTTTTAAAATTTTGATTAATATTTAATATTTGATTAATATTAAAAATATATATCATTCGATTTAATATAATAGTACCTGGTTCACCAAGCCGCCGCCCGGTACTTTAAAAAAAAATATTCCATATGAACTATGAATATTTAAGATTAAGATTATTTATTTATTTATTTATTTATTTATTTATTTAAAATTAATCAACTATAAAATATATGAAAGAATTTCATATAATTTAAAAGAACATATATTCTCTCAAAGTTATAATTTATTTAAAGTTATAAAGTTAATAGTTCTTAAAAGGCAATCCTCGTATAATATAAGTACATACTTTTATTTATCTCATTAATATTCTACTTTTATTTGTATATTTTTTCAAATCATTGTCTTCTAATTTCATAATATTTCCTTTATTATTTTTATTTTTTGATTGCATTTACTAACTAAAAGAATTTATTATTTGTTTCACTAGATTGTATCAATGGAAACTGGAGATAGTTTGCCGGCAAATCAAAGAGGAGAACTTTTTTTGAAGGGACCCAATATAATGCAGTGTTATCACAACAATCCAACATCTACAGCATCCCTATTCGATGAAGAGGTCAGAAAAATTTACCATCTCTTTTCTAATTCAAATAATTGCTGTGTTGTTGAAAATAAGTGAAATTGCTTGGTTCTGTTTGTTTTCATAATAAGATATACGACTAAATTAACTTTCCCAGAGTGTATCCAACTGGTTCATAACTTACCTAGCAAATGTTTGTTAGAAACTTAACTATCACCAACACACTAATCTAATTCCTATAATCTGACTTTCCTTTCGATCTATTTTGTTTGTTATTTAAATATTTGTTTTATTGTATTATATATAAAATTATAAAAAAAAAATATTTTTTATTATTTTGAAAATTACCAAAGTAGATATGTACCACTCAGAAGCCAAACCGAATAACTCCAATTTTTAAAATTTTGCTAGTAATATAATGTAATGTAATCTGCAACATAAGAAGTGAATAATGAACTTGATAATCTTAATATTGCAATGCAATATACATTTTTTTGTAATCAATACACCTGAATTTTCTACAAGCTGAAAATTTGGACTTCATTTTCTCAGTTTCTTAAATGTGGAGTTAATCGTTTTAGCTTCTGAGTGGCACATATATAGAAATTATAAATTATCAAATTTTATAATTATAAATTATCTATGTATTAAAGGGTTGGCTTCAAACTGGCGATTTGGCTTATTATGATGAAACTGGATATTTTTTTATTATCGACCGGATTAAAGAATTAATCAAATATCAGAGTCTGCATATCAATGCTTCGGAAATAGAAGGGCTTATTTATAGTAAGTATAAATATTTAATTTTAAGATAAACAAAATATATAATATAAATATTTTATTTCGATTTTTCTCTATCTCACATTTCATGTTATCATAGTTTCAAATAATGAAGACCATGAAATAATGTAATTTGGTATATTTTTAATTTAGAACTAAACGGTGTCATTGAAGTATGTGTGGTTGGAATACCTCACCCAATCGATTGGGAACATACCAAGGCGTTTGTTATACGCGATCCGCAGTCTAACATTACAGAAGAAGATATTATAAATACAGTGAAAGGTAATCTATTTAAATAAATAAAAACTAAATCGTTCCTTTATATAAAATTGGAATAAATACAATAATTGATTTTTTATATCAAAATTTTAAATAAATGTTAATATATTTAAATATATATATATGTAAAAATATATTTTGTTGTTACAGATCAATTACCTAAATACAAATGGCTACATGGTGGGGTTCAATTTGTAGACAAGTTACCAAAAACATCAACTGGGAAATATTTACGTCGAGAAATACGTCAATTACATAAAATCACTGCTCATTGAATATTATTTATTACCTACCATTAATATTAATATTTTAATTATTTAATTTATTCGAATTATAATAATAGTCTACGTTTGATTATTCGTGGATGTTTACTTTTTATACGAGTATATTTTATTTATGCTTTAGTGTTTAACAAATATCTGTATCTTGAATTTATCTATCTATCTCTGTGACTCTATGGAACTTGAAAGTTCTGGACATCAGCAACCACATTTCTCCAAGTGTCCCTATCATGGGCTACAACCATCCAACCCCTACCCTCTCCCGACTCTCTAACGTTCCTTTGTACATTGTCCATCCAACCCGTCTTGGTCTTCTAAGCGGACATTTCCCAATCGGTCTCCCCACCAATATATTTTTCGCCATTCTTTCTTCTCCCACTCTAGCTACGTGCCCTGCTCATGGCAGCCTTCTCGTTTTTATAACACCATGTCTTGAAATGTATAGAGATAATGCAATTCCTTGTCATGCAGACTCCGCCATTCCCAGATGATCTGTTCTTACTATATTTTGAATATAATATTTTAATATATATAATATAAAATTGAATTTTTTATTTAATCAATAATTTATCCTATATATGTATAAATTTTTCCTTTCTTCTTCTTTCAAAGATTAGTGTACAGGAAAATATCTAAGAGTTATATTCTGACATATTTTCATTTATGCCTGAGAGTGTGTCGCTAAAAATAAAAAAACTATTATTTAGAAAAATGAAATGTTTTATAATTTATATATTGAGTATTATAAAACAGAGACAATTAACCTAAATTAGAGAAAAGAGATTAAGAAAAAAAAAAAAACAATTATAGGCCCTTCAACTTAATATGAAGAAATGTCATCTAAGTTTTGAGTTCAAAGGATAATAATATTACTTTCGTTGTACATAAAAGTTCTTTTTATTGTAATTGAAAAAATATTTGTTTTAAGATTACAAATATATAAAGATTTCAACAGATCAATATATTTTTTTTAGTCATTTTAAAATAAAATTGAAAAATGATATTGAAACAAAAACACTAATTGATCAATGTGTGTACTTAATCTATTGAATTATTATAAAAAAAACAATATTTTGCATTATTTAACAAAATAATACTGGACCTTAATGTGTGAACACTTTTTTTTAAACAGTAATCTATTATTTATTTATTGTTTTAATAAATATAATAGTAATTATATATATATATATATATATATATATATGATGAAAGGAACTTTTCGATTATTTCAACTTAATTAACTAACAATAATTATCTAGTTTAAATTAATATAGAATATAATTATATAGGTAAATAAAACCCTTTTTAGTATACATATATAATATTAATATATCTTACAAGTCAAATCAAAATATGTATAATAATAAAATAAAAATACTAACATATTATTATTAAATTAAATATAAAATTAGGATTTTTTTCTTCATTCCTTGAATTGTTATTATTATTTAAAAAAAATGATATATATTATGCATTATAATATAGATAAATGATTTCTAAAATTCAAATTAAATAATACTTTATAAAAATAGATAAGTTTAGAAGAGATAGTTAATGCTCGAATTAATCATTATTTTAATAACTTTGGGAAAAATGGAGTTTATTTTTGTTTTGTTTTTTTTTTTTTTTTTTTTTTTGAAAATATTAGAATTTTATTTATTTATTTTTAAAAATAAATTAATGAATAGAAAAATAATTTTTCTCTTAGTCTATATTTGTATTATAGAATTGTCTATAAATATAATATATACTTATTCCGAAATATAAATATTATCATATCATTTATCATAGAATAAATGAAAACAGACATCATATCATTTCAAATAAAATATTAAAAGAGTATTTCTCTTTTATACAAAAAACAAAACAAAATCTATATTAGTTTATTTCTTTTGTCAATATATGATAGGAGTTAAGAGACAAAAATCAAAGATAAAAAAATTTCATTATAGGAATTCGTCACCAAATCTAATCCCATATCAAATTTATTAGCAATATTTTTGATAATAATAAAAATAATGAAATACAAAATGTATTTGATTCTTGTATAGTAAAAAATAAATTAAAGTTCCTGGCTAGTCATTTTCTATTTAAAAAAATTTATATTAAATGGTGGAACACAATTTATATATTTTTTAATATTAAAATATCAAAATATGTAGGTATACGTTAATTATTTATATTTTTATTTTTTCGAAAATAATATAAAATTATTTATATAAATTTATAAATGGGAATAAATTTATTTAGCTATAGAATTGAATTTATATAGACTTGTATTTCTTTATATGAATTGAAACAGTTTGGTGGGTGGAAATTATTTATTGTTGTTCATTCAGAATGCAGACAGGTTTCATTGGGTTGTCGAGGTCGCTAAATTTGAATTTGACGTGAAAATTCAAAAGCACAAAATGACAAATCAAATATGACTAGGAGATTTTTTTGATTTCCATTAACAGTCGGTTAGTAAGATAAAATAATATCGATGAAAAAATATTTAGATATTTTACGTAATTTTGGTAAAAAAAAATTAAATTGAAATAAAATATATGAATAAAAATATAAGATCCCTCTATTATCAGGATTATTTTTTAACGGAGATCTTAATATTTTAACTGACGATTAAATTCAGAAATCATAGGAATATACTAATATATGCATAAAAAAATTTCAAATTTATTATGTTCAGTCGTAACTTAATTGGTGAAGGCATTAGCTAGAGTAGTGATTCTCAACCTGGGCGATCGACATCTTAAAGGGGGCGATAAGTTATTTTTGGGGGGCGAAATCATTTTCAACTCTAAAAAACGATCAGGCTTTTAAACATTTCCGCTTTTTTTCAATTTTTTTCAATATGGTTCTGAAACTCGATTTTTCAATATGGCTCTAAGTATCACCAAGTGTACCTTCCTTATATTAGGGATTGACATGCAATTTTTATCTGTTAAAATTTATAGGGGAGGGGGAGGGCGAATTATGAAGTCGGCCTTACGAAGTGGGCGTTTGGTCCAAAAAGGTTGATAAACGCTAAGTTAGAGACTTTTAGGATCAAAGTTCAAACATTACCAGTTTCAAAAAGTTAAAAATTGATTAATTAAATAGCATCCAAATAAATTATTAGTATGTTGAAATGGTCTTACATCATAAAAGCCTTAAACAATAAAATCTATATATTTTATTATTGTTATTATTCTGTATTTTGTATTTTTTTGAATTTTAAATTGGTGACAAGTTAAGGTTCAGTTGTTGAAATTATAATAAAGATTGAATTGCCACTTTAAACACATATACTATAAATAAAAAAATAATAACAATTGAGACTTATTCATGGTACTACAGGTACTTCAAGTATATAACATTTTTAATAAATAAAGATTAAGAGAGTAGAGATATTTGACTTAGTTGGTATAATATTCAATAGCCAATTAAAATATTAAAAAAAATTGATTTTTAATTATATAATCCGTGTTTTGAATTACCTATACATATTTCACCATATAAATACATATTAAATGTATTCTATTTCAAAATAATAATTAAATAATTTTCATTGAATTATAACTTTAAATAAAACTGTAGATCAATCAATTGGAAAAAAATATTAATTAATATAATGATATGCTAATCATTAATATTTCAATTAAAAGTTTAAATCAAATTTGAGGTTAGGTCAAATGCGAAATAAAATGGATAATTGAATTTATGGAGAATTATTTTTTTATACCAAAATATGGTCGAACTATGATTAATTAGAAAATTGATACTATTATCATATTAAAGTATATATATAATATATATGATAGGTTGAGATGAAAAGAGATGAATTATTGATCGAATCCCTAGATGATCTTCAGATGATCATATTGATCTAGAAGGGTTGACAATGTCATATAATGATTTGCATGGGTATAAATGAGATAAATATTAAAAATTTATTTAAATACCTACATTGAATTTATTTATTAAAAAATGAGGTAAATAATTAATTAAATTTTTTTAATGAAAATTTAATTAAATCTAAGCTCTTATTAAAAAATCAAACAATAGTTGCTTCTCATTAAATTTTCTTAACAATCTAATTTTGTAAATACTCACATGATATTGTAATTTATTTAATTGATTATAAAATAATATATAATATGTAGAAATATTAATAAGTATTATTAAAAGTATTTATACTTTTAAATATAATAAAAATAAATTTTACAAAAAATACAAAGAACCCGAGCGGTTGTCTTATCAATAGCTATTTGAATTTTTTTTTTTCGTAACAGCTGCGCACCCTCATTGAAACAATCTTTCTCTTCTTATATGGGGTGGGAGGGAGGGGGATGCGCTCCACAGGTCGGAAACTGCTATTCTAAACAAATAACAATACTTAGGCTATATGGAAAAATGATGATAATACTTTGTTAGCAATTAATTTTTGATTAAAATCAATCAAATAATGGATATTCTTTAAAAATTATAGATCTAAAATCTTCTTGCTAAAATTTAGAAGAAAATTAGCACTTAGATTTCTTATCAAATTTCCATTTGAAAAAGAAGCAATTTTCATTTTATCTAAAAAAAACAATAAATAATTTAATTATATGATTAAAATGCCATTTTTTTAATTATTTTGTTTTCTTATTATTAAAATTAAAACAAGTTATGGTTAAAGAGCAGATATTACTCAGCCAGAACATCGACGTCGATTAGACGTCTAATCTAGGAGATCTAGATTACGTCTAGAAATATAACAACTGAAAATTGATATTTCTAGATGTCTATATAGACGTCTAAATTGATATTTCTAGACGTACATTTAGATCAGACGTCTAAATTGAATTAAATTAAATTCTATATAGACTTCTAAATTGATATTTCTAGACGTAATCTAGATCTAGACGTATCTAGATCTTCTAGATGTCGATTAGACGTCTAATCGACGTCGACGTTCTGGCTGGGTCAATATATATATTGGTAATTCAATGTCATTAAATAATTATTTTATTTTGTTTTTGCAAAATGGGAATGAAATTATTGTTCCAGATTTTTATTTTATTGATGTCAATTATTTTTTTTTATAACATCTCCTTTGAATGACATTAATTACACTGACTTAGCTAAAATTAAATAAATTCAATTCCCTTGACCTGGCCAACTAAAATCAAATGTCCCTATAATATAATACGGTAATTATTCAAGTAAACGCCTTTTCGTGGATTTGGTTAATACTTTACCACAGTGGTTTCCTTTTGCAATTCCAAATAAACTTTTCTTATGAAATTTTTTCGGGCCTCTTCTAGTTTACGAGATAAAAATTATTATTAAGTAATGTTTTATAGACTAATTCACTAATAATTCACTTATTCACTAATTTTCGGTTTTTATAAGTTCGGTTTGGATATAGGAAAATTATTTAATTAATTAATTTTTTAATTTTTATAAATCTAAACCGAACTTATAAAAACCGAAAATTAGTGCGTCCTCTGGTGGTCAATTGATAAAACATGGTAGCTAAATAGAATATCAATGGATTCATCTTTAAAATTTTAATAATTTTTCTTTCGTAAACTAGAAGAGTCCCGAAACAATTTCATAAGAAAAGTTTATTTGGAATTAAAAAAGAAACCCACTGGTAAAGTATTATCCAAATCCACCAAAAAGCATTTACTTGAATAATTACCCAAGAAACTATAAATTATAGTTCATTTTTATTATTTTATTTTAATTTATTGTGAATAGTATTTGAAAATTACTTACTTTTTTTATTTGTCCTTGAAACTAAATTAACTTCTAAAATTTCTTCCTTTTTTTTAAGGATTCCAATTGTTAATATTAATTCATATAGTTAAATTTATTTTCATCTTTTTTCAGGAACATTGATGTCTTGAGTGTTTTATTTTATTTGAATAAAACATTACAATTATTTCAAACATCCGACTGGATTTTGAAATGATCTTATTTTCTGATATACATAAAAAATACTATTTTATATTTGAATCTCAAGTTTAAGATCAAAATATTAATAGTTTATTATTATTTTTTTTAGTGTTTCATTATATAGATTCATTTAATGTTATAAGAAACAAATAAGGAATTAACAATAAATGAATTATTATTGCTTTTTTCGTCTCATTCAGTTAATTGAGATTTTCTTTAAAAATATTCACATATACACATAGAAAATTGCACACATTTATTTTTTATTATAATTTTTGTTCTTTTTCACTGTTCCAGTTTTGCTACTTGAGGAAAATCGATCCTCCTCGGATGATTTGGTGCTTCCTGTGAATTCCCGATCCGGGGAGGTTTGATTTGCTGCGTTCACTTTAATTTTAGGACATTCCACAGGTTTCGCTTTGGAAGAGGTTGACGACGATGGCGATTTCGTCTGAGGATTTGATTGTGGTTTCATTTCAGGCTTCTCCTGTAAGATTTTAATAGAAGATTAAATAAATAATATGTCCAATATGTTATCCATTGAAATTGAACATTCCTTTAAATATGTATAAATGAAAATTGTATGACCATTAACTAACTTATATGGCTTAGAATTTTAACTTCTAGAATATTTTATTGTGAAAATTCTAATAATATTTCCAATCGAATACTATATCTTATATTTAGATTATTAATATACAATATATAGGATATATATGATTTTATTATCTATATATTATAAATGTATTTAATATAATTTTCTTACGATATAATATAAATTTTTATAATTTTAAATAATAAATAAATTTTATTCTATTGATTATATGAACAAGTTTATAATTTAATTTTTCCTGTAAATATATACATACAAATTGTATTCGTTTTATATGTATAGGAATTTTAAATTTATTAAATGCATTCTAATATATATATCTTCACCCCACAATTTTATAAATATTAATTTATATTATAATATATATAATAAAGTCATACAAGGAATTGATCATTGATAAAATATAAAGCTACATTATAGGTATATACCTACTCTGATTTCAAGTATAAATGAATAATCATATTTTGTTTTTAACTTCATTTATTTATTCAATGAAAGTAGGTTAATATTAATTAATATTCAAAATAATAATAATAATAATATCTAATAAAAAAATATATATAAATGTAATATTTGTTAATTCACTTTTTTGCATCCCTCTATATGTACATATAATTTTTAAAATAATATTTGTTTTTTTTTAAATGAATTGGTAATAAAATACATAAATATTTTTGAATGGGAGCAAGCGTACGGTTACTTGAAAACGACTGCAGAATAAGCAGTTGAAACGTTGTACAATTATTTTAATTTAATAAATAATTTTATACAAATAATGTGGTCTTTTAATAAAAATTCTCTTAATAAATACATAAATAATTTACCTTGGAGGATTTTTCGGAACCGGAAAGTATCGATGATGTTGTTGAAGATTGATCGAGTGATTTTTGTTTTTTGATACTTCCTAACATAATTTTTGTGGGCCCTATATGAACATGTGGCGTATTTAATGGCGCAGGAGATTTTTTTGTGCCAGGCTTAATTACTATCTTTGGTTGTGGTCGTGATTGTTGTTGTTGGTGTTGTGTTGCAACAAAAGACGTATCAACAGACTTTGTAGTGGATGGTTTGCCTGTCATTGATGAGGTAGATGATGGTATCGACTCTGGAATATCTAAACTTGGACCAGATGAAGGCTGAAAATTTATTAACAAATGAATTAATAGTTAAACAATAAAAATAATAAAAATGCATTTATTGTAATTCCTTCCAGTTAAAAGTTATTTTTTATTCTTAGAAATCAAATGGAATTTTATATACTTTTATATATAATAAATATCTATTAAATTGAAACAAATTTAAAATTAATTATATCCTAAAGAATTATTTTTCAATGTATTTTATTTATTTAATCTATGAAAATAAATTTGTACCTATAAAATTTTATTCTATTTTATTATATTCTATTATATTAACGTGTAATTTAATTCCTTTCTATGTTAATTGTATTCATTTTGTATGTATATGGATTTTAAATTTATTAAATGCCTTCTGATAAATGTTAAAATCTTTTATAAAATATAAATCACGTTTAAAATTATTTTCAATATTTATCTCATACATAGTGATTCAATTTGCAAAAATAAAAAAAATGATGAATTAAATTACCACTCGAATTTGTTGTATAATATGATACAAGTTAATTGTTTTTTTAATATTTTTTTTTTAAATTACGAGTGTAGGTCAACAAGTCCGCGACTTTTTGAATTTCCCGTCTCTTAAATGAAATGACAACACTACTCCTGTCAGCAGACAACTATCAGCTGACCCCTGTCGAAATTTGATCCAGCTGGGTCTTTTAGTTTTTTTTTGACATCCATAGCAGACTACCTCGTGATTAGAGAAGAAAATGGAAATAAGTGAATTTCCATGAAAATCCATGAATTAGGATACGAGTTGCTCCCTCATACCCCTACTCTCCGAATTTAGCTCCGAGTAACTATTTTTTGTTTCTAAGAAATGGCTTGGCGGAAAGAGATTTGACTACAACGGTGAAATCATCTCACAAACAAATGTATTTTGATGTCCTCGATAAATCTTTTTTTGGAAGGGATAAAAAAAAATTCGAGAAACGTTCGACAAAGTGTATAGAGCTCAAAGGAGACTACGTTGAAAAATAAAATAATTTTTTATCCAAAAACCTGTGTTTCATTCAAAAAGTCATGGACTTATTGACTTGCCCTCGTATATTATATTGTATATTATATAATATATGATAAGACAACTCAACTGCTTAATTCAAAATATGGCCATATAACAAAGAAGAAAACTTATTAATCTAATGAAAGAAAATCTTTATTTTAGTATAAAATTAAATGTTATTGATTCGACTTTCTTGATTTATTGATTTATAATAAATAATCTGTTCAATTATCGATTAGAATTTTTAATTAAAAAAAAATAAATGTATATTATCCCTTACAAGGGATTCTTGTTTAGTCTTTCGACCCAGGGTGCTAGATACCCTAGGCGGCGGTGGTGGTGGCATCCCTCGGTTTCCTGCTGCTCCCGTTGGAACAAGCGGACCGAAGAACAGGGTTGAAGCCACAGATGTAGGGCTGTTGTCCTTATTGTTGTTGTTGAGCAATGAGAGACCGACACTTGTATCCGGTGGCAGAGAGATGCGTCGCTGCTTTTGTTGTTGTTGCAAATAATGTTCGTCTAAATCTGGTAGGACTTTTGGAAAATTACGCTCTTCAATTGGAACTTTAGAACCTGAAATGAATAGGATACTTATTTAAACAAACATGGCATATGGAGGTAGTGGGAGGAGGGGAGATTCATTGTAATCAATTTGCTAATTCAGAGGACAATGTATTTTATCTTGAAAAGGAATATTTCCATAAGAGATTGAAGGGATATTCATGCAAATATTTACATTCATATATTGTCAATCATACGATGAAAATTTTTATAGATAATTGAAATGTTTATTTAGAAAAGTTAGATTTAGATTTTTATATTATTTAAAAATACAATTTATTGATTTGTTTATATATTATAATATATATATAATAAAATATAATAAAATAATTAATTAATTTGTGATATTAACGGTGTTGACCCAAATTCTTATGGACTCAGGTTCAAGTCCCGAACCCTTTTGATAAAATTTGGTATATTTACCCAGTACCTCAGTATGATGGATTGCTCAACTTTTGGTGCAAATCCGGAAACGGGAAGTGGTAGTATTAGCGATCGACGATAGGAAGGGAAGGGTTATTTTCACACCAAATTTCACATGAGGAGATATTTTACATATCACTACGAATTATGCACTTTGTTTTGGTTTTACCCTCTGGAAAAATCATCTTCATTAGATTTTTCTTAATTTAAAATTATATGACGTCACCCAGCCGTTCATGACGCCACAACCAGAGCCTCCTTATATATTATAAATAAAATAAAATTAAAAATATTTATGTTATATCCATATCTGTTTTTTATTACATTAATAGATATATTAAAATTATTTGAAATTGTTTCTGTAGCTGGAAATTAATTTACTTCAAACCGTCGGTCGGTTCGGACCACAGGTCAACTTATTTAAATTGTATTGACTTTTGGGCCTATTTTAATTAGTCTTAACATTTATTAATAAATAATTATTAATTCATAAATGTAATTGAACTTGGCGAGATTCGATCCCTCGATCTCAAATTCGGTTACCCTTCTGGTCAATTAATTGATTTAAATAAATTAATAAATTATATTTGAATCCTTGTATTAAACCAGAGTATAATTCCTTGTCAACTTATCTATGAGAGAGATAAAACCGGAGCAGGGAATTCTAATAATTGATAAATACAGATCACGAATCCCCGGGCTATTGGAAAAATAAGTTGCCAAATAAAAACTCTAGAAACAAAAGTGTTAAATTATTTGAAATTTTCATATGTATCTTTATTATATTTATAGTTTATTATTTATTATATTATCTTTATTAATAAATTAATGTTATAAAATATTTTTGTAATATAACATTAATGATACTTTCTTAATCAAAATCAAATAATCAAGACCGTAGTTTAAAGTTATAATACTAAACTATTAAACTTGAGAATTATGGTTCAAACGTCACAAGTTTACAAAAGCTTATAATAATAATTAAATATATTAAAGATTATTAAATAAATATGTAAATATGTTGGCTTAGATATCTAGGGCCATAATAATAATAATAATAATAATAATCAAAATGAAGCTAAATTTTGAAATAATTGTATAAAATAGATTATTAAAGTATTCGTGAACAGTGGCGTAGCGTGATCTAATATGTTGGGGGGGGGGGGGGCACGGGATGGTCCGGGGGTATCCCCCAGAAAAATTTTTGACAAAATAAATTATTTATTTATTTATTCATAACGTTTAGACTATACTTATATGTAATTTAAAGATGCTTTTTTCTTTTGGATTCTCAGTTACAAAACTAATCGTTTTTAAATTTATTTTTTGCACAATGTGCCCCCTCCCCGGCCCGACGCCACTGTTCGTGAATATATATTTGATAAAAAAAAAATATTTTTTTTATTATTTCAATTTAAATTAATAAATATTTTTCATTATAATTTTTAAATTAAAGTCTGTTATTCATTAATTAATAACAATTTCAGGTTTTAATTAAAATATACAAAATAAAATGATAAATTTTATATTATGCATGTTATTGAGTGAAATCCAAACTGTAATTTAATTTTCGTAAGTGTATAATTGCATTTTCCACAATAGCGGACCGTTTGATTATATCTTTTATGGAAATAAATTAGATCTCTGAGTCAAAGACTCAATTATATTATAATTAATAATGCGGGCAAAGGTTGAGTAAAGAGGCAGGTAAGATAAGAGAGGAAGAAGTGTGGGGAGGTTACACTCACTCTTTTTTTCATCACCCTCGTCTCTGGAAGTGACGTTGACATCTTCAAGGCGGATATCAACAACACGCGCCGGGTAGGAAGCCGGATCAGATTTTGAATGTTGATGATGGATTGGGAGAGGTGCCTGAAAATAAACATAGATTGAAATTCTATTGTATACCAGGGGTTTGTGAATAAATTTATTGTGTTTATAGGTCAATTCGAGAAACAATAGATTCTTTAAAATAATTTATAATACTAATACTTAACGAACTCTTTCTTCATGTGACGTAATCTGTCTGAAGAAAGCAATGTTAATATATTAAAATTAAAATAATATATTTTTTTTTATTTATTAATATTATTATTATATTTTTTTTTTAATTTTTAAAATAATTATAATTGTATATTTGTATAATAATAGTAATTTTTTTTAAAAAGTAAGTAAAATTCCCTTCTATAATTATAACCTAAAAAGTACTTCAGGGCATTCATTATCTTGAAATTTATTACTTAGTGTTATAATAATTGAACAAAAATTGTTTCGAATTTATTTGTAAATATGTTTCATATAGATACAAAATATTTTTAAGAAATAAGAGATGGAAAAGTATCGGAAAAAAGTTCATAGCCATTAGAATCTTCTGATGTTCCAATTTTAATGATAGTGTACCTACATAATTGGAGTAGATTTTTCTTTACAGCTGTGATTAATTTATATATTTATTATCATTAAACTTATTGTTATCTTATAAATTTATTATTTCTTATAGTAAAATCTAGCCGACACAGGTCTTCATAATTGATTTGTGAAACCTTAAATTAAATAATAATAATAACTAAAAGTTAAAGTTAGTTTGTAATTAATTATTAATTTTTGAAGTTATGAAAATCTAAATAAATCTAAATTTTTAGTTTGATATCAAAACAAACATATATTACATAACATTTGGAAATATATGTATATTTAAAATTGAAAAAAAATACTTTATTTAGTCTTGTTACAAAGTTTATATAATAAATTCTCATAAATGATTATAGAAGTACATTCGGTTAGACACACTCATCTCAAGAGTGAATGATTTTTATTAAAATCAAATTCTTTTAAAAGTTTTTTTTTTAAACAGAAATATTTAATCATAAAAAGAAAAGTTAGTAGTTGAACTGATGTTATTGTACAAAATTTTAAATTGTTACTGTGTATTAAAAAAATTAAAAAAAAATATTTATTTTCTTTATTCAAAAGGTAAAATAAATAAAAACGTCAAAAGAATTTATTTAAGATGAAAGTTCCATGAATTGTAGATTTGTTTACTCTTTTCTTTTGGCCATTCATTTTCACTCGGGTTTGGCTTTCACATCTAAACATTTTGCCAATAAAAGCCTTGAAATAAAAAAAAAATTCTTACAAAATTATACAATTTTTGTACAATTTTCCGAAATTAAAGATATAAAGTAAAGAGGAGAAGAAATTTATATATATATAAGTTTTTAAAAAATATTAATTTTTAATCGAAATTTAATTTGATTTAAACCAATCGAAATATTAATTTTTTAATGTGTAATTCATTCAATTAAATTATTAATAAATTATTTTAAGAAATTTAAACATATATTATTTCATTTATTTATAATAGTGATTTTCAATTAAATTTTAACGGTCATAATTAAAAGTGTCAGTTTTTTATTCCTCAAACCTCAAACCTCACCTGTTGATGGTTATCAGTGTGGGGCAGGTGAAAGGGCTTGAGCATAATACTTGTCCTGCTCACTCGACTGCCATTTGACGCAGCCGTCTCTTCAGGATTCGCGAGGCCATCTCCAGTAGTATTCGATCGTTTCAGGACAGATTTTTTTGGTCGATTCGTTGATGAATACAATTGTGAATCGATTCGTTCAAGGGACTTCGAAAAAACACTTGGTGTGTCTCCTTTACTTCCTCCTCGTCGAAAATATTTTGGTGAATATTTACTTATTTCATGGGCAATCCAGTCTTTCACCTACAAAATCATAAAGCAAATATATTTAAATGATATATTTATCTATGTAGAATATAATAAAGAATTGCATGATCTCTATGCACACTTAAAAAGTCATCAAATATGTAAGTCTACAATGAATAGTGAGAAATTTATGTTAACAAACATTGGGTTTGGGAAATGATAGGATTAGTTGACAAACAATATTATGAAAGATTTGGAAGAGAATAAAAATTGAATGGAAGAACATATGGTTACTTCAACTATATATATATATATATATATATATATATATACCATACAGAGGATACTCTGAAGTCGTCGCAAATGCATGTCGTCACATTCAGGACTCCTCAAAAATTTCGTCGGAAATTCACTCCTAGTTCTCGTCATTTACTTCAGTCATCGCCGTTTTTGAAATACAAATTTCTTTTTGACCCATGTAAATTTTGACAAGAGGCATTGACCCTTTGGTTTTGAATCTTAATGATAGATTTTCTTTAACTTTTCGTTTTCTCTATAGTCTATTTTATACTCTACTATACTTTAATCCTTTACATTTTCCTAAATTTCTTTTGATAAACTAAATCAACCGTACTTCAAGTTTATTTTCCAATAAAAGTGTTGAAAAAATATTCAAAAATAACATAGAGTACTGTGGGACAGGAAGAAAACGATAGTGGTTGTGTTTCAATCAAAGAAATCACAAACCAAGGTAGACTGCGCTATACTAATACACGCTTAATCTATAGCTTTATTTCGACTTTTTATTATTTTGATTATTTATTTTCTCATTTATTTATATTTCTTTTATTGATAATGTAATTTAACTTTATTTATTAAAATTTAGCAATAATATTATTAAAATCATGATGAAAATAGCATATATATATGAGTGATATTGGGGTCCTGGAAAGGATTACTTAGTTTTTAGTTATTTCTTATGGGAAAATTCAATTTGCTTGCAGTCGTTTTTGGTTGTCGTCGGTTTTCCTTGAACGAGTTAACGATGACATTCGAGTATCTCCACAGTGTATATAATATTCTATATAATATTATGTAAAATTGATTATATATTTAATGGTATCTAAAAATTCATATTTTAAATTAATACTTGCTTTCATATTAGGGTCCATTGTTGAAACACTGCCCTGTCTTTGAATCCAACGGCTTGTGGGTTCCATTTGTGTCATTCTTACAGCTTCATAGTCTTCATCACCCCCACCTCCCATTACTCTAGTAGGCTCATAGTTATTCTAAAAGCAAATGGTAAAATTCATTTGATATCTATTGATTAATTTGTCTGTTGATTTTTACCTGTAATATTTGCTCTCTTCGTTTTAGTCTCACCCTTTGGACATATATATAGGTGACAGCGATAATATTGATTAAAAGGAAGGCAGTGCCAATCACGATGACGATAATGAACGCCATCGACGCACCTTGGGTGGAGATTGACGGATCGGTTGGCATGTTAGTGGGCGGGATAGGAAATACAGGAAGGCGGGTCCCCGTAGAAGGGGGATCTCCCATCCCTTGATCAATGGGGTCCAGCACCTGAAATCAGCCAACAACAACGGTGCATTAGAGCTAAATAAATAAAATGCATAATTATCGAGTCTCGTGAATAAACCACGTCTTATACAAACATTATCCTTTAAATATTTGCATATTTAGAAATTGTAACAAATAAAGAAAAAAAAAGAAATCAAAACACATGATCAAACGAAAGATGAACGTATATACATATCTAGGAATATGCATAGGTACAAGTATTTACACTAGAGATTTACTATATCAATAAACAATTTGACGATAGTAACATATATACGTATATATATTTAAATAAATAATGCTTGGTGAAATAGAATGAAAATATAAATATTCAAAGACTATTTCTACTATTTTTATATTAACTAACTGTTTGAATTATATTTGAAGGGTTTAGTGATAGTGATTAGATTATACTAATTTCAGTAGTCAGACATTATTTATTTAAATTTGTATAAATAAATATTTCTATTATTATAAATATTAAAACAAATTTAAAAATAATTTTATTTTTAACTATTAACAGAGCCAACTTTAAATACATTTAAGTAAGTATTTATAGAATATATATGATAATTTGATAATGCTTCATAATGATTTTATTATTCATTATAATATATAAATGTATAAACATATAAGTATATCAAGGATTGGAGAGGAAAATGAAATAATTATTAATTTTAAACAAAAATATATGTACAACCAATTGAAAATATAAACTTCATTTAAAAATATAAACTAGGTGTTGATTTATAACTATTTAAATAAAACCTCAACTATAAAATATGTATAATATGTTACATGTTATTTATTTAAGTTGTACAGTATTACTATAAAATTTAGAGAGATGGTTAAATTAGCAAACAATTTCTATATTTTATAAGCATTTAGTTAAGTTTATTTTTATTGGCTTTTAGAATCTTTCCCTATTTTAGTCAACCTTCAATTTTATTTTTAAAAAATTATATAATCTTAAATTTAAGTGAATTTGGAGTGATAAGGTTCTTCTATTTCAATTTTAGAGTGAACTTTGTGAAAAACGGAAGGACATTTTTATTAATCATGAATAATAATATTTTTTTAATATAGAAATTGCTAAATTAAACGATTTTGTATATTTGATACTTTCCGAGTTCGTATGTACTGTAGAATTAATTAATTGAGGTCCCATTTTCACAGTATGTCAACTAACAGTGTATGAAGTTAGTTTTTTTTCTTTTGCTTTTTTTACTTCATCAAGAATATTTAACACACATTTGAAGTTCTTTTAAGAATTGTTTTTTTATTTTATAGAATAAATATCGGATTTTAATGATAATTACTCTGTATATATATATATATATATATAATTTTATAAGTAATTTAATAATTTTACTATTTAATTATTATTCTTAGTGTTAATCGAATATAGTTTAGGATTAATTTAAAAATTTTGACTTTAATACAATTCTTTGAGAAAATTTAAAATTTCACTTTTATATGCAGAAATTCATCTCCTGTTTTTTTATTGATTATTTTCAACCTTATTCTATGAATAAAATTCTATTATTTTATTTTTTTTCATGTATTTTTAAAATTAGAAACTTCCTAAATAAATCTTAATCTAAAATATGGAAGTAAAATTGTAAATATTTTTAAGATTTCTTATATATCTCATTTAAAAAATAAAGCCTTATTGTTTAAATAAAAAATCTGGAGTGTCTCCACTCGACTATCTCGCAAATTTCAATTGGATTAAATAACATATATTATATTTAAATTTATCTCTGGATATTGCTAGACTAGTTCTACAATAGTTATTTTTTTATTTATATATTTTTACGAGACTCCATTCGATTATCTCGCATTTTAAATTGGATTAAATAACATATATTATATTTAAATTAAGTTTAATTAATTATAAATTAAAATTAATAAATAATATTTAATAAACCAGCGCGTGTTTGGCTCTTTGTTCATGCCACCTCGTCACTTGCTGGCGCGTGATTGCCAGTCAACGTGTTAAAAAATTAATTCCGATAATTTCAGCGATTCAATCAAGCTGAAATTCTATATATACCAGTTTTATACAATTTTTAATCATGTGAAAAAATATCCAACATATATCTTTATTTTTTCGGTCGGCTTAGAGGAAAAAAAATGAAAACGGTTGAGCTACATTTCTCAAAAGTTGATAGAGCATTACGAATTTGGAATAATGCCCGTTTACCAAATTTCATTTTTCTAGCTCAAACCCGTTTTGCTTAATCTTGTCTACATACACACACAGAGATTTTCTCAACCTTAGTGAAAATGACTCAAGGACCTTGAAAACGTATAAAAACATCATAATCTTGACATCGAAAATTTTCGTGATCGCAATACTATCTCTGGCAAGATAAATATTAGTAAATATGTTACAATCGGCCCAAAAATTAATTCTTTTCAAAGTTTATATTTAATCTATACTACTAGATATTAAGTATATAAATAGTAAATAATTTCATGCTTAATAAGGAACAAATAAGCATGACATTTTTCAAAAGCAGAAGAATACTATTAATTATATGTAGTAAGAATAAGAATTGATACGTTATCAAGTTGAAGTATATAAGAAGCCTGAGGGGAAGGGCGATGAGATCACCAGTAAACTTAATTTTCGAAATTACTTTGATGGAAATCAAATCTGATTAGGCTTAGTCCTCTCTCTATCCTCTAAACAAGCAAAACCTCTTAAATATAATTTGAATAATTACTCTGTAAAGTATCTACAATATCCTGTACGGACAAAGTTTTTTCCCACTTCTACTAACAGAAAATAAATAAACTTTTATTCTAATAAATATCATGTTCAATGTATTATCTTTCTAATATGATATATAAATTATTTAGATGAAATAAATTATTATAATTAAAAAAGATTATCTAATTTTTAATTCAAAAAATGAAAATGAAATACATTTAAGGTCAATTAATCAAATCAAGTCGAAGGGCACCATCAAATAAGAAGAGAGAAAGAAAAGAGACAGAACTTGGAGAAATTTAGAGAGGTATATTTTAGCAGCATTAAAAGGTGAACAGTTGTGGCTCTTTTTACCGTATTTCCAAAAATATTTTTTGGCCGATTAGAAGTGTTAAAATTCTCAAACCACGATAGTGGCAGTCCAGAATTAAATGGAGAGGTGGCACGTGGTGGTCCCGGCTGATATATTGGCTTGCCGATTATGATTGGACGGTCAGGTTTGCCGACGGCCGGTGGTCGTTTGCTTACATTTCGCGCGGTGCTCGTTCCAGTTGTCACTGATTTGATTATACCAGGTAAACCCGAGTTCCAAAAATGTGTCCACTTTTGACGATAACGCGAACCAAGCTTTGGCTGGATGCCTAAAGAACAATCGAATAAAATAAAACAAAAAACAAATTACTTACACTCTAATACAATTTTGAATGTATATACAAATACACACTAGGTTATATATTATTAGTGAATAATTCCCAATTAAAGTCCTATGGGAATTCAGTAGAATTTATGTTTATTTGTTTTACTCAATTCTAGAATAAAAAATTAGATTTATTTTGAATGTATTGATTTTCACATTATTTTACGCTTTAGTTATATTTTCTAAATTTCTGTGGATTTTTGTCAAAACCTATTTATTCATTCAGATTTCTGGAAAAATCAACTTTCTTTGTAAATTAGAAATTTTAATAAAATAAAAATATGCATATGAAAAAAGAATGAAGAATTAATTTTTATTTATATTATCGTTCATACAATAAAATATATTTGATTTACATATTAATAAATAGAATATGAATACACTTAATCTTAACTTATTATACTAGCAAAATTGTATATATATATAAATATATATATATTGTATATTTTTGAGATATAAACCGCTCTAAAGTTTTTTTTGAAATTGATAGCATAGATCATATTTATAAAGAAAAATCGATCTGTATTGGTTTCAGCCTCAGGTAAAATCAACTTAATTTTCTTAATTTAATATAGTAAATTTAAATAACGACATCAATACGTCATCCATATTGAAATTTTCCTCCCGCCATTCTTTTTTAATTGATATTGTATTAATATTTTTTTATATTTAAAATATTTAAAATTTTTTATTTAATTTCAAAATAAAATTAAAAATATTTATTTTAATAATATTTTAGAATATGTTAAAATTACGAAATATCATATCATTCCCCCAGACAAAAAAAAAAAATCAAAAATTGTAAAATTTTTAAAGTTTGTAATAATAATAAATTGTATAAATTTGTTAAAGGGTCGATCGATAGCTTAGTGTTCCAGGTACTTTCTTATTATATATGAGATAAAATATAATAAATTTTCTTAGATTTACTGCAATGATTAGTCGTTTCAATATTTAAATTATATCTGAACTAAAATTCTTTATGATTAAAATGTCATTATATTGTTACCGATTTATAAAGAGAGTTTTATTGATTATAAATATTGTGTTGTTGGTGAATGTTTAAGAACCAATGTATTGGTCAATACAATGAGACATTAATTGAAATGATAAAAAGTACAGATAAACGTACACTGATATTGTAATAAATTCGGATGTCAATATTTAATGGGTGCATAGAAGCAAATCTAATTAAATATAATATAATTGTCATTCTGGTGACATTACACAATATCTCAATTTTACCAACTTTATAGAAGGGAAATAACAATGATTTAAACATCACTGGTAAATATGATTAATTTTTTAACATAAACATACGATTCAAAGTGGTTGGGTCGAAATTCAGAAATAATTGCTCGTGTAACTTTAACCCATTGGTGATACAAATGTTATTTTGAGATAGCTGGTGCCAAGATGTAATATTTATAAATTTTATATTTGTTGCTGAAGAATATATAGAGTGGTTTGTCATATCGAAATTACTCTTTGACTACCTTCCAGGGGCTAGATGGTAACTTCAAAGTTTTTAAATAAAAACTACTTAAACATTTAAAATAAACCTTTTTAATAATATTGTGAAGTCTAATTTAGTCTCACTCTAACACTTTGAATCCATTACTCAGATCAATCGTGATTTAAACGTTAATTACTTTGCCCATAATTGCACTACTTATACGCATAATACTCGTAATTTATATTTAGATGTCTAAAGGTTGGGATTAATAAGATTAGAAAATTGCTATGAGGTCTAGATTAAATCAAGGATCGTATATTGCACATGTTTAGGATAGATCATGGAAATATAGCATACTCCGTTAGTTTATGCAACCAAATCTCCTGATTTGATATATCATCTGCATAAATTAACCTTGCAGAGGGGATATTTTCAATTTAATGAAATAATATATAATTATACTTAGTGGATTTAATATTTTATATATTGAAAATGCATTTTATAAGATTGTAAACTATGATGAAATTTAATTTTATTTATTTTTGAATTTTAGGTGAAAAAAAGAAAATTATTTTTTTTTATTATTATTTTTTTTATTATTTAATATTTAATATTAATTATTTGATAGAATTTTAATATTTTATTAATCCTACTATCTAATTTTAATTAATTAGAAAAACAGATAATTATATATTTGTTTAACAAGTATTTTATTATTTTAATATTAATAAAGAAATTATTAATTTAATGTAAAGTTTTTAAAACAGATTCTAAAATTTTATATTGTATATAATAAATTGTCACTTACCCAAATTCAAATAAGTTTGATTGGAGTCTTCAAACTCGGGCCATTCAAGCCAATCAAGCCAATCTTTTGGAGTGAAGCCATAAACTGTTCGCTTGGGAGCGTTTGGGTTGCCCGTTTTAGCGAAATTGCTCCATAATGTCATAATATATTCACTAAAGGCTTTCTCTTCTTGTGTAAAATAACGACTTTTGCTGTCAACTAATGGCACGCCGAAAACATAGGGCAACTCCTCGCCGGGCAAAGTGCGTGGATAGTCAAACTATGGAACGAAAAAGAGAGAAAAATATATTAATAGAAATAAATAAAGAAAACAAAAAAAAAAAAAACGAAATAAAGCGAAAAAAAGGATTATTACAAAAGTAGCACTTTATGAAATAAATTAACCGAATTCAATTCTTTTTTTTCAGAGCTGGTAGTGAATGTAAAGTAACACACACAAAAAAAGAAAACTTTGAAAATTATTACCTTAATATAAACCAATTGAAATGAGTAGAACAATAGAAAAATATTGTTATGTTTATGAATAGAAGTAATAACAATTTTGTTTTTATTGTGTTAAAATAATTTATTTTAAATTAAGAAAAATGTTATCCTAGACTTTTATTCAATTTGACTTTAATGATCACCCAAAGAACAATTACAAATAAATGTTCACTAGTATAAACATTACTGAAAAAACAATTTAAGAAAAAATATCTAATAGTTATTATCCACCCTAATTTGTAAATAATATGTAAATTTTATTTATTAAAAGCATAAAACATGTATCAAATAAATCCAGCTGGGTAAATAATAATAATAATAATTGAGAATAATATTGTAGTATTATATTCAAAAAGAAAAACTATTTTGATAAATCCTGTTTCTCCTTTTATTAATCAAAATGTAAAATAGTTTGTTACAATTTAGTAAATAATTTCAATATTATGAAATTTTAATTTTTTTAAAAAAACTACTTTCTATATTTACCAAATGGAAAAATGACTCACAGTTATAAATTTATCTAATTAACTGAATTAATATTATTAATAATCTAGTTAATAATTTATGAAAATATTAAAATACAAATTTAAAAATTAAAAAATATATATGATTTAAAACTATTATAAATAAATAAATAATATAAAAATAAATGAAATTTTATTTTATCTCTTAATTTTAAATAATTAATTAATTAATTAATTAGAAATAAAATTAAAAGATTTATGTAAACTTCACGGTACTACATCGATGCCTCCTTTACCAGTTAGACTTTGAATATAAAAACATTACTTCTTACAAATATTTATTTTAATTTTTAAATAAACAAATAACAGTCTGGCAGGCAACAAGTTTGAGTATCAATCTCGCGGTTCCGAGTTCAATTCTAGGGAATTTTTCTTTAATTGGGGTCTTATGGAACGATGTTCACCTAGCCTACGTTGTAAAAATTAGTAATCAACTTGAAATAACATGAAGGGTATACAAAAGTTAGAGGTTTTCTTTTTTAAATCTAGAGTACAAATATTTTTGTGTAGTGTCTAGTCTAAATTTATCAATTTGTATCTAAATATATTTTTCAATAAATATTTGTGTTATAATCAAAAAAAAAAAAATTATATACCAACATCAAATGAGTATAACGACAAATATAAATTGAATTACACATTCAAATTTCTAATTCAATATTTATATATCTAAATAATAATTAATTTTTTTGAATAAACCTCTATACGTATTATTCGTATTTGTACAAATAATTGAAATCTAATTCCAAGAGATTTTATTTTAAATTTATATGAAATTCATTTATTTAAAACATTCCCCCAGGCTCATTCAAATTGTAAACCGGTTCCAAATAACTACAGGTCATTATTATAAATCTTTTATCTCTGTTATATTGATTTGTTTTTCGTACTCACAATAGGTATTTTCTATTAATTAATATTATTTTTATTTTATTATTATTTAAATATAAAACCTATAAAATCAATAAATAATTTGGGGTCTTCTTCTCTTAACTATTTAGTGAATATTGTGATCAAAATCAATAAGAATTTTTCATCTTTGATGATTGTGGTGTTGTGTAAAATGAATTTCTTCAATGAGACTCAATTGTTAAGAAAAAAAATTATTTGAGATTTATATATCGTTTGCGTAAAGCACCTCAAGATATAAGATATTATGTTCGAGGTTTTGAGTTTTGAATCCACATTGCATCAACAAACTTAATAAGTTGACCTATGGCCAGGGCCGAACCGACCGACGGTTTGAAATAAATTAATTTCCAGCTACAGAAACAATTTCAAATAATTTTAATATATCTATTAATGTAATAAAAAACAGATATGGATATAACATAAATATTTTTAATTTTATTTTATTTATAGTTCTTATCTGGAAGCCGAGCCGGCCGGGTCAGCTTAACTTTTAATGCTTTCCAATTATTCTATTTTGGTGAGTGTATTGAACTAAATATTAAATTTGTATTAAATATATATATATATTATAATTTATAATTTCCTGTTAACATTGAGTAAATACAATTACTAACAGCCTTTCCAGGGCCTTCCCTTTGTCCACCCAATAATGCCCCGAAAGGCCTCGGTGGCGAAAAAAAAATACCTATCAAACGTTCCTACTTTTTATTAATTATAAATAAAAAAAAAAAAAAAAATGCCAAATGGAAGCAATATTTCGGATTGCGAAGCGGAGGTCAACCCATTCAAGGGAAAGGTAACTTTGAGTCGGTCGCCTTCAGCGCCAAGCCGAATTATTACAAATGACAACGATAATATACAAACGCTAAATACTTCCCCCTCCCTCTCTCAACAACAAGCGCAAACACTTCAACTAACTGTATCTACCCCAGACCCATCAAGCAAAGGTGACAACTGGACAACAGTAAGCAACAAAAGACGTCTGACAAAGAGTCCTACAACAAGGAATGTAAGGCAAAAAAAGATATCTGACTACTGGCTAAGTGAGCCTATAAGCATAAAGAACTCCTTTAGTAGCCTCGCTCAGGATGATAATACTGAAGAGACCTCCAACCAAATAGTCGGAGAAAAAAAACCTAGGTCTCCACCAATATTTGTAAAAGGAGTGCAGAATATCTCTCCTCTTATAAAACTTCTTGATCAAGTTGCAACCAGCAATTATGTATTAAAAATCCTTAACTCTGACCAAGTTAAGATACAACCTAAAACTACGGAAATGTACACAAAAATTATCAAAGCACTTGACGATAAAAAAACAGAATACTACACTTACAAACCTAAAGAGGAAAGAGCTTTTAGAGTAGTCATTAAAAACATACACTACTCAGTGAATATTGAAGAATTAAAAAAAGAAATAGAAAACCATGGACATGATGTTGAACAAATATGGAATATAACGAACAACAAAACTAAAAAACCCCTACCCATGTTCTTTGTTGACATAAAACCCAACACCAATAATAAACATATATATAGTATCCAATACCTACTACACCAAAAAATAAAAATTGAAGCACCAAGACCCAAAAAGGATATACCTCAATGCTCCAGGTGTCTACGCTATGGGCATACCAAATCTTACTGCCAAATGAGGCCACGTTGTGTTAAGTGTATCGGGGATCATTCATCAGACCAATGTCCACGAAAAGAAAGAACATCAGATGTCAAATGTATTCTATGTGAAGGGAATCATCCAGCAAACTACAAGGGCTGTTCTGTCTACAAAGAACTAATGCAAATTAAATACCCACCACTCAGGAATAAACAACAAAGAGCCCCCATGCAACAATACAAACAAGTACAACCTGAAATATCCTATGCTAATATAGTAAATATTCCAACACAAACATCTATAAACAAACTTAACATCGAGAATCCCGTTGCACAAAGTACCTCTACAAACGATATGCATGAGCTCAAAACCATGTTAAAAACTTTAATTGAACAAATCAGCGCCATGCTGAACCTACTAACCACTGTTATAACCAAACTTACACGATGAGTAATATTGCGAAAAAATTAAACATAGCAATCTGGAATGCCAACGGTTTAGCTAAACATATTGAAGAAATTAAAACATTTTTAAAAAACTATATGATTGACATAATGTTAATATCTGAAATACACTTTACAAGAAGAAGTCACATAACAATTCCCAATTACTCCCTCTACTATACCATGCATCCCGACGGGACTGCACATGGAGGCACAGCCATAATCATCAAGAACACCATTAAACATCACCCGATTGATAAATATAATAAAGATTACCTACAGTCCACAAGTGTAGAGGTGGAAGACTGGCATGGTCCCCTAACTATTGCAGCTGCTTACTGTCCTCCTAAACACCAGCTAAACAAAAAGCTATTTAAGGATTACTTCGAAACGCTCGGTAGTAGATTCCTCGTCGGTGGTGATTTCAACTCCAAAAATACACTCTGGGGCTCGAGGCTTACCACGACCAAGGGAAGACAACTCCTTGCTGCGATAGAGGAAAATAACCTAAAATTTATTTCCACGAACGAACCCACCTACTGGCCAACAGATGTCAATAAACAACCTGACTTACTAGATTTTTGTATAACAAAATCTATTCCGGAAAACTCTGCTAATGCTAAATCCTGTTTCGATTTATCCTCTGATCATACACCTGTCCTTGTAACTATAGGCACCAATTTAATCCCTATAAGTAAACCTCCTACACTATACAGCAAACAAACAGATTGGAACAAATTTCGGAATCTTCTAGAAAACTATTTAACCACGAACATCAGGTTAAAAAGCGAAGAAGACATCGATCATGCAGTACAGCACCTAACTGCTGCAATTCAAAAAGCAGCATGGTTAGCCACCCCCGTTCCTAAGTACAAAAACTCTTTTGTAGATATCCCTGTACACATAAAGGCAGAAATCCTGGAAAAAAGACGTCTAAGAAAAATGTGGCAAACAAATCGTTCCCCCCTAGCAAAATTAAAACTAAATAAATCAACAAGGAAACTAAAAACACTACTTTCCAATTATAAAAACAGATGCATACAAACTTATCTATCTAACTTATCAGCAAATGAAGCAACCGACTATTCACTATGGAAAGCCACCAAAAGAATTAAAAAAACACAATGCTTTAAGTCACCAATTCGAGCACAAGATGGCATCTGGGCGAAATCTAGTACAGACAAGGCTAAATGCTTTGCAAATTACCTAGTAGACGTATTTAAACCCTACCCAACTGAGATTCAAAACAACTTCGAGGAAAAAAAAATTCAAGACTACCTTCTGACCCCCCCTCATCATCCGGTGGACCCAATCAAACCTTATAAAATCAGTGAAATTAAAGAACAAATTAAGCTATTGAACAAAAAAAAATCCCCTGGATTT
This sequence comes from Labia minor, assembly GCA_963082975.1. Taxonomy (NCBI): domain Eukaryota; kingdom Metazoa; phylum Arthropoda; class Insecta; order Dermaptera; family Spongiphoridae; genus Labia; species Labia minor. Next base: position 93,981,888 of record OY720344.1, on the reverse strand, counting down.
GACTTAATTACAGCTAAAATTTTACAAGAACTTCCTGAAGTCGCATTCAAATTTTTAACATTCATATTTAATGCCGTAATTAGACTCACTTACTTCCCCCTGAGCTGGAAAGTCGCTACGATCATAGTCATCCCCAAGCCTGGCAAACCTCAGGAAGATGTAAGTTCGTATAGACCCATTAGCCTTCTACCAATGATGTCAAAGATCCTGGAAAAACTCTTCAAAAAACATCTTGATATAATTATAAATAATAATAATATAATCCCCAACCATCAGTTTGGCTTTAGAAGTTACCACGGAACGATCGAGCAGGTCCATCGAGTTAACAAAAAAATATCTGAAGCACTGGAGAACAGAGAATACTGCTCTGCAGTGTTTTTAGATATAAGACAAGCTTTTGACAAGGTATGGCATGTCGGACTATTATACAAAATCAAGAAACTATTGCCATATAACTACTATCTAATATTGAGATCTTATCTATGTGATAGACATTTCTTGATTAAGTATTCAGATGAACAAACCCCTCTCCATCCTATCCAAGCTGGTGTGCCCCAAGGTAGTGTCCTCGGACCCCTTCTTTATCTCATCTACACTAGCGACCTTCCAACATTCTCCAATGCTACCACTGCGACGTTCGCTGATGACACTGTTATTATGGTATCAGACAGAAATCCTCTAACGGCTACAGATAAACTACAAAATAATATAAATCAAATCCAAGGTTGGCTATCGAAATGGCGTATTAAAGTCAACGAAAAAAAATCTAACCATGTAACTTTTACTAATAGGAGGGACACGTGCCCTCCTATTTTTATTAACAACGAACAGATTCCACAAAGCGACAACGCCAAATACCTTGGTATGCATCTCGATAAGAGGATGACATGGAAAACCCATATAAGAACCAAAAGGAAACAATTAGGAATACTTCTTCACAAGTACTACTGGTTAATAGGTCGTAAGTCCAAACTGAAATTGGAAAATAAAATTTTAATTTATAAATGTATCTTTAAACCAGTTTGGACGTACGGGCTGGAACTTTGGGGATCAGCCGCCAACTCTAACATTGAAATAGTAGAAAGATTCCAGGCAAAAATTCTACGTTTGATAGTGAACGCCCCCTGGTTCGTGCCAAACAAGCTGATAGCCAATAACTTAGGGATCCCATCAGTGAAAAAAGTGATATCAAATCGTTGTATAAAATATGTAAACAAACTTGAACACCACCCAAGTAACCTAGTTAAAGACTTGATGGACCCCCCCAGTGCAAGAAGATTAAAAAAAAACTTACCCAGTGATTCTATCGTACGTTTTAACAGTTAAAACAATTTTTAAAAAGAAATAAAAGGAAGCAACCACTGGGTTGTTTCCTAAATGTCAGTAATCATTAATCAATCAAAAGATTTACTCATTGTTATGTAAATAGTAACAGATTGTAAATTTATAAAAAAAAAAAAAAAAAAAAAAAAAAAAATTTTATTTATAATATATAGCTGAAGTAGCCGGCGTTGCCCGGCGTTACCCGAGGCTGTGAAGTCATGAAGGGCTGGGTGACGTCATATAATTTTAAATTAAGAAAAACATAATGAAGATGATTTTTCCCGAGGATAAAACCAATACATTCGTGGTGATATGTAAAAAAATCTCCTCATGTGAAATTTGGTGTGAAAATAACCCTTCCCTTCCTATCGTCGATCGCTAATACTACCACTTCCGGTTTCTGGATTTGCACCAAAAGTTGATCAATTCATCCCACTGATGCATTAAGTATATACACCAAATTTCATCAAAATCCGTTGAGCCGTTCAGGCTGTACACATCTATACGGACAGACGGACGGACGGACGGACAGACATCATGCTAAAAATACTTTTTTCTGTTAAGAAAATGCATGATTCGTGGAGATATGTAAAAATCTCCACATGGAAATTTGGTGTGAAAACAATACCTCCCTTACTATCGTCGGTCGGTAAAAAACGGTTCTGGGGACTGGGGACATATTTTTGACTCAATGAAAAAGATTAATAGATAAATAGTCAAAATGGAGAAAGAATTGAAAGTCATCCCGGAAAATATTTCTATTTTTATGATTTGGAAAAAAAAATTTTGTGTCGAATTAAAGTAACATTGATGATGTTAAAATTAATATAAATTAAAATTCAACTTAAAAATATAAAAACTTAATAAAATTAATTTTTAAAAAACCACTTGGAAAAGTTTTAAGTTTAAAGTTATTTTATAGGCATTATGCTTTTCACAATATCTGATAATGGTGTATATATATATATATTTATATACACTAAGATACATACCACACTAAAACACTTAATTAACAAGTAACACTATTTCTTCTAATATTATCCAACATTTTGGATTTGATTGGTAATATGTAAATTTAATCAAAATTCTTTTAAATTTTGATACATAAATTGATATAAGTATATTACAGTGAAAAATTTTAATTTCTTAGCTCTTAAACTATCAATTTTATTGTATGATAAAAAAAATTGTCAGTTTATGTGTTTAATAAAATTTTTATTATTACAAAAATTTGACTTGATTGTTCATATAAATAAATTGAACTAAATGCGCCCAACGTTTTACGTTGAATATGAAGCAATTCATCCATAAACTTTGTCAGGCTTATAGAAAAATTATTTTATTTTTTTTAGTCCATTGGAAAAACGTTATTTTATAAATTTTTTTTATATTTATATTATTTGTTTATTATATTATTATTTTTAAAATTTATTTTATACTGGGATCAGAAAATAAAATGAATATAAATCTTGATTTATTTTTTTTAAATCAATTTGAACACCCTTTGGTATTAGTTGAACATTTTAATAAGCTATGTAATATACTAAAATTAAATTTAAAAAATATATATATATAATAGATGAATAAATAAATTAAAAATTAAAAAACGCAAAAAAAAAAAATTATTTAAATACTTGTTTACGTAAAAAACATTATACTTGTTTAAATTTTTATATTCATCTAAAAAGTTTATAATATTGCTTACCTCCGAATAATCTCCAAACTGAGTTTTATGGGTAAACCAATACAAATAGGATTTCGGGTTAACTTTCGAGTGGAGCTCAGCCATTTTCACGAGTGGTGACACTAACCGAGCATCAGTTACAATTTCAAGTAGCTGGTCACGACGAGCGATACCTTCATTCAGAGTGAGAACTGAAATCCAACAATTTTCATGAAAATTATTTCAATGATCTTTATATGAAATGATAATAAAATTTTTATAAATATAAATAAATATTCAAGGAAACAAAATGTTTATTAAAATTTTATAAATTTTTCTTATAATATTTTTATTTATTGTTTTGCATGAATTGAATGAATATATTTATTCAAATTGACAATTTTTATTAAATATTAGTAGATATTTTGCAATTAAAAACCATTATTATTTTAAATTTTTCATTGTAAAACGAAATATAAATAATAAAATATAATAGAATCATTTGGATAAAATATGGTATAAAAAAAGTTTTTTTTTATTAATAGTTTTTAGTTTTTACTATCTCACCAGAGACAGTAATGAGATCACGAAAATTTTTGATGTTTTTATACGTTTTGAAGTTCCCTTAGTCATTTTCACTAAGGTTCAGAAAAATGTCTGTGAGTGTGTATGTAGATAAAACTACGGAAAAATGTAGACCATTCGTAAGAGGATCATTACCTACCACGTTTTCATTTTTTTTCCTCTAAACCAGTGGTTCTTAACCGGGGGTGCCCGCACCCCTGGGGGTTCGGGAATGTGTTTTTGGGGGTGCGGGAGAAGCCCCTACCTAACCATAAAAATTATTAAATATCATTTATTAAATTTCTTATAATAAAATAATTGAAATCTGCAATAATGTCCCCAATATTGAAGCTCATAAAAATTGCTAGCACCTAGCTCACTTATCGGCAAAAAACACAGGAAAGAGCCGGTGCCGATGGGCGTATACACTACGCTACGAAAAGGCATGAAATGAAAACTCAGAGATGGATACTGGATCTATTTGACTTAAATTTGATGGATAATAGTGATCTGTAAAAAGATCAACTTATTGAAATGCGAGCAAGTGGACATGTTCAAATGGAATTCGAACAATTAGAATTGCAACAATTCTGGTGTTCACAGTTACAACGTTATCCAGACTTGGCGAACGGAGTACTGCAGTTACTCTTACCCTTTGCTACCACCTACTTGGGCGAAATGGGATTTTCATCGCTTTTGCATATAAAAACTAAAGCGAGAAATCGCTTAAATGCAAGTGATGACTTACGCGTATGTCTTTCAAACAATACCCCCCTTACTATCGTCGGTCGGTAAAAAGGAACCTCGCTTCGCCAGTATAATAATGAACAACAACAGACTAGTCATTAATAAAAATAATATTGTTTTGTATTTATATAAAATGTACAATGTTTTTCAATAAACAATAAGTTTCGCAAAAAATGTATTTTTCTATACTAAAAAAATTACAACACATTTTTCAATGGGGGTGCGGAGATATATTTTCAGATTCAATGGGGTGCGACTCGCTAGAAAGGTTAAGAAACACTGCTCTAAACTGACCGTAAAAAAAAGATATATGTTTGATAGTTGTATATTTTATTTTATTTATTTTGATAGTTGTAGATTGAAAATTGCATATAACTGCTATATATAGAATTTCAGCTTGATTGAATCGCTGAAAGTTAATTTTTTAAAACGTTCACTGCAAATCACGCGCGAGCGCGTGACGTGGTGCCATCAACAAAGAGCCAAACACCCGCTGATTTAATAAATATTATTTATTAATTTTAATTTATAATTTATATATATAACTAATTAAATTTAATTTAATTGTAATATATGTGCTGATTAATCCAATTCAAATTTGCGAGATAATCGAGTGGAAACACTCCAGATTTTTTTAGTTGTTTGGCTTTAGGAATCTAAACCAATATTAATATTTTACACATTTATTTATTTGTATTCCTTCTTATTCTATCTATCTCTGTGGGTCTACGGAACTCGAAAGTTCTTGGCCGTAGTAACCATATTTCTCAAGTGTCCCTATCTTGAGCTACACCCAGAGACCATACACCCACCTAACTCTTATTTTCTCTTACCTCTCTTTTTTCCCTTCCTACATTGTCCCTTAATCGCGTACTTGGTCTTCCAACCGGACGTTTTCCATTAGGTCTCCCACCAAAATATTTTTCGACATTCTTTCCCCTCCCATTTCAGCCACGTATACTGCCCATCAAAGCCTTCTCGATTTTAAATCCTAACTATGTTAGAATAGAATTCTATCATATTAAATATTTTATTTATATTTTTTTATGGTCAAGCTAAATAGTTGAGCATATTACCCCCGACTCTACTCTTGAATATTATTTAATTTTTTTTTTTTTTAAATAAACTTTTTTCTAATATCTTATCTTATCTTATCTTTCTTATCTTTCTTATCTAATTATACGAGTAAAAACTGTGTATATATATATGGGTTCTCAAAAACCGCTCTAACGATTTTTATGAAATGCAACTATTGAGTTTTATTGATTACATCTCTAGAAAAATGGATCTTTATTAGTTATTTTTTTTAAATTTAAATGTATATATGTGACGTCACAACCACCACCTGTGAGATATATATCTATTCTTAAAATAAAATTAAAAATATTTATATTATATTCATATTTGATTTTTTTTATTTCATTAATAGATATACATTTAAATTATTTGAAATTGTTTCACACAATATTTCAAAGAAGATTTATCTTTATATTCAATTCGATATATAGTAGGAGAATTAAATGACGTTATCAATTTATTATACAACGAATCCGTAAATATATATTATAAAATATTATAAAACATTTATTTGTTTTTGGGTTCTTATTTTTAAATAATATTTTAAATAATATAAAGAGCAAAAAATATTTAAAAATAGATATTTATTTAAAAGAAATAAAATTATTTAATTTACAGAATGAAAATGTCTACAATAATATCTAAACATTTTTTCTTTATAATTTTACATTATAATAATACTAATTACAGTAGTTAAAATATATGGGGAATTTTCAACTTTGACCGCCGATTTGACCATGTTCCAAGCTCAGGGCCTGACACTCAAGTGCTGCGGAATTCATTTGAAATCCCCATATTTTTACCACGGCCAATTATATGTTGCATGTTGTGAGTATGTAAGATTACACAAATTGGGAAAATGCAATTAAACAAAAAAATTGAAAAGTTAGGCTAAGCAGACGTCTTAAATATTATAAGAGATTCGGCAATTGCAATTACAGATAGCGAGGAAAAATTAATGGAGGTTTGAAATTAATAGTGATAAGAAAAAATATTTAGTGACAAAGAGGACCAGTATTAACATACAAAATCTTAATATACAAAATGTAAAATTTGAATATGTAGAAAAATTGAATGTAATCACGAAGGATAATAATATTTGAGAAGAATTTAAATCGAGGTATCAATCGGGAAACGCCTGTTATCATGCAGTAAAGAGGCTTATCTCATCAAAATTATTATCAAAGGGAATCAAGACCATGGACGCATAGGAAGGGACGTAAGAGAGATGGGACAAGGGCTCAGGATAGGGACATTTTGAGAAATGTGGCCAAGAACTTTCGAGTATCTTTGAGCCATATAAATAGATAGATATAACATATACAATAATAATATATATAATTAATTTACTGATTAAATTAAAATATATTTTAAATAAGAACACAAAAAGAAATGAATGTTTTATGTAATATACTGATTGAAACAAAATGGATGAAAACCTTTTACTACTTTTAACCAAATACTATGTACCACTCGGGGGTACAGGAGGCGGAGCACCCGTCCAGGTGTGAAGAGCGCCGAAGGCGCTCTGACCAGCTGGTTAATGTTTAATCTGTATTAATGAAAGTCATTATTTGAAGGATAATTAGATTTAAACTTTTCTCCTTTTCAAAATCTTTATGTATTTTATTTCAAAGAATTTAAAAATAAAATCAATTTTCGTGTTTAATTATAATTTTAAGTCTTTCCTGTCTGAAAAATATTAATTCAAAATATAAAAATATTTTTTTAAAAATTTCATATTACTTATATATATATTTGTATTGAAACATTTATATATTAATTTATTTTAATTTTATTTAAATTATATTAATATTATTCACACACATTTATTTTGATCTCATCCCTAAATTAAAACCCATTTTCTTTAATACAGGTCATTTTTAATTCCTTAATATATCATTAGAGATATATTAAAGCTGGATATGCCTTAATTATTTAAGTGTTATGTTTTCAATGTTAATTGAGTTCAATTTCAATCAAGAATATATAATATATCCATGTAAGTATATTCGTAAATAAATAATAACTACCTCTGCCATGATGTCTGTATTCAGCTAAAGTTTTTGCAAATGCAAGATCCGCCCTTCGTTCAAATTTATGAGCCATTAATTCCTTTAAAACTTTATTATGGTCTGCTTCAATTATTCCATGTTGTAGTTCAATTGGGTCAAGGAATTCTACACTAGCACTCTCAGTACCACCGTAGAGGAGTTCATATCTACAAAAACAAAAAAAAAAAACAAACAAAAAATGTAAAACTAGTTTTTAAATAACTCCATTAAAATTTATAGAAAATTTTTTTATTTTATTAATGAGATCACCATACATCTCTTCAAAACAAATGGATATTTTTAAATTTATAGAATATATAAATAATTAAATGTTTTAATGAAAAAATTCCTATAAATAATATAAATTTTTAATATTTTGTATGAAAATTTAATCGCCATATCAATAATATCGTTTCATTTACCTGCTAAAAAGTTCTTTATAGACGGACATGAGCATAACAGGTTCGTTAGGAATAACACTTCCATCAACCATCGGACCAAAAATAAACTTTTTCGTTGATGCTCCCTCGGTGATTGTCAGATTCATCAAATCGCCAAGTCGTTTACGTCGTAAACAGTCGCAAAATTCCTCTTCCGAAACAGTGAGAGGACAATTGATGTTTTCCGACACTTTGAATGTGACCTCTACGGGTTTAGAAGAAAGGGCCCAATCAGCTAAGGCGGTTCCGCCCATTAAGATTGCCCGATGGAATAAACCTAAAGGACAGAGTATACAAGGAAACTTCAAAGAAATTGTTTTTATTTATTTTTTATTCTACGCGCCTTTTGCAATTTCATTCTTTATTTGTTTTAATCCAATCAGCAGTCACTTACCAGTGGCTCCTTGAGAAACTGGTGAGACAAGAAGCAGATTGGCACAGACGGCGCCCGTGCCATGGCCCATTAGGGTTACCGAACTGGAATCGCCGCCAAACTCTGCTATATTCTCTTTCACCCATTGGAGGGCTGCAATCTGATCCAAAAGCCCAAAATTGCTGACAGTGCCATCACGGAGCCCAGGCCGGAAAAAACCTAGCAAATATCAACCAACTTTTATTATATTTATTTGATAATCATTAGAATAATAAAATGAATAAAGAATTTAAATAGTTGAATAACAAAAAAATAACACTTATGTCTTGTAGTATTAATCACTTGGATAACATCTGGGAGGTGTAAACTTGTATAACAAGTAATTAAGTAATAAGTAGTAGATGAACAAGTGCAAGTGAATAGAAATAGTTTCTATTTACTTAATTACAGGATACTCTCACCACGAATCTTTCTACTTTCACATGACTATTTAAAATCAAAAGTTATGATCTTTAATTATACAATTGTAACTAATAATAGTATAAATAAAAAAAAATAAAAAATAATAAGGCTGATAATATCGTAAGTAGATATCTGAGATGACAATTAAATTTATTCTGAATAGAAGTGATTCTGATCCTTGTTGATCCTCCTCTTTTAAAAGTTCAACTGAACGATTCTTTTAACCCTTCAACGATGATATATTAAATTAATGATTAAAATGAATAAGAGCGTTTGACACCTCGATCCATAGAAGCATTGATCACTAACTAATCTCTAAAAGAATTGTATCTTGTGTGAGCATCCAATGCTTGGCTGATTAGGTGATTAGTGAATGAGTTAATATTAATAATTAGTAACTAAGCCCATAAGTATAGTATATTGCTTAATATTAACAAAGGCGCCATAGGGGAGGTAGAGTCGATGCCTCCCATTCTCGTGGTCCCGGGTTCAAGTCCCGGGCCTGGCAAGGGCATTTCTCTAGCTGGGGTCTATGGGACGGAGTCAACCCAGCCTCAGGGATCTACATTGGGAAGCTACTTGATAAAAAGTAGCGCCTCCGATCAAGAAGAATAAGGTAAAGGTTGATAGGACCCGTTCTACTGATCATAGGACACCTAATTTGATGTATATATTTATCATAATATATTGTTGATGTGTTTAGTGAATGTTTGATGTTTATGTATTGTATTGGTTGCTTGGCAACCAAAAAGTAATTAGATATAATAAATATATTAAACTAAAATAATTGTGCAGTTCTTATGAAATCTATTATATTTTTTGGTTGCCAAGCAACCAAGACAATACATAAACATAAAACATTCACTAAACACATCAACAATATATTATGATAAATATATACATCATAATTGATATAACCGACTTGGCGTCCTTGCGTAGGACATACAAAGGTGAGATGTTTTTTAATATTAACAATTTTTATTAGAATATTGTTATATTTTATAAAACTAGAAACCACATAATAAAAAGTTTAATGACAAGTGATTGATGCTTGATAAATATAATTTAACAACAAAATTTTTAGACTAAAGAAATAAATTTATTTAAGCATTAAAAAAAATAAATAAAAATAACTATAATAGTGTTTTTCTTTTGTCAAATTTAGATATTTTTTTAAAATACCCTCTAAGTATAAAGTAATGTTTGCTGTGTTTAATTATGAAAATAGTCTGTAGATTTATTAATAGGTGGTTAGGTACTTAAACCACTGAGCTCCTTTCCTTTGCTTAATTATTTAACTATCAATTAGAACATTAGAAGGAAGAATCAGTTACACCACATTGTGGCAAATAATAATAAATTGGTGAATAAATTAAGATCTTTCTAATTTGAATTATTTATAATATAATGAAAAATAAAAATTATATTATATACCTTATCTTAACCTACTAGCAAAAATTGTATATATATATATATATTTGTATATTTTTGAGATATTTAATCGCTAGATGGATTTTTGAAATTCACATCAAAGATAATATAAATCGATCTGTATTGATTTCAGCCTCGAGATAGGGCTGAAGATATCTATAATGATAATGCTATTACCCATTTTCGGAATATCCTTAAAATAAGTTGACCTGGGGCCAGGTCCGAACCGACCGACGGTTTGAAATAAATTAATTTCCAGCTACAGAAACAATTTCAAATAATTTTAATATATCTATTAATGTAATAAAAAACAGATAGGCATATAACATAAATATTTTTAATTTTATTTTATTTATAATATATATGCAAGACCAGGCTGTGACGCCATGAATGGCTGGATGACGTCATATAATTTTAAATTAAGAAAAAAACTAATAAAGATTTTTCTCGAGAATAAAACCACGACAAAGTGCATGATTTGTGGTGATATGTAAAAAATCTCCTCATGTGAAATTTGGTGTGAAAATAATCCTTCCCTTCCTATCGTCGATCGCTAATACTACCACTTCCGGTTTCCGGATGTGCACCAAAAGTTGATCAATTCATCCCACTGATGCATTAAGTAAATATACCAAATTTCATCAAAATCCGTTGAGCCGTTCAGGCTGTGCACATCTATACGGACGTAATGTAAAAATCTCCACATGTGAAATTTGGTGTGAAAACAATACCTCCCTTACTATCGTCGGTCGGTAAAAAAAACGTTAGATATGTTTTTAACGCCTTATAAACAGATTTATTAAAGTGCAAAATTATAGGTTTGTTTTATTTTTTGAAATAAATTAATCGAAAACATATACATCCTTTTTTAATTTAATGTTTAAGGGCTCCAGAACAAATTAATCGATTTTACATAAAAATTTATGGTAAATCGATGATCGCTTAACGAACAATTCGGATAGCGAACATAGTCTTGGAACGGATTATGTTCGTTAACCGATCACCCACTGTATTTTAAAAACAATTTCTTTCTCTAATTATTATTCATTTAAAATGATAATTAAAGAATATCTTATTCAAAATAAATTGTTGAATAAATATGATCTAATAATATTAAATATAAATAGAAAAGCATAATTGATAGCTGAAATGTCAGTTTTATCTCTAAATAAATAATTATTTAATTCCCAATATTCCTTCTAAATAAAAATAAATTTAAAAAATCTGCCAAGTCCGCTTTTTTTCTTTAGTTCTTCTTAGAGCTCCAAGCGCTAAACAGTTTCAAAAATTAACATTGAATAAAAAATATAAATAGTAGAAATAAAAAAGCAATCTAAAAAGTAATACATATTATTTAGGGAAATAAAAAAAATATAATTATAAAATTATAAACACAGGGTTCATCAATGAAACGGGATGCTTGTAGGTCTGTGCTTTTAGAAAAAGTTGAGTTATAGTTGGAAATTTGCATCTGGCGCATCACCATCTGCACATCTTCCATCCGTGCAATGTTCTTTCAATTATTTAGTAAGTAATAAAATATTAAAAAATGATTTTTTTCTATAAAGAATTACTCGACTCCATTATCTCGTTTCATTAACGGACCCTTTATTATATGAATTACCTAGAATTCCTAGACGATAATTTAGAGTGACGACAACAACACCTCCATAGCTAGCAAGCATACTACCATCATATGGATTGCCACTTCCCCATTCATAAGAATCACCGTGGATGAACACCAAAACCGGGAACATAGCACGAATTCGGTCACCTAAAAACAAACAAAAAAACACAAAACGATTAATTAATTTTATTTTGAACATTTATTTTTTATTCATCATCATCATCATCCGTCGGACTTAGGCCTCCCTTAGACGTTTCCACTCTTCTCGGTCCTGTTCCTTGATCATCCAGTTGTGCACCACTCTATTTAAATCATTTGTCCATCTGGTTGGGGGCGACCTCTACTTCGATAGGCTTCTTGACGGGGTCTCCACTCTAGAATTTTTTTCGTCCATCTGTTATCATATATTCTTGCGAGATGGCCTACCAAATTCCATTTTAAGGTCGCTATTCTTTCCACTGCATCTCTAATTCCAGACCTTTTCCTTAAGATTTTGTTTGGAATTCAGTCTTTTAATCTTATCCCTAACATTGACCTCTCCATTGCTCTTTGCGCTACGCAGATCTTATTTATAGATTTTTTTGTTAGGGTCAATGTTTCCGCGCTATAGGTCAGAATAGGCAGTATGCAGCTATCGAAGACATTCCTCTTTAAGCAGTTTATGCATGGTTATACATGAGTTGAACAATTTTCAGATTACCTCCAGTAACAGGTCACCGCCAGCCTTTATTGCTTCGATTGTTATTGAATCCTCTCCGGGCGATTTATTATTTTCCATTCCTTTAAGAGCTCTTCTTAACACGTCTATCGTAATATCAGAAATTTCTTCAGAACCTTGATTTTGTATCACCAGATTCTTTTGTTTGTTAGATTGATCACTAAATAATCCAGCATAGAAATCTTTTACAATTCTCTCTGTGGGCTCTTTTTAAAGAAGCTATTCATAGAGAAGAGATTATTACTTTGGAGAAAGTTAAGGAGCATAGTTCCTCTTTCGTTTCTTACGCCATACCCGTCGCATCCCAAAGATGTTTCGGTGTCGTCTTTCTTGTGGACTAATTTAGCATTAAAGTGACCCATTAGGACGGTATAATACGAATGATTTTGTTGCATCGCCGATATCAAGTCTCTATTTCATCATCCGTACTTGCTGAAGTTGGTGCATACACCTGGATCACCTTCATCGTATATCTGCTGTTAAGTTTTAATATTAGATAAATTACTCTAGGGCTTATGCTATGTATTTGCATGATGTTATTTATATGTTTCTTGTGAATGATAAATCCTACACTTCCTTCCTTTAACTCGTCTCCGCACCTCCAGTGGAACAGGTGGCCTGATTTCAGAATCATTTGATCTTCGCTTCTTCTTTTAAGTTCGCAAAGTCCAAGAATATCCCAATTGATACGTATAAATTCTTCCTCTAGCTCTAGCTCTAACAGAAAGATATCTAGTACAAGTAAGTGGAAGCAATACTAAATATGGCACGGGACCTCATGGTTGCCAAACCATATGCTCACAAGTTATGAGCCCCTTAAGGGAAAATGTAAGATCCCCCAGCGCGTAATACAAACCGTCCGACGCAAGCCTCTGATAGGATAAAGGAGATTATTATTTATTTTGAAAATATTAGTAAATATTAATCGGGATTAGATGTTAATAAATAGATAAAGGATTTAGACTGGATTGGGAGAGGGGGGAGAGGAGTGGAGTATTTGCTTGGCTGGGCGATGTACCGTGGAGGGTGATTAGTTAAACGATTAAAATAAAATAAAATTTAAAATTAAATAAGGCTATTTTTGAAATAATTAAAATTAAATTATCTATATATATATATTCATTGGTGAGTTCATAGAGCCATCAATATCAATTTCCAGTCCAGGGCACATCGCGCCCACCTTGGCAGTACTATCTCATATGTGTCCCATTATAAAGAGCACTTCAAGCTCAGTAAAATGATGTAAAACTTACCATCTTTATAAACAAATACCTCGAGGAAATTGGATTGGAATCAGGAGATGATGCGACAAACGTCCGCCCAGCGCCAAGTTCACTCATATATTTTTTATTAGATTCATTAAAATATTAAACAATTAACAAATATAACAGAATTATTTATTATTTTTTTTAAAACAATAATAAGAAATAATAATTATAGATTATATTATAATTTAAACATAGAATGAATGTCCTGAATTGAAATAAATAAATCAAATATAAATAGTCCTTGAGAAACTTCATTAAAAAGGGTGGAAGGTTTCAAACGAAGAAGATTTGTTTATTAAAAACAAATAAAACGGTGAAAACATATTGGTACCATCGATCAACCGTGAAGGCGAAATCACTTTTTTTTGGTAATAAAATGCCCTCTCCCTCCCATAAGACCATTCATCACGGAAACAGAGATTCCGAGTCTGCTGTTCTGATCGCAGCAACAGATGTCTTTGCAATTTACAATGGCGGAGACAAACGGATTGATACCTTGGGATATATACATAGAAATATACATTGGCGAACATATTTCATGCAACTTGAGATGAGTTGAGTTTAGAAAAATAAATAAATCGAAACATTTCGTAGAGTAACTAAAATAAGTTGGATTTATGGGTTGTTTAAATTTAATGAGTTTGTGTATAGAGAGAAGATGAGGAGGGAAGCTTCATGGCAGACAATTAAAAATAAAATTTCAAAGTTTCAAGGAATGTTCAATAATGTAAAACAAATGGTATTTTCATTAAATGTATTTAATAAAAGAATGTTACTTTGTTTAAAAACAAGTTGCGATTAAAATTTTCCATAATTTTGATTCAAACGTATCACCAAAAAATAACATGTACTAATTACCTTCGAAATAAATAAAAATGAAATTAATTTTTACTATATAATTTATAGTTTTTTTTTAAAAAAATATTTTATTATAATTTCAATATATTAAGAAAAATATATCATCATATATTAAAAAAAAATGGGTTTATTTAAATAAGGTTTTTTTCAACCTTTTTAGACCAAACGCCCACTTCGTAAGGCCGGCTTCATATTCGCCCCCCTATAAATTTTAAAAGATAAAAATTGCATAATCCCTAATATAAGGTAGGTACACTTGGTGATACAGCCATATTGAAGAACCTGATATATATATATCAGAACCTGATCGCAAAATCATCTTACCTTTTTTTAGAGTTGAAAATGATTTCGCCCCCCAAAAATAACTATCGCCCCCAAAAGCGTATAGTCAAATAATCGCCCACTTTAAGATGTCGATCGCCCCCCAGTTTGAGAATCACTAATTTAAATCTAATGGAATAATTTGTAATTGTATATCTTACATATATTTTAAAGATAAAGTATATCTGTGAATAAATTTTTTTATATTTAATTTCATGATCACAAAAAAGGTTTATAATTAATGATTACAATTAGGAAGTAATTAATACATTTTTTTTAATTTTCAAAAAATCCTAACATACATATATTTGAATATATTAAAATCCAATAATGTAAAATACTTGAACTTCTCCAAAAGAATATTACTATTCTATCATATTAATAATAAATTAAGGTTATTTATAATATAATTTAATTAAAACAAAATTATTTTTTTTTATTTATTTAATGCTCTTAATATATAAAATATTTCTTAATATAATGGAGTGATTTTTGTAAAATTATAAAAATATGAAATGATTAAATATAGATTAAAATCTTTTATTATTATGAATAGAAAGGGTTTTTCTGTGATGAGCGATCTTCCAGTCGTATGGCAGAGTGCCTACCTTCAAGGTGCGATATTATTATATTATTATATATTATATCAAATTTATCAAATTAAACTATTTGAAAATACAATATCACATTGAAAATAAAATTCCTCGAATAGTTTAATCTGTTATTCGATTTTACAACAACGAGAAAAACTTCTTATCTATCGCTTAGTTATCGATTCTTTATTTAAAATATTTAAACATATTTATTAATTTATAAATATTTGAAAATAGGATTCTTATCAACATGTATGAGTTAAAAAATAAAGACCCCGGAGATTGACTGTATAATGAAGAATTGCATGACCTCTTTGCATCTCATACATAATAGATAATAATAGAAGGTTGCGATGGGCAGGACACACAAGTGGCAAGAATGAAATATAGAAGATTTGTGACAAATATATTTGTGGATAAACCGATTGGGAAACGGTCGGTCAAAGGACGCACTGGGCGGACAATGTGAGAAGGTGTAAGAGAGAGATGGGTGAGCTCAGCACTTGGAGAATTGTGGTTGCTGAGGCCATGAACTGTCGAGTTCCGTAGAGCCACACAGATATAGATAGATAGATATTTACACGCTTTTATTTAGTTTTACATCGTGTCCCATCGTTAAATCTTGCAAGGTGAATTTGACCCACATCTCATTGTTCGAATGAGCTGAAATTTTGCATACATATGTAACTCCGATGACAATGCAATATTCAGGTTCATCCCAGGTCATAAGTGATCTCAAAAGTATTATTAATTAATTAATATGTAATAGTTTATATTAATATGTAATATTGAAAAATAGTAATTATCTATAAATATATATATATAAATAAGAGTTAATTTTTTCAAAAACCTTATAAAATGTTAATTTGATAAAAATCCTGATATGATATATACAGGGTGCTTCAAAAAAATGTATACACACTTTGAATTTCCATAGAAAATTTATTTACCGTTCTACAAAGTTAAATTTCAGGAAAATAGAAAGCTGAAAGTCCAATGTAAATGAAACATAAATAACAAATATTAATGCTGTTCAAATTGGTGTCCTGCAGCATCAATACAATTCTGAGTACGAGTCACCACTGATTCTGTACATCGTATCAAAACGTCCAATGAGATTTCTCTACACACTGCTTGAATCTCATTCCAAAGAATATCTAGGTTACGTGGTTTACGTTTGTACACCTCATCTTTTACTGTGCCCCACAAGAAGAAATGCAGTGGTGTAAGGTCTGGAGAGCGTGCTGGAAACTCGATTGGCCCCCTGCGTCCTATCCACTGGCCCGACAAATTTTGATCCAGGTAAGCTCGTACGTCCCTGTGATAGTGCGGCGGGGCACCATCTTGTTGAAAATAAAAATCATCATTACCGTAAAATGCACGAAGAGAGCGGGAAAACTACAATAGTTTAAAGTGTGTATACATTTTTTTGAAGCACCCTGTATTATATATGATATATTTTCCATAGGTATATACAACTTATTAGATTAGCTCCATATGATTTGGAAATTTAAGAAAAAATCGTTTAAAAATCCCCAAAAATTAATTATTAAAGTTATTTTCATAAGAATTTTCTGTCAGGACTAAAAATTAGGAAATAAATAAATATGTATGTTTAGCGACCACTCTTTCATTTTTTAGATATGATTAATTGTAAGGAAATCGTGGGGTATGTGGAGAAATTATTTTCTCATTTTGAGTGCATTTCAATATAAGTATGTTTTTAAAAAAGTTTTTTTATATTTTTTTTATTATTAATTTATTTTATTAAAAAATATCATTATTTATTTTGTTAATAAAATAACAAATACAATAAGATTAGATAAATTTTGTTTTTGTTTTAATAAAAATAGATTTTAATATCTTAAATATTAAATTCTGTTTTAATATTTTTTAAATAATTACAATTAAATATAAAAAGCTATAAAATAAATGAACAGTGAAGTAATATATTTCTTTATTTTAATTTATATACAAATATGTATTCATTATAGGTTTTATTTATAAAAATAATATATTCAATTATTTCATACTAATCATATAAAAACCAAATAAAATAAAATAAATATCAAATTACCTGAAGCATCATATGTATAATTAAATTAAAATATTTTTAAAAAATAAATTAATATTCATGTACAATATGGAGAAAAATAAAATACCATAATAATTTATTTTTACAATAATATAAAAATAAAAAGAGATAATTAAAAAAGTTATTTCTGTTCTTTTATCTCTATTGAATTATGATTAAAATGTAGAACACACAATCAAATCGGTAAATTATTCCTGTCTCATTTTCTCTTAAACGAAATTTTCTCCAATTTACTAATGAAATTACTTTTCAATCTCCCTTTGAAATTTAATCAACCATTTAAAACTTTCTCGGTATAATAGTATAATAATAAAAATAATAATAATAAAAATAATTATTATTATTATATCTTTCACTCGGTAGTCTGTTATAAATTATAATTAGAATTTTAATAAGGAATCCTCTTTTCATTAAACCCATCTATATTCCATAAGCAATTCCAATTCAATTCGTCATATCGTCTCTTTCTGCATCTTTATCAACCTTCTTGTCAATATAAGATGATAACCAAAGCTACCTTATTTCAATGTAAAAAATTTGTTGTTTTTTACAATGCTTTTTATATAAAATAATAAATAATCATAAAAAAATTCCATGTTAATATCAATTTTGAATAATATTTAAATTTATATATAAATATATATATATATTAATGCTATAGATACATTAACTATTGTTTTCTACCATCCTAGACCAAGAAGTAATTAATATTCATTATTAATGAAATATTTGAAAAATAAAAACTTGTCATTGGTCCATTTTTTGCGACTCGTTTTATTAAGTGGCCTGGACAGTTCCCCCAGATGAGAACTGAAGGCTTAACCTTATCTTTACAATATGATTTTATAATTAATAAGTTATTATTACTTTAATTTTAAATGAAGTATTCATTTTATTTAATTATTACACTTTAAATATAATTAAATTAAATAATTCTAGTTGATTTTTATACAGAGGGTTATTTTTATTATTATTAACGTTTCATTAATTTTGGTGAAATAATTTAAAATCTTACTTTCAATCCCAGTTTCTTTCTGCCTAGTTGAAAAAGTCAAAGCAAAATGGGTATCCTTAGGCAATACAGGGTACATTTATTGGTCATTTGAAAATGCGTAATGTCTGCTTGAGAAATTATGAAAGCTGTTGGGTCTGATATGACAAGTTTTTTTTTCAAATATCTATCTAAATTAAATTGAATATTTTTTACTTTTGTGTCTAGTATAGTAAAAAACAATATTTAATGTATCTATAGCATTAATATATATATAAGTATATTATATTATATTATCCATGGATTTTGTAAAAATACTTATTCAAGCGACAAGTGGATAGCAACCACCCTTTTGTTTACTTTGGTTACTAACTAAAAATAACCATAAAAATATTTATTTTAATTGGTTTTACCTAATAATTTTACGAATATTAAAAATATTAAAAATAATATTAATATTAATATTCAAAACAAATACACACACGCATGCACACACATACTCGAACAAACAGGAGTTTCAGGGACCTTCAAAACATATAAAAACATCAAAATCTCGACATCGAAAGTTTTCATGATCACAATACTATCTCTGGCGAGATAGTAAAAAGATGAATTATTTCAAATAATAAGAAATTATATAGGGAGAGATTAGCTGGAGTATAAATAAATAAACAAACATTAAGAAAGGAAGAAGATAATGTGCAACCAATGAAACTAGCATCTTAAAATGACAATAATGATTCTAAAGATGAAAAAGGCCACAGAATTAAATATATAATTTTAAAAAAAATAAAAATCTATTTCCAAAGAACAATACAAAAATGTTTCTCATATTAGTTGAACAATTAATATAAATATTTTTCTAATTATTACTTATAATAATTGACAATATGACATAAATTGATATTATTTAATGGAAACTAAAATAATATATATAAAGTTTTCATATCATTAATAAAAATTAAAAATTATTTGGACCATAGAAATATCTAAATTATTCATAAAGAGTCGAACCTCGTTTAATATCACGCTCAGTTTGCTTCGTAATTTATTTTCTTGTGTTTATTCTTTTTAGTTATTACACCGATTTATTATTAGAAAAAAACAAGATAAATCTCTCATGAGACTTATGACACAAGCTTTCCCTTGCTCCCTTCTACCCCACACCTTTCTCCATTCCCCTATTTCAGATCTGTATTTCAATTGTCCAAATAGTTAAATTGAAATCCTAATTAGAAGATAAAATGAAATTAATATTTTAATTTTAGAAGAGAAAAAAAAAATTATCAATAGTGAAAATTATGCAGTTTTGGATAACCTCTGATTGTTGAATGTTTTGTGAAAGCACAGAGTCAGTTATTTGCCCGGACGGGGCAGAAGCTTTGTATGATCAGTACAACGTTTCTTCTTAACGTTTTTTTTTAATTTTTTGGTTGAAAACCGCTAATTTTTATTTATTAATTTTAATTCAACCCTTGTTAGTCCTTGGGGTCAAATTCGAGTCTTGTTAGTTAGACCAGTTTCGTAAAAGCACTATCAATATTTAAAATTATTTGATAAATAATATTTACATGTTTATACAATTATATATAAGAAGTTTTTTTTAAAAAAAATGTGGTAAAAGTTAAATAAATGTAGTACAATATGCCAAATTATTGTCTTGGTCTCCCTTCCACTGAACAAATCCGGGCGTCACCATTCAGGACGCCCAGCTCCGCCCTTTGACTATCGGATCGGGGATTTCAAATACAAACATTCATTTTTATATATCCAAAATATATAGATATTTGAGTGGCGTAAATCATAGGTTCTTAAACTTATGTACTCCACGGACCCCCACTTGAAAAAATTTTTTTTGACGGACCCCCATCACAACTTTAGGTACTTTACGTCATTTTATTAATTAATTTCTGGCTTACGATCTCATAAGGACAAGGATATATGATGAATATTTCTAACAGTGATTGGTGAATAACGATTTTTTTGCATATTGTAGAACACATTTTATTAGAAATTATAATATTGAAGAAAGAAAATACAAACATTGTCATAGCAACAAATCTCACAAATTATAATGGGTACTTACATTAAATTCATATAAATATTTTATAATTTTTTTCAGAAAATATTAAATAAGAAATATTTTAAAAAATAACTGCATCTATCTCATTAAATATAACTTACATATTTAATGAGATGTATGCAGTTGTTTTCTTGAAACAAGAATCTCAATATCTGGCTTAATATTGGAAACTTTTAATCTAAGATCCGGCTCTACATTTAATTTGTTTCTATATTTAGACTTAATATAAAATAGTACCGAAAAAGCTTGTTCGCATAAATATGTTGTGCAGAATGGAATCAAGTGTTGAAGTGCTTTATTTGCAAGCGCAGGATAATCTGACCTGAGAAGTAACCAAAAGTTGCTCAATTCAGTTTTGTTAAATTTTAGTTTATAAGTTGTATCACATGATAATTCCACGAGAATATCTTGTTCAGGTGCAGATAAATGTTTAGTATTTGTAATTTCCATATTAAATGGATCTCTGATCCAGTTATTGCAAGGATCAGGAGTAGAAAAATACTTCCTGAAGTTGCTTTTCAAAGTAATTAAATGTTCAACAAATAATTGACGCGTTTGATTAAGCAATTTTTCACTGGAGCTTTCTATGAAATCATTGAGAGTTGGAAAAGACTCATATACACCGTTCTGGATGCGTTTCGACCACAAGTCGATTTTTTTAATCATTGCTTCTATTTTATCTTCAACTTTAAATATATTTACAACAGTACCTTGCAGGCTCAAATTAAGTTCGTTCAATTTTGTAAAAATATCAGTCAAGTAAGCCACCTTAGCTAACCAGATAAAATCATTGAAACATTCGGTCAGTTCAAAATGCGCATCTATTAAAAACAATCGTATTTCATCTCGAAGCTCAAAAAGGCGAATGAGTACTTTCCCGCGGGACAACCAACGTACATCTGTATGTAATAATAAATGTGTATGTTGACTACCCATTTCCTCACACAAAATTTTAAAAACTCTGGAATTAAGTGGACGAGCCTTAATGAAATTGACAATTTTAACTACTTCGTCTAATGTTCTTTTCAAATCTGGTGACATATTTTTGGCTGCTAATGATTCTCTGTGAATGCAGCAATGATTCCAAACAACCTGAGGCGCAACATTTTTAATAAGAGCAATCAATCCAGTTCTTGTACCTGACATTGCACGAGCACCATCAGTGCAAATTCCAACACATTTTGGCCACTCTATTTCATTTTCGGTTATAAAATTATTCAAACTGTTAAATATGTCATTAGCTGTCGTTCGTGAAGGTAGTGAATCACAAAACAATACATCTTCTTGTATTTGATTTTCAAACTCATATCTAATGAAAGCTAACAAATTGGCATTATTAGTGACATCAGTACTTTCATCCAATTGTAATGAGTAATAGTGACTTTTGCGCACTCTCGATATTAATTCTTCTTTTATATTACATGACATGTCTTCAATCCTATTCTTAACCGTATCATTTGATAATGAAATCAAATTTATATCGTTTGCTGCTTTAGTTCCTAACATTATATTTGTAATTACTTTTGTAGCAGGAAGAATTAATTGCTCTGCTATATTATGCGGCTTTCCTGCTTTAGCAATAAGTAGAGCTACTTCATATGATGCCATTACTGCTTTCTTACTCATACCACCAGATCCCGTCTTTACCATCAATTTCTGACTTGAATTAAGTTCTTCTTTTTTCATTTTAAAAAATTCGATAGACTTACTAACATGCTCGCTGTGCTTTGTTTGTAAATGACGTCTGAGATTAGCAGGTTTCATACTTTCATTGGATAAACTTTCCTGACATAGAACGCAGACTGGTCTTTCCACATCATTGTTGCAAATATAAGTAAATCCAAATGATAAATAATCATCCGAATATTTTCTAGTTTTGCGTTTCTTGGTAGAGTTTGCTGTTGATGCCTCATCATCTGATTCTTTCCGTTTCTGTGTTGAACCAGTTTGTAGCCAACGATCCATTTTATGGAGTAATTTATTAACATTGAACTACAATAATATAAATATAATATAAATATAATATAAATATAACGAATTATTATTTACTAGCTATGTTTTAATATGATTTTAATAAATGTTTTAAATCATTTTAAATAAATGATTTAATATCATTTTAAATGAATATTAATTTATATAATAAATATATTTCGTAATTTGATTCTAAAATATTATTAATTTCGTAATTTGATTCTAAAATATTATTAAAATAAATATTTTTTATTCATAAAACTAACTTATACTTACTCTCAAAAACAGCCTTTCTGGGAAATTGCAAAATGTGTTTAGTGTTTTTATAAAATAATGATCATGCAAATTACACTAAAAATTAAAAAAAATTATTAGCTATAATAAACTATTATTAGCTATAATTTAATTATAATTAATTAAATTAATAAAAATAATTTAAAGATACAACTCGTTGAGAAATGAACTTATAATTAACATTAATAAAAATAATTTAAAGATACAACTCGTTGAGAAATGAACTTATAATTAACATTTGCTTTAAAACTGTTTAAAACCCCAGAGTGGACGCTGACAATTTGGGTTTTTCCGGGTAAGACTGTCCCCTCCCCTGGTTTTCCCCAATAACAAAGTGAAAGAAAATTCCCTTATATGCCTCCCCTTCCGAGCCCCTAAGAGGGGTTATTTTAAAGGAACAATCGAAAAATGATTTTAAATGAATGAATGGATGAAAATTCAAATTTTATATATAGTTTTTTATATATGTTTATTTATTCACAAAAAATTAATTGACATAATTATCAATTTAATAAAATAAAATAGTATTATTAATAGTATTAAATTATAGCCGTAATTCTCTAGGAGGATATAGTTACACAATGAACTTTAAATATTTATATATGTATATATTTTTACGATGATTTTTTTCCGAGGACCGCGGACCCCCAGTAAAGGCTTCGCGGACCCCCAGGGGTCCGCGGACCACAGTTTAAGAACCACTGGCGTAAATAATTGGTAAACTTTATATAGCTTAAGGTTATTGTGTACAATTTAAAAAAAAATCCATTGAAAAACAAGATACATGATAGATTGTCAGACGAAAGCGTATTAATATATGCATATATATTTTTAAATAAAAAAAAAGAAGTAAAATGTATAATAAACAAATAATAATAGACATTTTAATAAATTATAATTAAAAATTGCGAATAAAAAAAAAAATGAATCAAAAAGGAATAGAATGAATTCAAAAATATATTTTGTTTCTTTTGAAATACTTTTTTATGAAAAAAAATTATTGTTTATTTCCTCTGGGGCTTGTTTAATTGGTTAGATTTGCTCCCCTTTTGATTGTCATCTGTCCGGATATCTGGAAGAGGTCTTTTTTAATTAACTTCCTCTACATTTTCTTTTATTAACAGAAAAAAACTTCCAATTTTTAATTAGTTCTCGTTACAATACTTCTTAAATCTATATAGGTAAGTATATAAATTATATAAATGAGTGATCATTCACAATCTAGGAAGGGCAGCAGTCTCTATGAATCATTTTTCTCTTTCAATTAAAATAAATTTTAGATTTTTATAAAAAGGCAGAAAAATAATTTTTTAGTAGTAGGAGACTAATCTACCTCATCTACTGTACCCGAATAAAATAAAAAAATGTTTAACCAAATATTTTTTAAACTCATACACTTAATTAATTAATTTAAAATTTTCTTAAAATTAATATTACAATTTTATAAATTTAAATATAAAAAAAATATTGAATATCTTTATTCTAGAAACACCACAATTGAAAACAAATTCGATATTCTTATCATTAATATATATATATATATATATTAGTAGAAAATATCAAAACATGAATATGGAAATGTAACAAAATGGTTGGAAAAAAACGAAGAATTCAAGCAAGCCGAGTAGTTTGAGATTTATCGTTCTCGGCATAGAAATTGACAGATGGCATTTCAAGAATGGGCTTGAAATAGAAATGGAGATGTCAAATCATGTTGTGTCAAGTTGGCAAGCAAAAATTATACTTGAAAATAGAAATACCATTTTCACAACAACAAAAAATAATATACTATTTAATATTTGTATTTATGTTATATATTTTAATGTATCTACTTAAATTCCCCTAGAAGTGTTTATTTATATTAAAATTTAATCAATAAGTCAGATGGGAAAAGACTTTACAAATTATATAGTAGAATAGAAACAATTTTAAAAATTTAAAATCAAGAGCTTGTTGCTTTTATTAATATAATTTATAAAAATTATAAAAAAAACTTTTAAAAACACGCTTTTATTTAATTGCACTAAAAAGGAGAAAATAATTTAACCACACAAACCTCGATTTCCCTACAATTAATCATATTTAGAAAATAAAGCGTGGACGCCAAACATGCAGGGAAAAAATCAAATTCTACTCCAAATAGACATAGTTATCAAGTATAGTGAAAAAGAAAAAAAAATACAGAAAGGTTTGTGCATATACAATGAAATGTTCTTCGTATTCTTTTCTTTTACCTACATGTTTGGCGCCCACGCTTTAATTTTTTAGATATAATTAATTGTATGAAAATCGTGGTGTGTGTGGAGAAATTATTTTCTCCTTTTTAGTGCATTTAAATAAAAGCGTGTTTTTAAAATATTTTTTTTATTTCTTAATTTTTAGTCTTGACAAAAATTTTTTATGAAAATAACTTATTTTAGTAAAATATAAAAATAGTTAAATCAAGTTTTTTAATTAGAATTAACTGAGACTTATTTTGGGGATTTTTAAACTATTTTTTCTTAAATTTCCAAATCATATGGAGCTAATCTAATAACAACATAAGTTATATATACCTATGAAAAATATATCATATATAACATATATCATTTCAGGATTTTTATCAAATTTACATTTTATAAGGTTTTTGAAAAAATTAAATATATATATATATTTATAGATAATTACTATTTTTCAATATTATATATTAATATAAACTGTTATATATTAATTAATTAACTAGCTGCTCCGAGCGCCTTCGGCGCTCTTCACACCTAGACGGGGGCTCCGCCCCCTGTACCCCCGAGTGATACATAGTATTTGGTTGAAAGTCTGTATGTAAAAGGTTTTCATCCATTTTGTTTCAATCAGTATAAGTAGATAAGACATGTATTTGTTTTCTTGTAAAATATATTTTAATTTAATCAGTAAATTAATTATATATTATTATTGTATTTATCTAACTCTGTACAGTTTTCGAAAGTTCTTAGCCGCAGCATCCACATTTCTCTAAGCGTCCCTATCCTGAACTACGACCAAATCCTACCCTGTCCCATCTCTCCCATGTCCCTTCCTTCATTGTCCACCCACCTTGGTCCTTGGTCTTCCACCGGATGTTTCCCAATCGGTTTCTCCCAATTTCTAGTTTCTCCAATTCCAACCACGTCCCCTTCCCATCCCAGCCTTCTTGATTTTATAACCTTAACTATATCTGGACATTATTTCTCGTTATGCCATCTCCGCCATCCCCCTGTGACCTCATCTTCTTTTGGCCTATAAATGCTGCGAACAATATTAATCTCACAAATACTCTAAATCTACTCTCGTCTCCCAGAGTCATCGATAGGGTGACCAAACGTCCCGTCTTTAGGTGCTCTGTCCCAAAAATGTCTTCGGGACACCCTACTGTCCCGTTTTTTTAATATTTAGGACATTTCGTAATTTTTTTTTCAATTTAGTTCTAAAAAAAAGGTATACCGTTTGTCCCGGTTTGGTGTTTTCGAAATATGGTCACCCTAGTCATCGATCAACTTGAAAAATAATTGTTTTATATATTTTAATTTTGATCCTCCTTGATGAGATAAGCCCCTTTACTCATAATAACAGGCGTTACTCAATTACAACGTCGATTTAAATTCTTCTCGAATATTATTATCCTTCGTGATTAGAGATCTTAAGTATTTAAATATTTATACTTTTTCAAATTCTACATTTTGTATGTTAATTGTATGTAAGTCGTATCCGTATCATAATTCTTGAATTTTTTTGTTTAATTACATTTCGGTTGATTTTTCCCCAATTTCTCTAATCACATGTCTCCTCTTCTAGTCCAATTCATTTACCTATCAATGTTGCTTAAGTAATTTAAATTTCTTAATTTGGCTAGAACACTCCATTTTTTAAAATTTTAAATAGAGGGAGAGAGAGAGAGAGATTCTAATTATATATATATATATCTGTTTCTATGACAGCAAAAAAGTAAACAAATTACATACATACAAACACTCTCCTTTATATATATTTCTGGAAAATGGAACACCCGCAGCTCAGCTCAGGAGTTACCCAAGATTCTAATTTCTTTTTTATTTTTCATCATTTGAGGTACCCTTCACCTCAGAAAAATTTGGTTACCTTACTCCCTGTAGTTTAGGCTCTGGAGTTTTTTGCGTACAGACGGACACTATCGTATTAAATATATAGATAATACCTTCGAGATCACTTATGACCTGGGAAGATACTGAATATTGTATTGTCATCGGAGTTACATATGTATGCAAAATTTCAGCTCATTCGAACATTGAGATGTGGATCAAATTCACCTTGCAAGATTTGACTATAGGACACGGAGTGAAACTAAATAAAAGCGTGTAAAATATAAATAATCAAGTTAGGTTTTGTGTTTTAATTACAAATCAAAAACTAAAATTGATATTTATTTACTACATATACTTGCATATTCAAATAGATTTTATTAGAAATAAAATAATATTGTATATTGTCTTATATAATAGTATATACATTTTTTTTACAAACAAGTGAATGAATAAATAAAATAAATAAATATTTTAAAATTAACAATTTACTATTACACTTTACTATAGTTTGATGATTAGGATGGGAGACAGAAGTTTAGTTGAAATATTATTATGATATTATTTAATTAATATTTTAAATAACTTAAATATATATATATAATATTCTTATAATTATAATATTTTCTTAAGTTAAATAGAATCAATTGTCATATTTTGATAAGAATGACTTCACTGACAGACAGATACCGACGCAGATTAGTAATATATAGAATAAATGTATACCTCAAATTAATTTTTAAAATGAATATTATGAAAATTATAATATTATCAATTACATCGTGTCATATATAATTCCAATAAAATTTTTTAAAAGTATTTGTTAATTCAATTCAATAAGTTTTGGAGGATATGACTTAAGAATAGAAACCACCCTTCCCCATAAATTGAAATTATTTAGATAAAGGGAACATACAATTATTAAATTTCTTTTTATTAAGAATATGAAATTTTCCCTTTAAAAGCAACAAAAAAGTATTATTTAGAATAATTCCTTCTTTGAGGAGTGATTTTTATTAATTAAAAGTTGCAATTATCTTAAATACAGTCGTCTTTTTATTCATTTTTATTTTTTTACTCTCACACTTTGAATCATAAAGAAAGTTTTTTTTTCTTGCTTCTATAACTCAATTTCATTCAAGGTAATTGTTCTAAAAGAGTTCACATGCCTTCTTTTATTAGTATTTTTATTCTCTTACAATATGTATTTTGATTATTAAATTAATGCCCTTTCGTTTTCTTCTACAAAAAAATAATTCACTCTTACAATTTTAAATCATTCTAATTACAGTATTTTTTTTCCTGTTTATAATTAAAATTAACTTCTATATTAAAATATTTATTATAATTTTTGTGTATTGTATTTATTTTTCAAAATTCATCGCAATTTGTCTATTGCCCTTTCATGGTTTAACCAGGCGAGTATCATTTCTAAGAGCTTAAAGATGAATTGTTTATTTTGGAAAGGACAAAGGGACAAAAACGATTCCGTATCTTACAGATTGGCCTCTCTTTAGCTTTGTTTCATCAAAAATCTTTTTACTCCTTCTTTACGCTCTTAACGATATCTTTTTCGGAGGGCTTTTAGCCAAAAGATTGTGTGTATTTGTGTAATTTGGCAAACGATCAAGTTTAATTCATTTACATTATATAAAAAAAAAGAAAAAATAAGAAAGAAAAAAAAAATTCAAAAGTGAAGTAGAAAGCAGAAGGAAGAGAGAAGATTCGTATCGATCATTTTACGTGAACCACATCGATGACAGGAATAAAGTCTTTTCTATCAACCAAAGAATTGGTTTCCATTCAAATACTAATTGATTTGGTCTGAAACTGAAACGGTCGATTAGCCAACAGGTAATAAATAAGTTTGACGTTGGTGATTTCAGAACTAACCTGAAAAGTCTACTAGAGATAGATGACTATTTTTATCTTTCCAAATGATCTTTTATTTTTTAATTTCGAAATTTATCTTTGTTTACCGTTGATTCTTTTATCGTTGAAGAAAATTTATATAATTGTTATATTCTTTTGATTTAAGATTATTATTATTAGTATTACCATAATTAATTTTACCAAAATTCTTATTTTCCATATAATATAAAAATAGAAAAAATAACTACTTACAAAAAATTTGATTCGATTATTAAGTACATATAAATAACTCAAAAAAAAAAAATATCTCAAAAAAATAATATATAAATATGTGGTCTATTAAATAATTATGATACAATCAGTCAGTATAGCAAATTTAATCTTTATAATAATATTAAATTTTATTTGAAAAAAAAAGTTTTGTTATTCTTTTTTTAGACGTTTGATCTTAATAATTTGGTTTCATTCATCTCGTTACTTTAAAGGACACCATGAATAAATTATTTCAAAATCAATTTATCCGAATCAAAAAGGCGCTCTTTTATATATACTTTAATACTTTAGTTTCATTTAACCAATTAACTAATGAATATTCATTTGCCAACCAAGGATATTTTTGATCTGATCTCTTTCTCCGGGACTCAAGCGAAACAAATAATCATTTTCCGGGTTATTACTTTTCAACGGGAATATTTTTATCACTTTCGTTTTTTTTTTTTTTTTTTTTTTTGAATATACTAAATATATGAAAATATTATATGCCGGTGAAGGAATTAATGACACGTTAAGGAATAAGGTTACATCACCAAATGAAAACCAGAGAGAGGGAGAGAATGGAAATAACGTATGGGTACTGGAGACGGAAACCAGTGAGGAAACCAATAAGGAAACAGCTTAGCCTGGATATTTGTACTATTACGATTATTATTATTATCCTTTACGCATGAAAATAGAGCACTGGTTGGAAATTTATAAACACATACTTTACATTCTCGTGAACTTCTCTTTTATTGTCTTTACATTTGTTTTATTTATTATTTAAATGGTTTATAGGATTCTTTTAGGAGTCTTCTAAAAATATTTTAAAATTTTACAGAATAAAAAATATTATTATAAATTTTGATATATCTTATTTATTTATTGGACATTAATCATCTCTCCATTTCTGTAAAAAAAAGTTATTCATATCAAATGGGTGATCCAATTTGAATAACTGGACACACAAGATAAATTCTCATATATAAATAAAGTATATTATTAAGGGCGTATCACGATAAATGTCATTAGAACCCTTTTAATAATGTATGTAATAATAATATAATAATAACTTTCTAATATCATATAACAAATTTACCAATTTATATATAACTTTTATATTCTATTTAAAATATTTTTGAAATTAATATTTTATCGGTATTAGATGTGAAGAGAGGTTCATGACTTTGAAGGGCAAGATTAATTTCAAGATAGTAAGAAAAAAGAATGGAAATATTACAAAATGAGGAATTACAATAAATGAGCTCTATCTATCTCCGAACAATTAATTTTAGAAAGTTGGGATGGGGATTGGGACAGCAGTAGGAAAGGAAATATTCACTAAAAATTTGTTAATAAGACAACAAATTGAGAAACGTCTGGTGTACCAGAGTCTGATAATACAATCGTAGATTTGAGGGAAATAAAAGAAGATAATAAATAATAAAGATAGCTCAGGATAAAAAAGGTATAAGGGATGGATGTATGGTTGAGACCAAGAACTATCGAACTGCGTGACGCCATCAATTCATAGAAGGCTCTGCGGAACTCGAAAGTTCTTGGACGAAACATCCACATTTCTCCAAGAGTCCCTACACTGAGCTACACCAATCCAACTTCTACCTTCTCCCATCTCTTTCAAGTCTCTTCCTACATTGTCCTCCCACTGCATCCTTGGTATTCCAATCGGTCTTCTCACCAATATATTTGTCGTCATTCTTTCCTCTCCCATTCTAGCCACGTGCCCTGCCCATCGCAGCCTTCTCGATCTTCCCTAACTATGACTGAAGATGCGTAGAGGTCATGCAATTTCTTGTTATGCAGTCTTCGCCATTCCCCGCTTAACTCATCTTTCTTTGACCCATAAATACTTCAAAGAATGCTATTCCCAAATACTCTGAATCTACTCTCATCTCCCAGGGTCATAGACCATGCCTCAACCATATAATACAACCTGCAGAATTGTTTTATTGATAGAATAAATAGATAATAAAAAAAATTGATCTAGGTAATCATTATTCTAAATTGATGTTGTCAAAATTAAATGAGAAGAAAATTTAAATTAATTCTTATTAAATTGGAATTGACAAGTCCTTTGTCATGCATCTCTTTATATTATAATTATCTCTCCAATTACCTAATTTGGTTCATGACTAATTTTATTAATCTAAAAATTCTTTTGGCTTATTTTTAAAATTCTGAGAATGAAAAACGTCGGGGACAACTTGAAGCTTTTTGTCTGTTCCATTCCGACCGATAGTTTTCATTTATTAATTTAGCAATTTATCTGTCTATCTGTTTGTGAGAAGCATCTCGAAATACTAAAAATAAAAATGTTTTAACAGAGACATTCGTTCTCCCCCCCTTTCGCTCGACGTTTTCCACTCTCACGAATCTTCCACGTGTTGCCAGAGAATCCGATTCTCACAAAGACACCAAAACAGTCAACTTAGACAACTGAAGAGGCAGACAAATTGAAAATAAATACTCTATATTAAAACAAAGCGAGAGAAAAACAACGATACGAATTAATATTTACAATGTGAAAAGAATAGAGAGCTTGGCAAATAGAAAATGTGAAGTAGTTTAGATGAGGAACAAAAATAGACATCGAAAACAAATGTAAAAATATACCTTTAAATAATTTCATGTATTTATCTTCATTTAATTGAATAAATTTATTAAAAAAATTATAGTAATAAAGTGAAAAATATTTTAATCTTTTAATATGAAAATTAATCTTACCAGTATAGAATATGTCAGGATATGCCAAAATACTTATAAAACTTTTCACGGATCCTATAAGCATTGCAGGAAATTAGTTCTATTCGAATTTACTTTTTTCATTTCTGAATCACTTAATACAAAATTGGTTCATATTTTTAACTTAATTTTAAAATAGTTTACAAGGTATCAAAATTGCTATATTAATGCTAATTATTACTGTTGCTGGTCAGGTAATCTCAATTAAGGTCGAAAAAGAACAGTTCAATACATTTTTATACTTAAATAACTAAATGAGCTAACTTAATTCTTAGTATCAACCATTTCTATATTATTTTAGAGTTTTAACTATTAAAATTAATTAAAATTATTTTTCAAATATTTTTGATGGGTAATCAAAACATTAAAAATAGATTGGATTTGAACAAATGAATATTGAAATCTTTAAACAAATGTTTATTTTCTATATCAAAATACTGGGTATTAGAGTATTAATCTTACCTTGTGCTGGAGCATAGATGTTCAAATAAAGACAATCCTCATCTTGGGTGTCCAAATTTTGTATAAGTCTTTCTAAGTATCTGCGACGACCCGGGAGGACATTGTCCCTTGGTGGCAGCCTTTGTGGACATACTGGTGAAAAACGATCCGCCTTTCGAACTCCGGACCAGGGTTGAGGACTCCCTGGGGGCATGAAACGTCCGGAGCCGACCGGTGGAGATGCATAAGGAACTCCGAGATACCTATTTCAAAAAATAAACCATTTTTATTATTTGAACTAATTAAACTATTATCATAATAATCTTTATTTAATTATATATTTTATATTATATGAACATAATAAACTTTGAAAGAATTATTATCCTGTAGTGTATTATATGGGTATGACTTGAATAGGTGAAGAAAGATTAGTGAAAATTTTTTTATAAGAAACAAATAAGAAAAAGATCTCCTGACCACATAAAAGTAGATATAGAAGGGAATTATTATAAGATAGGATTTGGATGGGGGGAGGATATGGATGTTGCATTTATAAGATTTTTCACTACCGTTACTAAAATAGAAACATTCACTTATTATATTGAGTAGAATTAATAAAATTATTATTAATAAAAATAGAATATAATTTTGATATATAATATGTATATAAATATAAATTTCAATTATAAGATTATTATAGGCTAAAATGAAAATATTTACATCTGTCTAATTTTATAATTATAAAATGTATGTGTAGACTTGAATAAATTGACATTTTTTTAATATTAATCTAATTTGGTTGAAAATATCTCGAACGATTAGTAATAATACTTTTTATTTAATGTAATTATAATTAAATTTTATTAATTTCATCAGATTAAATCTATTCTTATAAAATATATATATTGCTATTAATTAAAATTCCTATATTTTGTTAATTTTTAAAATCATTTTCCAATTAAAATTGAATTATAAAAGATTCCATTCATTTTAATTCAAGTTTAAAACTCTACAACGATAATTAAACAAAAGCCATCAGCCCCTATATGATTTTGCTAAATAAGAATATTTTCTACCATTTCAAATCGGATTGACACAAAGTGAATAGGGATGGAGCCCACTGATTTCATTTTCATTCAAACATCCTTGAAGTTCATTGACTTTTTAACTCTTGTGAAAAAAAATGGAATCCGTCACAAGTTTATTTTGGCTACAATTTTGAATACTAATGCGCAACCCCTGAAATTAATTGCTTTATCATCTAACACGTTAACCCTTGGTCGTAAATTTTTTCTCTTCGCCCCTCCCGTACCTTTCTTCTGTTTTTTCTCCAATCTATTCTTAGCAATTATCTTGGGAGAATTCTAGGTGCTATGAATATTTATTTTTCACACTTTTTCTTATTTATCTCTCTTATCTAACTCATTTCAAGAAAAATTCTTATGTATTAAATTAAGAAAGAAAATGAACAGTTTTAATGATATTAATATGGTGAACTTTAATAAAATTAAAAAAAATATTTTAATTATAGTTATAATTTTGTTACAAAAATAGAATAATAAAATCACTTTTTTCAAGAGAATGATTGAAAATTTATAAATAATAAATTATTTTCCTTTTTTTTAAATTATTCATTAAGGAGTATACATTTTAAAATAACTTTAGTATCTTCTTTGATTAAAACTTTCGTTGATGTCAATTTTAGAATAATAATATAATATAATATATTATAATAATCTAAAAATATATAATTATAGCTGTGTACGCTGTTTCGGAGCAAATTATAATATTAAAATTAGAATAAGAATATAATATAGTAAAGTATAATAATCTAAAAATATATATTATAACTTATACTAAAATAATCCATATTCACATGGTAATTTTTGGGTTAAAATAATAAAGGCAATTTTACTTACTTAAAAAAAATTTAAACAACCATTTCTAAAATTATAATGACCATTTATTTAAAAAAAATAAATTAATGGATATATAAAATTGAATTTAATAATAGATTAATCTTCGGCGCTCTTCACACCTAGACGGGGGCTTCGACCCTGTACCCCCGAGAGGTACATAGTATTTGGTTGAAAGTAGTAAAAGGTTTTCATCCATTTTGTTTCAATCAGTATATTACATAAAACATTCATTTCTTTTTGTGTTCTTATTTAAAATATATTTTAATTTAATCAGTAAATTAATTATATATATTATTATTGTATATGTTATATCTATCTATCTATGTGGCTCAACGCTACTCGAAAGTTCTTGGCCTCAACAACTTTCATTTCTTCAAGTATCCCTATCCTGAGCCCCTGTTAAATCTCTCTTACGTCCCTTCCTACGCGTCCTTGGTCTTCCAAACGGACGTTTTCCAATCGGTCTCCCCACCAATATCTTTTTTCTCTCCCATTCTAGCCATGTGCCCCGCCTATCGCAGCCTTATCGCTTTAATAACCCTAACTATTTCTGGAGATGCATTGAGGTCATGCAATTTCTCGTTATGCAGTCTCCGTCATTTCCTGGTGTCCTCATCTTTCTTTGGCCCATAAATGCTGGGAAGAATCCTATTCTCAAATACTCTGAATCTACTCTCATCTCCTAAGGTCATAGACCATGCCTCACACCCATATAATACAACAGACAAAATAATTGTTTTGTATATTTTAATTTTGATTCCATTTGATAATAAATTTGATGAGATAAGCCTCTTTACTGCATGATAACAGGCGTTTCCCGATTGCAACCTCGATTTAAATTCTTCTCAAATATTATTATCCTTCGTGATTACATTCAATTTTTCTACATATTCAAATTTTACATTTTGTATATTAAGATTTTGTATGTTAATACTGTTCCTCTTTACCTTAGAGGTTCATAACTAGTGAGCACATGGATTGGCAACCATGAAGTCCCGAACCATATCTAGTATTGCTTCCACTTTACTAGATATCTCTTTTATCTTTCCTATCTGGCCTCCCTTGGCCAACTCTTGTTTCTTCCGACCCCGATGCTATTAGGTTTTCGAGGGCTAAGGGTCTTTCATTTCCTTTTTTTTTTGTTCTACTTAGGAGGCGAATGATTTATGACAAACTGGCTATGTATGAGATAAATGATTTACTGGATACACGATTTTGGAATCGGATGCTTGGGCTGGTTATTCTGGACAAGCATACTGCATTAGAAAATCATTTTCATATTCCGGCGTACCTCAATAGACTGACACGGAGCTATTTGCTGGATCTGGAGCTTATATATAAAATCAGTCGTGGCCCTAAGACAAAACAAATGACAGCTGGAGCAGCCCAGGTATCTATACTGGGACCTGATCCCTGGAACATCAGCTACGATAAATTACTCCGCATTGAAATGCCTGAAGATGTCTTTGTAGTAGGTTATGCTGATGATATAGCGGCTGTCATTACTGTCAGGAATACAACCGAAGCATAAAGTAGATTAAACCAAGTCATGATTCGTATGCAAACATGGTTAAGTTCACGAGGGCTTCAATTGGCTACGGAGAAGACGGAACTATTACTTTTTACCTGGCGACGAATTCCTACGGAAATAGAGATGAAAGTAAATGGGAGAGAAATATTGACCAAAAACACGATTAAATATCTGTGTTAGGCTCGATCCAAAACTAAACTTTAAAGAACAACTGAATTACGCTTCAGTGAAAGCTGCTCAAGTGACCGCCCACTTAAGCAGACTTAGGGCAAATATTGGCGGACCATTGCCAAGTAAGCGTAGACTGTTGATGGAAGTTAGACATTCTATCATGCTTTATGGCTGCGAAGTATGGGCGGGCGCCTTAAGACTCCACACTAGAAGGAAATCCCTGATGAGAGTGCAGGCAACAATGGCGCTAAGAATTGTGTGCGCATATCGCACAGTCTCGAGGGCGGCAGCACTAGTTATAGCGGGGGTAACACCTATTGATTTGCTAGCGGAAAAGAGGAAAGTTAAATACTTGATGAAAATAGGTCGAAGCACCATCTCACGAACTGAAGCAGAAATAGAGGAAGATACTATAAACAAATGGCAGAAGAGATGCAATAATGAAAAAAGCGGCAGATGAACAGCTAGATTAATACCAAACGTACGTAGCTGGATAAAGTGTAAACATGTAGAAGTAAACTACTACTTAACGCAGCTATTATTAACGGCTACTTTTGCAGCTATCTATACAAAATGGGAAAACGTACGTCTCCTGATTGTCTATACGGGGATTCAGACGAAGACAATTCTGAGCACACCTTTTTCGGGTGCCAGCGCTGGCATTATAATGAAATTTGAGAAAATGCAAAGTTAGAGACTTGAGACAATTTTAAAAAACTATAAATAAAGATAAAGCTATAGATAAATTAACAATATATACATTCATTAATAGTATTATTTTAAATTAATTGATTTATTTGTTTTTTTATTATCAAGTTCATTTATTAATTTTTTTAGATCATAGTTAATTCCCTCCCTTAAAAGAAACTTATCCAATTCTGTGGTGCTAGGAGATTTGAAAATTATTAGTCGCAACATGAAGATTTCGTTTACAGTTTCTGTCATGTACGACCTCCATCCAACAGTTATTTTCTATCAAGTTTCTTGCTTCTCTTAATTATCTGATCTATATATTTAATTTTTTTTTATTCATTATAATAAAATTTAAAGAAATAAAAATTTTCACTTTGTTAATTTATATAAATTTCAATTTAAACTGATAGTGAGTCATACGCCTTGCCAAGACTCTGAATAATTTGTGTACAGAAATATTGAATGTTCTTAGCGAGATTTGATATAATGTTGTCTGATTTGTCCTAAATCTGAATTAGAAGAAAATTATAAATTGCCTCCTCACCAGCCCAATTCATTTACCCACCCATGTTGCATAAGGCATCTTAGTTTCTTAACCCTCCGTTTTTTTAAATTCAGAGAGAAAGAGTTTCAAATTATATTCGAATAGTCTATATATTCTATATCAGTATTTTTTTCTGAATTTAATACCAAGTTGATTTTCAAAATTTTCTATACTTTATGCATATGATTGATTACATAATACATCAATATTATTATTTATTCAGGGTGAAGACAATTTATGAAGAAAACTTAAATACATATAATTATTCTTATTACAATTTTATTTAAAAAAATCTATATAATAATAATAATAATAATAATAATAATAATATTTGATTGTAAAGATATTTTCTTAGCTATGTACTCATCATTATATTAAATAAATTGATATATTTTCTAATTGATATTAAAATATTTAGAACAGAAACTAGTATTGATTGATATTTGAAATATTTATTAATCTTGTTTGCATATTTGGCACAACTCCAATTATAAGCCATCCCAACTCAAGTTCTATTTTTGATTTATTCTTCATTAAATAGATATACGATTAGAATAGATGACGTAGAAATTTATTTTTATTCATAAAAAAAAAATATAAAAATAAAAAAAAATTATAAGTAACTATGAAATAATATTTACAACTGAAAATATTTTATTTTTTATTATTATTATTTTTATTATAATTCAAAATATAACTTTTTAAATATCTTTTAATATTTGATATGACAATAATTCGTTTATCAAAATTAATTTGACTTGATATTATATAAGCATTTATTTCAGTCTGAGTTGTGTTTGTGAAAATCTATATGAAATGGCGAGGCAAAGGACTCTCTGGTCTTATGACGAAATTACGTTGAAAGAAATAGATGGGAAAGATAGAGAAACGAATCTTAATTGAGAAAAGGATGGTTTCCAAAATTTTAATTTGAGATGGATATCACAAAAATTGAAGCAATTACTTAAATCTAAAAGATTTGAACTAATTTCTCTGTATTTCATCTCAAAAATTAAATTAAAAAATATAACATCAATTTTTCAAAATAATATGTAAAAATAAAGTTTTGTTATTATTATTTATTATTTTATTGATTAATTTCAAAATATATTTCGAAAATAGTGTTCAATAAAAGTAAAAATATTTAATGATGGAAAAGCATAGAGTAAATACGCTAAATCTAAAAATACATATTTAAATTTGATATTTGGATACTATTCATATTATAAATTAATATAAATAATAGATTATTTAATATATTTATATAAATCAATATATTATAATTAAATAAATTAAAATTAAAATTTAAAAATTTTATTATTCAGAGTGATTTTTACTGTTATTATGATCATTAATTTAAATATTTATTTATTTTAGATTTATGTCCCAGCAGTCCATTTACTGTCACCCCAGAAGTAATATATTATTTATTTATATATTGTTTATTTGTTTATTTATTTGTTGATCCATAAGCATATTAAATGATTCCCTAAATCAGATACATCAGACATGATACAAGCAGTGTGTGGCATTCATTGACCTGGATGTCGATATGCCCTATAATAAAATAATAATAAAAAAATTATCATTATTTGAGTAATGCTAGTCATAAGCTAGTTATATAATATATAGCTAATATATAAATATATTACACACAATTATAATTTATAAAATTATTATATTTATGTGAGAGATAGTAAATGAAATAAAAAAAAAAATTAAATTATGGTGTTTGAAAATCAAAATTTTTCCAAATTTTTAACAGTTTAGATAGGATGTGATCTACATTAAGATGCATAGGCACCTACATATACTAGTTCAATATATAATAATAATAATAAACGTTTTAACGTCGTTTATTTATTATAAAAAACACCAATTTTTATAATCGGCATTATCATAAAAACTACATATTATGTAGATCAAATCATTAACTTTTTTTATTCTGAAAAATAAATATCATATGGAAAGAATTTGTTTTATTTTTTATAAACTGAAATTTTTTTAAATTTTATTTTTAATGCACATTTTTAGTTTTAAAATACGAGTTTCCAATGAAATATATACATATACCAATGTAACTTTGTTTAATAATATATACTTTTTTTGTTTAATAATATTATTGTTATAATATTATTTTAATACCTTATATTACGTAGGTTTTGTTTTATGTCTTAAGCGATGGACCGCATCTCAGATATCCGAGGTTTACCTGTATATACCATATATATATAAAACATATTATAATTCCTTATATTAAATATGTATCTATAGAATCTATTCTTCTCTTTTGAGACATTTTTTTTAATTCTTTTACTCTGTCTGACCTTTTGGAAGCAATTTATTTTTATTTTAAATATTCGCCTTGGTTTTTGTTCTCTTCTCTATCTGTCTCATTTGTGTTGACAGTTTATGCTAATTGACATTCGTATTTTTAACATTTTTTTTTCTTATTCCTTTTACTCAAACTATTGTTGATTTTCTTGACAGAAAAAGGTTAACTGTCACATAGAGACAATGAGCAACGATCTATATGATAAGAGTAGACGAAATGTTAATTTCCACGTTCATCTCCCTAATCAACAGTTGTATGTGTATCTGTGTGTATGTGCAAATAGAGTGGTGCTCATCCATGAAGAAATAGCACAAAAACGATTAATTAATATAAATTGGGATTTAGTGAAAATCGTCGTTCATCTTGTTTAAATGAATTGAATTGATATTCATTAAAACACTTCCTAAAGGGTATATTGTACCCTTGTCGAATTAATTTTATGCATATTTGATCAACTCATGTGATTATTTACTTTAAATCTTATTTTGCATATATATATATACAAGTATATATATAGGAAAATAATTATTAGTATTTAACAATTGTTTATATAATATGTAATATAACCCAGGATTAAACATATATTTGAATCTAAATCAAATTATTGAAATAATTATATTAAAATAATTATATTGAAATAATTAAATTAATAAAAATAATAATTAAAAAAAATATAATTTTTTGTTTTTTTTAAAACACACTTATATTGAAATGCACTAAAAAGGAGAAAATAATTTATCCATACACACCACGATTTCCTTACAATTAATCATATCTAAAAAATGAAAGCGTGGGCGCCAAACATGCAGGGCTAAACGCAAATTCTACTTCAAATAGACATAGTTATCGATTATAGTGGAAAAGGGAAAAACAGAAAGATTTGTGCATATACAATGAAATGTCCTTCGTATTCTTTTCCTCTCCCAACATGTTTCGCGCCCACGCTTCCATTTTTTAGTTAAGGTAAAAGACCCAGTAGATGGCCACTTAAGCGGTTTTTATACGTTACTAAATGCAACTATGTTGTTTATCGGTGTATGTGCTGGATGATAACGTATATCGATAGTCAAATAACCAATTAACTAAGAACAATTAACAGATAACTATAATTTCAAAAAGTCTGAGTAAGAAAATTAAAAAAAATAATTTTTTTGAGCTAGTAGTTGGCCACTTACTATGAAAAATTAGTAGATGGCCACTTAGTTGCCCATCCAGTTTGAATGCTATATTTTATGTATTTACTTATTTTATGTATTTATTTAGAAATTCACAGGTGCATAGACCCTATTTGGGCCCTCATATTGTTCCTGAAAATATTTACAGAAAAGTAAATTGATCAATATTATAAAAATAAAGAGCAGAGGTAAAAATAAGCTGGAGTGTCTTCACTCGACTCGAATCTCGCAAGTTAAATTGGATTAAATAACATATATTACATTTAAATTAAATTTAATTAAAATTAATAAATAATATTTATTAAATGAGTGCGTGTTTGGCTCTTTGTTGATGGCACCACGTCACTTGTTGGCGCGTGATTTGCAGTGTTAAAAAATTAATTCCGGTACTTTCAGCGATTCAATCAGGCTGAAATTCTATACAGCAGTTTTATACAATTTTTAATCATGTGAATAACTATCAAACATATATCTTTATTTTTAAGGTCACTTTAAAGGAAAAAAATCAAAACGTTGTAGGTAATTCTTCCGGTTGAGCTACATTTCTCAAAAGTTGATAGAAAACTACGAATTTTGAATAATGTCCGTATTACATGATTCTAGCTCAAACCGTGTTTGCGTGAATAATTTTTTTAAGCAATAAATTGAAAGTTTTAGTAGTTGGCCTAAGTCTTTACTGGCCTTTGCCAGTAATTGCCAACCCCGGCCCATTACTAAAATAAAACAAAGTAACACAAATATTGTTAAGCCATTTCAATTCTTAATTTTTTTCGGTCCCAATAAAAAGGAAATGAACAAATTAAAATTAATATGCAAAATAACCAATAGTGGCTAACTAGTAAATTTTTTTGAAAAAAAGACGCTAGTAATGGGTCACCTCCTATTGATTACATTGTAAACAACAATACATTTTTAATTAGTAAATTTGTTTGCTAAAACCTCAAATGTAGTACAAAATATTTTTATATAGAAAAATAAGTATATACTTCAAAATATGCGCATGTCAGAACTATTTGCTTACTATATTACTTAAGAAATTACTTTTATTAGTTGTGTTGAGTGGTCCGTCAAAAGTCAAGTTGAGCCATCATGGAACGAAGGGCTGTCAATATGCGTGCGATTTATTGACACTCTCACAGATGATTGCATTATCTCATAAGCTAACAATAGATTGAAAATTCTTTTTAAAACTCTTATTTTACGTATTTTTCAGGAAAGTGGCCAACTACTGGCGGGTGGCCATTTACTGGGAGTTTTACCTTAATTAAAAGAAATATTGTTTTTCCTTAAAATGATAAAATATAAAAATAATAATTAAAAATAAAAATAAATATTTTTTTAAATTTTTTTTTTTCTAAATCCAATATTGAAATTAATTTAAACTTGCAAGTTTCTCTTTTTGTGATTTTGTTATTCCATTCATTTGCTTTAACACAATTAGAGTTAACAGAAATAGAACAAGATTGAAACATCATGGCATGTTCAAGTTTTAATTATTTCATAAATTTAAATTTAAACCCAAGTATAATTTATACAATTTTCGAAATATTATGGATTTAATTTGCATATAATAGAACAAAGATGATAACTCCTGTAGAAGATAGAGAGCGTGTGGAAGGAAGGGTGGGAGTAAAGGATAATGCTTAGTTTTTGTCTTGAACCAAGTTCATGAGACTTTAATAGAAATTAATTCATAGAAATTTAATTTCTAATCTCTGTTTTTCAATTTCAAACTGCATTTATGATCAAAAACAAAATAAACATACATCCACTCAAACACACAGCTATACACCCACATGAGATGAATTTAGAGAGTGGGTGGTTGAGGTGGTTGGTTGTACTTTGTAAATATATACTAGAAATTTCCTACTACCTTTGCACTTTCTCTCCCTAAATTCTATATACTTATCTAATTATAAATTTCATGATTTATTAAAATGTTTGCATTTACCGCCATCTGGGTGGCTAATAGACAAATCTAAGAATTAAACAATCTGAGGTGGTAGAAATTCATTGAATTACTAAATAATACTACCATTGTAATAGGAAAGGTGAAAAATTAATAACCCTACGACAAACCATATTAAATTATTCATTTGTATCTATATTACCAAGAAATTATTCAAATAATTTAGAAATAAATTTGAAAATGGAACAGATATATCATACTATTTTTTACCGACCGACGAAGGGAGATATTGTTTTCACACCAAATTTCACATGTGGAGATTTTTACATATCTCCACGAATCATGCATTTTGTTAACCGAAAAAAGTATTTTTAGCATGATGTCTGTCCGTCCCTCCGTCGTGTGTCCGTATAGACGTGTACAGCTTGAACGACTCAACGGATTTCGGTAAAATTTGCTATATTTACTTAAT
Organism: Labia minor; assembly: GCA_963082975.1. NCBI lineage: Eukaryota > Metazoa > Arthropoda > Insecta > Dermaptera > Spongiphoridae > Labia > Labia minor. The sequence continues at coordinate 93,938,785 of OY720344.1, read as the reverse complement.
GCATCAATAGCATGAATTTATCAACTTTTGGTGTATATCCGGAAACCGAAATTGGTAGTTTACAAAGTATTAATTTTATATTCATTGTCAGTAAATATTTCACTTAAAATATAGTAATAATTAATAATTAAGTAATTAAATAAAAAGAAAAACCAAGATAATATAATTTGATCATTTTAATTCAATTTTTTCAAATATTTTATTTTTGATACTTTATATATATAATGTTTGGAAATTAATTTATTTCATATCGTCGGTCGGTTCTGTCCCTGGCCACAGCTAATTTTTATATATTTTGTCTAATTATAGACTACCCAAATTGAAAATTAAACAATCATAAAAAATAATCAAATTTTATAGAAAGATTATTATAAATTCCCAAGTGAAAATAATATTTTCGATTTTTTCAACCAAGGTGCCAACTTTTTGCTTAATAAATATTTAAAAAAAAAACAAAATAACCTTTTGAAGAAGCAGTTAATTTTTTATAAGAGAAATTCTCATAGCTTTTAAGGAGGAATATCATTTCTATTACACTAATAGAATTTTATAAGCATATAGATTCCACCTCACTGTGTGTGAATAGAGGGTGAAATGGTTTTGTGTTTGCAGCCAGGAGTTTCGTCTCGCTACATGAATGGGTTGTTTTCATTGGGTAACACATGTGCCACTGAGTGGCTCCGACATCTTAACCCGGAACAAGCGAACAGTTGCAAACAACTTATTGTTATTCTAAACAGTGGAAATACAAGATTTATTTCATTTCATTACTATACTTAAACAATAGAAAATACATTAAATGATTTTTCAATTAAAAGAATAATTATTTACATGTAAGAAAATTTAAAAATTACTCCAAGTTTATATTAAATGATAATAAAAACAAATTGAAAATAAAGGTATGTTGGAATTGTCTCTTTTGATAAGTTTTGCAAAATATATTAGTATGATCAAAATTTAAGATGACTTTTTAAATTAATCACAAAGTATTTATTTATTAATCCAAATTTATTTTGTCACCTTAAAGCAATCCCTATTCACTAGATAATAATTTTGGGATTAATTGTTGATTTGTTTTAAAGGACATATGCATAGACCCATATCTAATCGCCAGTAATTATACATTTCATAATATCATCAGTCAAAGAAAAATTAATTTTTCGTTTTTAACAAATTGTCAACAAAAATTTTTAACAATTAGAAAAGATACTATAATTTTGAATCTAACAAATGAAATCATATGTTCATTCATATTTCAAGAACAGTCATACCAACTTAAAAACAAATGATAGTTTTGATGCTTAAAACTTTTACATTTCTATTTGATCATAGTAAATATAATGTACTAAATATGTGGAAATTTCACCCGAAGCTAATATATATTTTTGCGATATTTTTAGTAGAACTGGAGTCTATCTTCTCTACCTTATAAATTGGAAGAAAAAATTGCTTAATTTATTTTTACCTTATATATTCACCAGTGTTTGACAATTAGTTATAAAATATAATTTTGGTATGTTTGTACTATAAAATCAAGTAAGAATCATCTGCAATCTGTAACTGCCGACTAACCATCAAGATTATTGAAGGCTTTTTAGAATAAGAAAATAAAAACTGAAAGCTGGTAAGTTTATATGATCACATCGAATTTCACATCGTATTTATTTTTCACTTGATTTGTTGGAAATATGCTTTTATGTATAAGTTATTCTTATAATTATGCACTAATATTTTTGTTTGTTTCTCATTTTGAGAAGAGAAGTAATTTATTCTCATTGTCATTTACGGAAATGTCAAAACTGAAAAATTGCAGTGTTTGACAGTTTCAATCAATTTTTTAAAAAAATTGTTTTAGAATTTTAGAATTTGTAGATAATATAACGATACATTGCCAGGAGAGCAGGTAACAAGCTATTTTCTTAAATAGCCCTTGTTGTGGGGGAGAAAAGGGGTTATAAGCTAGTGACCGATGAAAATTTATTTCATAAAATGAAGGATTAATATGAAAAAATATAATTTCTACCCCTTCAAAATCGGCCATTCTTAGAAAAAATAAGCCAAAATCGAAGGAAAGTGTCTTCAATGGCATCAACATACGACTCGAAATGACCTGAACCCTAAGATTTACTATTAATTTCTTGATGTGACATTGTTTCACATATTTTCCAAGTTTTTCAAGTTTTAAAAATATTTTTTTTATACTCTCTCTCTCTCTCTCCATCTATATATTATAGGGTATTACTTAATAAAATAAATACTTAACAAACAAAATTAACAATCTTTAATCGTAAATAAACATAAACATAAATCGTCCGTTACATTCATCTGCAAACATAAGAATGGACCGGAACATAAAACAACCACCGGTCGCAAGTATCGTAACATAGAGGTCGCTTACATAGCCTTCACACAGCGCCCTCACTTAACTTAAACTTTAAATGAAATAATTTAAATTATTTCCTACAATATATATATATATATATATATATATAATGTTGTTTGGAAACTAATTTATTTCAAATCGTCGGTAGGACCACCGGTCATTTTTTTATTCTTTGTTTATAATTATTTTTGTGTAATAAATAGCCTTAAAACTATGCCTTATATTCCTTAACTATTTTTTCAGCAAAACATAAAACAGTTTTGTACCTTGCATTCCATAAGAAATTTTTCTTCAAAATATATCCAGAAATATAATATTTCTTAGAAGTATAATTGGCTAATAATAATATTTCAATTGATTATTATCTCTCTTAATAATCTCACTATAAAAATTCAAACAAGTATTTTGCTTTGTTTTGTTTTTTTTTAGTTCAATATTTATTATCTATAATATAATTTAGGAATAAAAAATAAATAATTATACCATTGATAATATCAATATTTGTTTAAAAAATAATATTTTATATTATTTTGAATTATCTTTCTACATATATTAGTACTAATTAGTACTTTCATTCCGTGGCTCAATAATTTATTTAATAATACGAATATAAAGCCAAATGTCTAATATTTCTAACATTTATCAGGATATAGTTTACTATCTGTCTAGCATTAATGTTTTTGTTATTCCACATGAAAAGGAAGAAGGCAAAAGAAAGAATTATTCAGAACATTTAATGCGGAATTAACTTATAATTGAACGACGAATCAATTATTAAAGTATTTCATCTGAGATATTCTAAACCATATTTTGTCTTACATTCCCAATGAATCTTTTCTTATAAATTATGTAATTAAAAAAAATTACTTCCAATTAATACAGTGTTGATAGCTTTACTAAATATTTAACAGGTATTTTTTTTTTTAAATAATATCAATGATATTTAATTTAATAAAATCATTAAAGATAAATATATGTATCAAAAGTTAATAACTTTTGCAAATAATAATTCCATTTCCCTCTTCCTTTTTCTCTTTCCCTTTCAAAATATATAAATATACCTAATTAAAAGGAAATAATAAAAATTATCCTTTTTAAATCACGCTATAACTAATATTGAATATTGTATATACATATTCATTTATTATTTAAAATAATACTTTTATCTAATATTTTAATCAATCATATCATGAGAAGGATATTTAAAAATAATAAGTAATAAAAAGTTCATGGTAAATCTAATACAGTGAGTTATTTATTTATTTATTTTAATAATAAATTTTTTTGAAGTAATAAAAGATAACTTGTTTATATTCTTGTTTATAGTAAGTTATATTTTAATAATTTTGTTTATTAACATATCATTAATTCAAATAAGTCACAATATATTTTTAGAGTATTAATCTATTTCATTTGAAATCTACCTTAATTTATAAAATATTCCTGCTTTATGTAAAAATAAATACGTTAAAATGCAGGTAGTATATATTTATATATATATATATATATTTATGCAGACGAGGGCAGGTCAAGGTTCGTGACTTTTTGAATGAAACACCGGTTTTTGGATAAAAAATTATTTTATTTTTCAACGTAGTCTCGTTTAAACTCTATATACTTTTCCAATCTTTCTCCATTTTTTTTATACATTTCAAAAAATAAGGTTTGTCGAGTGTTGTTTGCTCTCTGGTGTGTTGTTAATCCACTTTTTATTCATGGTTACGAAACTGAGCAAAAACTCCTAATTATTGGTGTTTTTTTTCGCAAAAAAATAATGCTTAATGAGCACAGGAAATTCACTTTGGTCCATCCATTGTTATCAAAATCATGAGGTCGTCTAATATAAATGGATGTCAAACAAAAACTAAAACACCCAACTGGTTAATATTTCGACAGTAGTCAGCTGATAGTTGCTTGCAGAAGGAAGAGTGTTGCTATTTCATTAAAAAGATGGAAATTTCAAAAAGTCATGGACTTATTAAACTGCCCTCGTATATACATATGAGGTATCATCAAAAAGTAAGAAAAATTATAATTTTATTAAAAATTTTTTTATTTATTCATCTATAGTTATATATCTAATAAATAATATCCTCGTGTCCTAGTCATTTTTTTAAGAACTTCAGATAAATATCATTTTATCAAAGAAAATATTTCAAGTGAATACTCAGTAACAAGTGGTGAAAGTTATGGTGAATGAAGAATTTACATTATTCACTGGCAACAAGCGATTTCGTTTATTTTCGGACATTGGGCTTCACAGTAAGCCATATATTTAGTATCCAGTATCCGGCCAAACAACTTTTCGATTCATCTCTAGTTTGTTCTCCTTAATCCTATCAAATCCGGGCCCTACCATGGTTCTTTTTAGTTACAAAACAGTCTTGTATTCAATTTTTTTCGACAAAACGAATTCCTACTGTAAATAACCCTCGAGATTAATAATATTATCTTCTATTTAATCATACCTCGTATATGTATATCCATCTAATCTTTGAACTATTATTAATTTTAGATATTCTGACATATATATATTATATAATACGAATAAGGGAGGATCATTTAATAAGTCCTAGAAAATGAAAGAAAGGTAAAATTCAAATGTTTAATTTTTGAAAGATTCTTTCTTCACTCTACTATTGTTAACTTTTCATCGTTGTTCGTTTCTTGGTTTTATTATGATAAACAAGTTAAAGCTACAAATTTGTATTTATTGAGAAAAATTAAATCAAATAAATTTTGAACGATTATTAAGCAACTGTATAACAATATATTTACGGTGGTTTAGTGTGTTTTGTATTTGTATACTTGTTGTGTAGGCCTCATAAACAAACTACGGGACGAACCAAAAGAGTTACACATAAGTAAAATATAAATATAAAAAGAAAATTATAAAATAACGTTTTTCCAATGGACTAAAAAGAAGAAAATAATTTTTCTATAATCCTGACAAAGTTTATGGATGAATTGCTTCATATTCAACAAAAAACGTTGGGCGCATTTAGTTCAATTTATTTATATGAACAATCAAGTCAAATTTTTGTAATAATAAAAATTTTATTAAACACATAAACTGACAATTTTTTTTATCATACAATAAAATTGATAGTTTAAGAGCTAAGAAATTAATCTTTATTATTTTTCACTGTAATATACTTATATCAAAGTATGTCTTCTTCTTCTTCTTAGCCTTATTTCCCACGGGGTGTGGGGTCGGCTCTTCTCGTTAATTGGCGCCAACTAAATCTGTTGTTGGCGTCGTCTGTAGAGAGACCAGATGCCATTAAGATCTCCCGTTATACGGCAGGACCAGCTGGTTTTAGGCCTCCCACGCGGTCTTTTGGTACTCAACCTTCGATGACGGTGATGATGGTGTTGACGATTTTGATGTAGCTGTGGACGATTTGAGTGAGGTTGATGGCAATGATGCTGATGCTGACCGATGTGACGATGTTTGTGTCGGTGATGATGTCGATGTGGATGTAGATGTGGATGTGTATGTTGGACTATCTTCTTTAGCCCACCTCGTCCATAGGTGGGTAACCCTAACCCATTTCTCGCATCGCCCGGGTGCTGACAATGCGCGTCGCTTGCAGGGGACGCCCTAGCCGTTAACCGTATAACATTTCTCCATTAATTGTTGATGCGACGCGAAGGTGATCCAGCCGGCCTGTCGCTACAGCCTGACGCGTGGATTGGAAAGAAGGAAGAGGAAATAAAGGGGATTGGGTCTGGATGGATGATTTGGGTAGGGCATGCACTCCCTTGGTCGAGGAATGAGAGAAAATGCATGTGCTCGCGTAGGGCAGTGGGCGCCACTCACTGAGGTAGGTCTGTCTCTCACCGGGATCGTGAGAAGGTATCTAGGTAGCTACCCGCAGCAGCTGATGTTAAATTGAATTAGATTTTTATTTTTATTATTTTTTATTAAATAAATAATCTTGAGTTCTATGCTGGGATTCGAACTCAGGCTTCCTGTGTAGAAATCTCGTACTCTACCCACTGAGCCATGCTGAGCCATGCTGCCATGCTTATATCAAAGTATGTATCAAAATTTAAAAGAATTTTTATTAAATTTACATATTATCAATAAAATCCAAAATGTTGGATAATATTAGAAGAAATAATGTTACTAGTTAATTAAGTGTTATAGTGTGGTATGTATCTTAGTATATATATACTAGCTGCTCCGAGCGCCTTCGGCGCTCTCCACACCTAGGCGGGGGCTCCGCCCCCTGTACCCCCCCGAGTGTCCCTATTCTGAGCTATAACCATCTAACTCCTACCCTGTTCCATCTATCTCACGTTCCTTCCTACATTGTCCACCCTCTTCACAATTGGTCTTCCAAACGGACGTTTTCCAATCGAACTCCCCACCAATAAATTTTTCCTCTCCCATTCTAGCCATGTGCCCTGCCGATCCCAGCCTTCTCTATTTTATGACCTATATCTAGAGATGCATAGAGGTCATGCAATTCCTTGTTATGCAGTCTCCGCTATTCCCCGGTGTCCTCATCTTTCTTTGGCCCATAAATGCTGGGAAGAATCCTATTCTCAAATACTCTGAATCTACTCTCATCTCCCAGGGTTATAGACCATGCCTCCCACCCATATAATACAACAGAAAAAATAATTGTTTTATATATTTTAATTTTGATCCCCTTTGATAATAATTTTCCGATTGCTACCTCGATTTAAATTCTATGTAAATATTATTCTCTCTGATACTAATTATTTTTTCTTATCACTATTAATTTCAAACCCCATCACTTTTCCTGCCTCGATTAATTTTTTATGCCTCTTTAAATTAATTATTAAAAAACAAAGTAAACAAAATAAAAATATAATATAAAGCAATTAGCATAACACTAAACTACTATACAAATAATATTAAAAAATATATATTAAAATCTTACGTGAAAATCCAATTATGAGATCAAATTTTCTTAATTAAAATGATTTACTCACATAATCTTAAAAATTAATAGTATTAAATTATAGCCGTAATGTGAATGTTTTCAAAGTTTAAAAGGCCAATAAGATCAATTGAGATATTGTAAATATCAATATATATATAAACAGATTTTTATCTGCACATTGCTCAGAATTTAAATTTTTTTTGCGTATATTCGCGTTTCATCTCCTCTAGAATCCAAAAGAGACTTTAGAATTTTTCATTTCTGTTTATAGACTATAAATTTTATTAATATCTAATCAATAACCGCAGAAAATAATGTTTAAAAATTTGATATAAACATGTTGTCATTTAGCAGCGCAAAGAATACAATAAAAAAGATGTTTTTAATGTTTATATTTTTATTTTTATTTTTCTAATATTTACAATATTTCAATTAATCATATAGTTTTTTATATATGTTTATTTATGCACAAAAAATTAATTGACATAATTATTAATTTAATAAAATAAAATTTAATTTAATAAAATTAATTTAATAAAATAAAATTTAATTTAATAAAATTAATTTAATAAAATAAAATTTAATTTAATAAAATTAATTTAATAAAATAAAATAATTTAATAAAATATTAAAATAATAAAAATTAATAAATTTGTAAAAAAAAATATATAATACTTAAAAAAAAATGTGCCTTTGCGAGTTTCGAACTGAGGGTGCAAAGTCATAAGATAACGCGCTAGCTCATTTACCCAGGAACCAGTATTGTTTGCAAGTCTCCTATAAGGGTATATATAGAAGTCAAATTATGGCCCCCACGCCTCTATGATCAAGCACAGTAACTAAATAATTTTTATTTAAATTCCACCCCCTGGACACACCTTAGCAATTAGCCGTTTAATAAAAGAAGTCTGACATGCCTTGGGACCTACTGAATATGATTAAAAAATTTCATAAGAATCGGTCCAGCCGTTTCGGAGGAGTATCATTTCAAAGTTTTGTGACACGAGAATTTTATATATAATATATATATATATATATATATTGTCTTCATAAAAAAAAGGTTATTCTATTGTTTCGTTTATCTCGGGGACATAAAAAAAGATCTTTTCTCTATGCCATTTGAGGGGAAGAAACCCCTCTTCATTGACGATGCAACTGATTAATAAAAATTCATCATTAATTTTAATGCTATAAAAAATTTCTAAATACGTTCAACATGAAAATCTATCCTGAAATCAATATTTATGTTTCAGAATCCGTTGAAAAAGAATTAATTGGAGCAATACGAAAGGAATTAGTTACTGAAAGTAATTAATCACTAATTAATTACAATTAATTAATTATAATTCAATTATATTTCTTCTATACCTTCTAGAGATCCATTGAAATATCTATAAAAATTTTAAAAAGTCTATCTCAATAAAAAGTCGATGATAAATCGATTTCAATTTGTCAAAAGAGCGAACAGACAGACAAAGAGACAGACGCCAAGTGAAGTTAAGAAAAACGTTACAAAAATATATAAAAAACAAATATAGAAATAACAACAACAACAAAGAAGTTACTACTGTAATTTGAGAAATCAACTTTGAATTCTCTTTTAGTATTTGTTTAAATTAATTATAAAGTTACATTATATCAGCTGAATCTTTATAATGCCTATACATTGTATATATTTATATATTTAATAAGAAAGTTTTTATTGTAATTCGTTTATAATATCTCCACCAATTTTGCTATTACTCTTGAAACATTACAATACGTAAATTTGGTGGGATTGAAAAATTACTCTCTACTATTACAAAGAATATTATTTTAACAGAATTTATTATTAAATCTATAGTTTCAGATGGATAAAATTTATTGCAAAAATTAAAATTTAAAAAATAGTTTACATAGTGGTATAGGTACCATATAGCTGAATCATGGAATTATAAAAAAAGAAAAAGGTAAGCAAGTTAAAAAAAAATCTTTATTAATCATTTTAATAATTTATTTTAGATATATTTATATGTATATAAAAATGGAATTGATGTAAATTTCTGCCTCGCAGGGTCTTTATTTTCAAGTGAAGAACACCTTTATAATAAGGGAACGTGAAACTAGTAAATGGAATTTTAATAGTTTTGATAAGCATGAATCTTTTTAAGAATTGTATTTATTAAATAATATAATAGTATTTTTAAATAGTATCAACATAAATATAATTAATTAGTATTTTCATATTTTAAATTTTATTTTAAGAATAAAGAGAAACATGGTATCGAACGTTTTACATACAGCGATTATATTAACGGTTGCAAATAATATTTCGTTATCTGATTATAATTATTCATTTCTTATCACACATGGAATTGAAAAACATTTCAATCCAAATGAAAAGACTTGTATTGGGATGAGTAGCTTAAACTATCCGTTCATTAATAAATTATTATTATCCATTTCGGAACATTTAAGTGCAACTATACTTAAATATAATTTAAAATTTAACTGTAAAAATGTATTACATGTCAATTTTAAATTTCCATTCATAGATGATCTTCGTCCTTATCAAAATATTATTTTCTATTATGATTTACGCAAAACGAAAAGTAATGCTAATTGTAAAATATATATTGAAAATATGTTTTCAAATAGAACAAACTTTTGGATGATATTTCGTAATTTATTTGTTTGTGAATATTTATCTGCAAAAGGAAATACAATATCAGAATTATGGATTCAAAAACCATGGTTTATGAATAATATATCAAAAATCAAAGATGTTTCTTTAGCTTTTTATAATCAAAAACAGAATTTCCATAAGATGGAGATTGATTTGAAGAGAAGTTTAAATTATAATTTAATTAATAATGGTACCAATATATTAAGATATATAAAAGTAAACTCTATTTTTAAAAGTATTTTAAAATTATATAATGCAACAAAGTTTAAAAAAACGACAAATTTAAAAGTTTTGAAATTTCAATTAAGTAAATTTCCCGTGTACAGTTATGGTGCTGTTTATTGGATACAACCGCTCTGTGTTGTTATTCACAGAGGGACTTTCCATCCGGATTGGCAAGCCTTGTATTGGTGCTTTCACTGGACAACTTGGTTTGGATTGTTTTTTATTTGGATCATTTGTGGTGTTGTTTGGCATTTCATCAACAAAGGCCAACAGAATTGGTTTGATTCACAAATAGATACGCTCAAAATTTTCATGACAGTTCCATGTGATTGGATTAATTCCAATATAAAAAACAGATCTAGGATCTTTACTGGAATATTATCTCTTGTGTCTGTAATAATCATTTCCAGTCTTCTTCAGTCGCAATTATACACCAATTTAAATTCTCCAGGAAGATTTCCGTCCATAAATACTTTGGATGAATTGTATAAATCAGATCGTTATATTTCTTGTTACAATCCATTAACTTGTGATTTTATATATAACACAAAAATTTTAAAGACATCAAAATTAATAGTTCCAGACAGAAATAAATTTTTGAATAAAACAACTCGTCAATGGAAACTAATAATCGGTTATCCTTCTACTTTCGATGACGTTTACCATAATTCTAGTATAGCTTTAATTTACGCTTGTGAGGAGGCTGAATCTTTGATTAATATCTTTGAAAGATATAGAAAAAAATTACATATTATGAAAGAGCGTATAGGAATATTTCAACTTTCTGCATTCGGGGATCATAATTATTTTCGTTTGCCATATCCTCAAGTATTTAAGAGAATTATCGAAAATTATTATGAAAGTGGACTTGCTCAGTGGATGGATCAAATATCACTCATATTTAATATAATAAAAAAAATAAAAAAAGAACAAAGAACACTAAGATTAACAGCATTTTCAATAGAAAATTTACAAATTGCATTTATTGTACTATTTCTAGGCCTTTTCATGGCTTTGTTCACATTTCTTATTGAAATTATTCATTATCAATGTAAAATAAACTAACTGTTTAATCCACTTAATAAAACTAATTTATTTATTTACTTAGAATGAGTTAAGATTTGAATGTCGTTTATGATTCAATAATAAACGGATGAATTATAGTATTTGGTTAAGAGTAGTAAAAGGTTTTCATCCATTTTGTTTCAATCTGTATATTACATAAAACATTCATTTCTTTTTGTGTTCTTATTTAAAATATATTTTAATTTAATCAGTAAATTAATTATATATATTATTATTATATATATGTTATATCTATCTATCTCTGTGACTCTAAGGAACTCGAAAGTTCTTGGCCGCAGCAACCACATTTCTCCAAGTGTCCCTATCCTGAGCCCTTGTCCCATCTCTCTTACGTCCCTTCCTACGCGACCTAGGTCTTCCAAGCGGACTTTTTCCATACGGTCTCCCCACCAATATCTTTTTCCTCGCCACGTGCCCTGCCTATCGCAGCTTTTTCCCTTTAATAACCCTAACTTTTTCTGAAGATGCAGAGAGGTTATGCAATTACTCGTTATGCAGTCTCCACCATTCCCCGGTGACCTCATCTTTCTTTGGCCAATAAATGCGGGGAAGAATCCTATTCTCAAATATTCTGAATCTACTCTCATCTCCCAGGGTCATAGACCATGCCTCCCACCCATATAATAAAACATTCAAAATAATTATTTTATATATTTTAATTTTGATTCCTTTTGATAATAATTTTGATGAGATAAGCCTCGTTACTGCATGATAACCTCGATTTAAATTCTTCTCAAATATTATTATCCTTCGTGATTACATTCAATTTTTCGACATATTCAAATTCTACATTTTGTATATTAAGATTTTGTATGTTAATACTGTTCCTCTTTGTTACTAAATATTTTTTCTTATCACTATTAATTTCAAACCTTCATTAATTTTTCCTCGCTATCTGTAATTGCAATTGCCGAATCTCCTTTTATATTTAAGTCGTCTGGGTAACCTAATATTTTAAAATTGATTTCCGAATCTTATTCTTCCTTTACTACCTTCAAGACAAATTTGAAGATCAAAATTTGATAAAGTTTATCCGGATGTATTGAGTCATGCGTATGTTTTACTAAAGTCTACAAATAATTAGTGAACAGAAATATTGAATTCGCGGTTTTTTTCTAATATCTTAATAATTTATTCTAAAAGTTCTCATTTTAATTAATTTAACAAAATATTTAGATCATATTTAACTTAATTTTTATTTATTCTTTCTATATATTTGAATATTTCTTCTTTTCTATTTTAAAGTGAAATGTTAAAAAATCAGAATATATTATTTTTAATGTTTTATGAATACAAAAATATTTTCAAAACGTCAATGAAAATGACTAAATTATTTTTGTTTTTGTTTCAATTATTAATTACAACTATATTTTAAGTGCAAAAATGATTTCTTGGTTAATTAAAATATGTTTTTTTATACAAATGATATACACGAGATGTTTTAAATTTGTTATAAATCAATATTCTCTTTTTTGATATGATGTTTTATTAAAAAATAATATTAAATTGTATATTATATAATTTAAAAATTAGAATATTTGAATTTGTTTAAAATTTAACACATGTAATCAATCATATGCATAAAAAATAGAAAATTTTGAAAATCAACTTGGTATTAAATTCATAAATAAATACTGATATATAGAAAATAATAGACCATTCGAATATAATTTAAAACTATTTCTCTCCTTCTATTTTAAATTTTTAAAAAAAACTGAGTGTTAAGAAATTAAGATGCCTTATGCAACATGGATGGGTAAACGAATTGGGCTGGAAGAGGGGGCAATTTATAATTTTCTTCTAATTCAGATTAAGGACACACACACACACAAATCTGGCAACATTATAACAAATCTCGCTAAGAACATTCAATATTTCTGTACACAAATTATTCATAGTCTTGTCAAGGCGTATAACTCACATTCAGTTTATATTGAAATTTATATAAATTAACAATGGTGGAAATTTTTATTTATTTAAATTTTTATTTAAATTTAAATTTTATTATAATGAATAAAAAAAAATTAAATATATAGATCAGATGATTAAGAGAAGCAAGAAACTTGATAGAAAATAACTGTTGGATGGAGGTCGGACATGACAGAAACTGTAAGCGAAATCTTCATGTTGCGACTAATAATTTTCAAATCTTCTAGCACCACAGAATTGGATAAGTTTCTTTTAAGGGAGGGAATTAACTATGATCTAAAAAAATTAATAAATGAACTTGATAATAAAAAAACAAATAAATCAATTAATTTAAAATAATACTATTAATGAATGTATATATTGTTAATTTATCTATAGCTTTATCTATAGTTTTATACGTTTAGATTTTTCTTTACTTAATATCAGCGAGAGTACAATCAATTTAAAAGTAAATGTATAATATTTTCTTCATTCACTTCAGTGTGATTTTTATAAATTTTTTCTGGTGTTAATTCTTTTATTAAATTATTTATATTTACTATTAATTTTTTATTGGGTGTTAATATTTATTATTAGAGTAATATATTATATATAAGTTGTGTGTGAATGGTGTGGTAAATATATATCGTTTTGAGCAGAGATCCATGTTAAAAAAAGATTTGAAAAAATAATTTTATGTTTTTTTAATCATATGTTTTAGTATAAATGAATATTGAACATATAAATAAAAATTGTAAAGCTTTCTTAATTATAATGAGATTTTTTAATTATTTGATATTTGGCCAAAATATTTGAACATCTCTGTTTAATAATATGATGTTTTCATTTAAGTATAATATTTAAAACATTTATCGAAATAATCAGCATTTGAATTTGTATTATCAATTCCATACATTTCCCTCTGGTTTTGCATGGAACCTAAATTCAAATAAATGTGAATTACTTCCCTCCGACTATGTTTAAATATTAATTAAACTAAGTAGTTATAAATGTTAGTGTTAAGTAATTATATAATTTAATTTAATATTTTTAAGTTAATTTTATTTATAATTTTAAATATTTATTTATTATTGTAATAAACTCATAAGTTTGACCATCCCCCTCCCTTACTACCCCTCATGTGTGACATTCCCCACCATTACATATCTCCATAAAATGCGGACCGAGAGCTTGATGTTGTCCCTGTTGTTTTTACTGGCGCTGCTGCGTGTTGTTGTTTCTACCTGCTTGTTGTCTACTGCCTGCCTTGGGGCTTTTGGCCCAACGACGCCTAACTTGGCGAGTTTCCCTCGTATTCGACCCGTTCAAATTTACAACTTGAACGCGGTGTAATTGGGGATCGTCGACGCTGCTAAAGAGACTTCAGCACTGGGCTCCAGTTTTTGTTCCGAGAGGGCAAACCCATTGGTTCCTGAGGAGGACCATTTCTGCCACGTTGGAGCCGTTGGGGTCCAGTTAATCCGTTGGAAACTCGAAGGGTTTCCAAAGCCAATTGATATCTGGATCAATTGGCAATCAATCTGCAGCAAGGCGACCATCGAAGTCACGCGAATTCCTTTTCCCAATCCCCTTGGTCAAACAGATAAGTGCACTTATTCTCCCCTTTGAATTATATTAAATTTTAGATTTAAGTGGTTATATATATTTAGGTGATCCTAAATATAATTAATCTTGTGTCATTTAAATAAATTGATTTTAATTAAAATATTGTAAAAGTTGATTACACTTTTTATTTAGCGATCTTTTCTCCATCCCGAATCTTTAATATCTTAAAAATAGACCTTTTAATACAGTCCACCCAATTTTCAAGGTGCGATAGAAGTGAAGAGGTAGCTATCGTATTTTTATTAATTCCTCTTTTTAGCCCTTCTAGCAAAATTAATAGATATTAAGGATTCATTTCATTCCATTTAAACCCACTTTCGATTTTCAGGAACAATAGCTTTCTTTTAATTGTTTAGGCCTTACAAGCCGCTAGTCGATGTATCAAGCGGATACACCCTCTATTACTTGGTCATAAATAATAAATATAAATAATAAATATAAACTTAAAAGAAATATACATTTAAATAGGATAATATAAACTGAAAAACTCGGAGAAGCATTTCATTAATCAGTAATTAAACAATCAACAGAAGCTTTCTTGGTTCCAACTTAATACTACACCGAGTGTTTCATTTCAAATGAACTTACATATGAAATGTTTATTTTTTTTTTTTAAAGTTAACTTTTCGTTTTACAAATTAAAATAAAATGTTTTAACGAGTATATTATTGAAACTATTCAATTTATAATTCAGTTTTACAATTTATCTCCGTACATTTAAAAGTATTTGAACTTTTAATTCAAATTGTTTATTTACTAAACAGATAGTAATTTAGTTTTTAATATAATAATATATTTGTTTATATAAAGAATAATTATATGTATGTATAAAATCCTGCATCACACACACATTATAATGAATAGATGATTACTGCTACTAGTGTAACTTATTTCTAATTATTTATTTATAATTATTTACAAGTATAATAAATAAATAAAATATAAATGATAAGTATATATATATGTAGGGTTGGTGTCTTCGAAACAGGTTTTTTTTAATAAAATATCGTTTTTGTTTAAGAAAATTAGGCAAAAATAATATCGTTTTTATTGAAAAAATAATACCAAGATAATATCGTTTTTGTTTAAGAATAATGAACAAGATAAAATAAACTTTTAGATGATCGTCGATCTTAGGAAATATTCGCCGTCTTCTGAAATGTGGGGTTCTTCATATAGGATGGCTCTTGAATCATGAACACAGAGCATCCATAAACAGAGGGATACACTCTCAATGCTATTTTTTTTCCTTGCTAAGGCCCGATTCACACACAAGTGGCGTATGGCACTGGCGTGGTTCTGGCGTGGTTCTTAAGATTATGTGAGTAAATTATTTTAATTAAGAAAATTTGATCTCATAATTGGATTTTCACGTAAGATTTTAATATATAATATATTTTTTAATATTATTTTTATAGTAGTTTAGTGTTATGCTAATTTTATATTTTATTTTTATTTTGTTTACTTTGATTTTTTTTTAAATAAATTAATAACATTTAAAGTAGCATAAAAAAAGTAGCACAAAAAACACGTTTTTATAATTAAATGCTGGCAAAATATAAAATTTGATTAAAAAGTTGAAATGAATAATGAAATGGTCTAGAAGTGGCGTGCAAAGTCCCTACGAGCCACCGGTCGCATCGGAGTGGAGTGGTCTTCGTGCCATTTTCCACGCCTCCAACACGCCATATCTGTGGGTATTGAGTCATAAGCTAATGCAATTACATTAACAAACCTGTTCCACGCCAGAACCACGCCAGTGCCATACGCCACTTGTGTGTGAATCGGGCCTAAAGGAGGCAAAGGTGGCAGGCGGGCATGTGTGTGCGTTTTTACCGACCGACGAGGGAAGCATTTTCACCGACCGACGAGGGAGAGATTTTTAAAATTTTTTTGAATGAATATTTGGAATTTAAAAATTATTTATTGAGATATAAAATTAGCATTACAGATATCAAAAATGCTTTTTTCAAAAATGTTAGTTTTATATCCAAATAAATAATTTTTAAATTAACAGAAAACTCCACCTACTTTTAGGTAATTTACATAAATAAAATTTAAGATATTAAGAAAAATGTTATTTTATAAAATTTTTTAATATATATATATTATTCGGTAAATTTATTTTATATAATAAACGAAATATAAAAGATTATGTTATGATAAAATTTCCAACAATTAATAAAACTAAAATCATTGGTTATTTTATTGGGATAAAAATTAATTCAATTAGACTTTTAAATTAATAAACATTGATTAATTTCTAAAAAATATATAACACAATTATTATATTTAAATTAAATTATAAATTAAAATTAATAAATAATTTTAAAATAGTTTAAGATATTAAGAAAAATGTTATTTTATAAAATTTTTTAATATATATATTATTCGGTAAATTTATTTTATACTAGCTGCTCCGAGCGCCTTCCAGGCGCTCTTCACACCTAGACGGGGGCTCCGCCCCCTGTACCCCCGAGTGATACATAGTATTTGGTTGAAAGACTGTATGTAAAAGGTTTTCATCCATTTTGTTTCAATCAGTATAAGTAGATAAGACATATATTTGTTTTCTTGGAAAATATATTTTAATTTAATCATTAAATTAATTATATATTATTATTGTATATGTTATATTTATCTAACTCTGTGTCTATACAGTTTTCGAAAGTTCTTAGCCGCAGCATCCACTTTTCTCTATCCTGAGCTACAACCAAATCCTACCCTGTCCCATCTCTCCCATGTCCCTTCCTTCATTGTCCACCCACCTTGATCTTTGGTCTTCCACCGGATGTTTCCCAATATTTGTGGCATTTTACATATATATGTATAAAACATGATAACGATTAAAACGAATGTTTAATAATAATGACGAAGTAAACGCCTATTATAATAATAGCAGACCCGGCAAAGCTTCGCTTTTGCATGTGTGTCTGTATACATATCTACGTATATGATAACTGAACACTTAATAATAATAATAATAATGTATTAAATGAATATAATTGAAATTTTAGTTTTAATTGCACTTTTTTTTGGTTTTTATTTTTATTTATTTTTATTGGAATAAATAATAATAATAATAATAATAATATACCGTTTAATACGTGAAAATAATAATAATAATAATAATAATAATTTATCAAATTAATATAATTGAAATTTTATTTTTTATTATTACATTTTTATTTTTATTTTTACCGACCGACGATAGTAAGGGAGGTATTGTTTTCACACCAAATTTCACATGTGGAGATTTTTACATATCTCCACGAATATTTCTTAATTTAAAATTATATGACGTCACCCAGCCATTCATGACGTCACAGCCTGGTCTTACATATATATTACAAATAAAATCAAATTAAAAATATTTATGTTATGTCCATATCTGTTTTTTTATTACATTAATAGATATATTAAAATTATTTGAAATTGTTTCTGTAGCTGGAAATTAATTTACTTCAAACCGTCGGTCGGTTCGGACCTGGCCACAGGTCAACTTATTTTGTTAATAATTTATTTTTATTTTTTATTTTTTTTGTTAATAATTATTACATTTTTATTTGTTCGAAAATTATTTCTACTTTATTAATTGTTAATATTTATTACATTTTAATTAACAGTTTTCGGAATAAGTATATTCTCTTATTTTATAGAGATTTTTATTGTTTGTCTCAAAAGTCTACCTACAATATTTCATTACCATTGTATGATTCTAAATAAAATTCAAAATATTTAATAGGACATGACATGATCTTAGTATTTTTCCCATCCCAGAATATTTGCTAATATTACATATTGGAGTTCCAATTACCTGCATATTTAATGACAATTTCAATGCTGAATATACTTTTAAATAAAAAATTAAAAAAATTTGAAGAAAGTAAATGGAATTATTATAATTAATAAATCTATATATAAATTTAATAAATATTCAAACAATAATTGAAACAATATAAATAAAACGATTCAATATTTTACTTACATTGTGATTTATATTTATATTTTTATTACAACTGTTATTATGGATATGTTATTTTTGACAGTTTAAAAAAAATTAAAAATATTTGAATGTTTAAGTTTTAATGTAGCGCCATCTGTCGATAGTTTTGTGACGCTACAGACTTTTACCAAAATATTACTAATTAAATTAATTTTGGATAAATTAATTTTGGATTTAACTACACTAAAACCTTCACTGGGATGCCCACAACAATCCCTGAAAGTTTCACCGTAATCGGACGGGTAGTTTTTGAGTATTTGACAGACACACACACAGACATTGCCTTTTATATATATAGATAGATAGATATGTTATTTTTGACAGTTTAAAAAAAATTAAAAATATTTGAATGTTTAAGTTTTAATGTAGCGCCATCTGTCGATAGTTTTGTGACGCTACAGACCTTTACCAAAATATTACTAATTAAATTAATTTATCCAAAATTAATTTTGGATTTAACTACACTAAAACCTTCCCTGGGATGCCCACAACAATCCCTGAAAGTTTCACCGTAATCGGACGGGTAGTTTTTGAGTATTTGACAGACACACACACAGACATTGCCTTTTATATATATAGATAGATAGATAGATAATAAACGAAATATAAAAGATTAGGTTATGATAAAATTTGCAACAATTAATAAAACAAAAAGCATTGGTTATTTTATTGGGATAAAAATTAATTTAATTAGACTTTTAAATTAATAAAAATTGATTAATTTCTAAAAAAATATATAACACTTAAAATAAAATGAGTTTTTTCATATAAAATTAAATTCTAAATATATGCGCAAATAAAAAATAATTCATAATTAAATAATAAAATAATTTAAATAAAAAATTTACCTACGTCTAATACCATGTTTGCTGGGTTTGTTTCGAATATTATGTGTACGGATGGTATGTGGCTGTCGAGTTTAATATTCAAATAATTGCAGGGAATTAGGAAGGCCTGTGGGAGGGGGTCATTCTTTTGCGATGCCATCTATTGGGCGCCTGAAGAGTCAACCGTTTTCGCCTGCAACAACATCTGGTGTTCGTGTTATACCCGTCCCATTGAGGTGGACCCCGGTTGATCATGAATGATGATGCGGTCTGACCAAATTCGCGTCATTTGATACCCCTCTGGTGACGTATAGGCAGAGTGGTAGGGGCGCTCGGCGACCAATCGGGTGACAGACGCTGTGCGATGAACCAATATATGACTTCGTTATTATCTCCAATCGTACGCTTGAATGAGGGGTCTTAAATATCAGTCGGAGCATAATATCCAGTTACTCCCAGAATAACTTAATCGAAGGAATCAAAAAATAAATTCCTATTTTTTCAAATTCTACATATATATATACTAGCTGCTCCGAGCGCCTTCGGCGCCTTGGCCGCAGCAACCACATATCTCCAAGTGTCCCTATCCTGAGCCCTTATCCCATCTCTCTTACGTCCCTTCCTACGCGTCCTTGGTCTTCCAAGCGGACGTTTTCCAATCGGTCTCCGCACCGTTTTCCAATCCAATGTCTTTTTCCTCTCCCATTCTAGCCACGTCCGCTGCCTATCGCAGCTTTTTCGCTTTTATAACCCTAGCTATTTCTGAAGATGCATAGAGGTCATGCAATCCCTCGTTATGCAGTCTCCGCCATTCCCCGGTGACCTCATCTTTCTTTGGCCAATAAATGCTGGAAAGAATACTCTGAATCTACTCTCATCTCCCAGGGTCATAGACCATGCGTCCCACCCATATAATACAAAAGGCAAAATAATTGGTTTATATATTTTAATTTTGATTCCTATTGATAATAATTTTGATGAGATAAGCCTCTTTGCTGCATGATAACAGGCGTTTCCCGATTTCTACCTCGATTTAAATTCTTCTCAAATATTATTATCCTTCTACATATTCAAATTCTACATTTTGTATATTAAGATTTTGTTACTAAATATTTTTTCTTATCACTATTAATTTCAATCTGAATTAGAAGAAAATTATAAATTGCCTCCTCTTCCAGCCCATTTACCTATCCAGGCATCTTAATTTCTTAACACTCCGTTTTTTTTAAATTTAAAATAGAAGGAGATAAATAGTTTTAAATTATATTCGAATGGGTCTATTATATTCTATATATCAGTATTTTTTTCTGAATTTAATACCAAGTTGATTTTCAAAATGTTCCATTCGATATGATTGATTACATGTGTTAAAATTTAAAAAAATTCAAATATTCTAATTTTTAATTTTAAATACAATTTAATATTATTTTTTATTAATATCATATCAAAAAAGAGAATTTATTAAAAATTAAAAATAAAAAAGAAGCCTATTAATAAAAAAATATAAAGACATAAATTTAAAACATCTCGTTTATATCATTTGTCTAAAAAAACATATTTTAATTAACCAAGAAACCATTTTTGAACTTAAAATAATAATTGAAACAAAAACAAAAATAATATAATTTAGTCATTTTAATTGACATTTTGAAAATATTTTTGTATTCATAAAACATTAAAAATAATATATTCTGTTTTTTTAACCTTTCACTTTCAAATAGAAAAGAAGAAATATTCAAATATATAGAAATAATAAATAAAAATGAAGCTATATATGATCAAAATATTTTATTAAATAAATTAAAATGAGAACTTTTAGAATAAATTATTTAATTGAATTGATATTTGAATATTAGAATTTAAAATAAAAAATTAAATATTACAATAATTTTTAAATTCTGAGCAATGTGCAGACAAAAACCTTTTTATATATATATATCATATGGTGAGTGAACTCTGTGCTGGTCGGACGTGTGGCTCTTGCTGCTGACTCCTTGCCCATTTCCTCGGGATATTTGTTAAAAATGACGGTGAATTTTATATCATCTTACTCATTTTGAAGTGCTCTTTCAAATGGGGCACATCTAGAGTTATTTACCGTCAAGGTGGATACGATGGGCCCTGAATGATTAATTCTCGGTATTGAGATTAATGGGTCTACGGACTCATTAATGAATTTATTTTAGTAATAATCCTTGTTAATGATAATGACGATTATTTTTATATTTTAATCTTTTAACTAAACCGAGCCAGGGTTCATCGTTCTGCCAAGCAAGTACCCCACTCCTTGTACCACCTCTCCTACTCCCGTTTTAATCCTTTATTTATCTATTTATTTTATTAACATCTAATCCCAACTAATGTTTACTAATACTCTCAAATAAATGAATAACACTCTCCTGTATCCTATCAGTGGCATGCGTCGGGCGGTTCGGGTTACGCGCTGGGGGATTTTACCATTTCCCTTAAGGGGCTCATAACTTGTGAGCATATGGTTTGGCAACCATGAGGTCCCATGCCATATCTAGTATTGCTTCCACTTACTTGTACTAGATATCTCTCTTTTATCTATCCTATCCGGCCTCTCTTGGCCAACTCTTGTTTCTTCCGACCCCGATGCTATTAGGTTTACGAGGGCTAAGGGTCTTTCATTTTTCACTCACTACTTTCTTTTCTCTTCTTCTTATTTGGGCTAGGACTGGTAGCGGGTTTGGTGACACTGCTTGTAAAGGATGTGTGGAATGATCCAATCAGCGCACTAGTCTTAGTGGCTCCCGGCGTCAACGCGTCGCCCCCATGGAGGTGTCGAGAAGCCAATGATGGGTGAGTGTGAACGGCAAGTGACGGATGATCTTTCCCGTCCAATGCCAAAAGCAGCCGTGGCAATGGGGGTAGCCCGGTCTGTGATCACCCTCCCACACCCAGAGGCACCGCGTTCGGAGACGGCTCGTCACTTTGGAGTGACAAATAGAAACATGGATAAAAAAGAAAAAGAAAATACTAACCCCATAATCAATCCACCAACAATCACCCAAGTGGACCCATTCATGAGGAAGCCAAAAATCATGAGGACGCCGCCTTCTCAAACTAAACCTGGCCTCATTCAAACGGACAGCCTGCCCGGTACCGAATGCGAGATGGCCGAACCAGATGAACAAGCGGCTAAAATAAATGCTACTCATCATGGAACCAATTTGGCTCCTGCTGCATATATGGCTACGAGTGTTAACCTCACACTACCGGATCGCACCATCTTTCCAGATGCACTATTTCAAGAGAATGGTTTAAGATCGTTAAATGAGCAAGCATTATTTAATGCTTGGAAAAGAGAAGAATGCGAGAAAAATAAACTCGTTATTAAATTAAATACAATGCAAATGCAACTAGAAAATCTACAAAGTTTATATACGGAACTACAAACCGAGAATAATGGGTGTAAGACACAAAACTCAAAGTCCAAAGAGAAAGTACAATCTGAAGTTCAATACTACACCGATGAGGATGAGTTAGCGGAAGAGACTGAGTGGATAAGAAAGAAAAACAAAAGTTCTAAGAAAAGAAAAATGGATAAATCTCCGTCTCCTCCACAATTAAGTCCAAAAGCTCAGCAAAAAGACCAAGAGCAACCAAAACCTAAAAAAATACCGCAACCACCACCAATAATAGTAGATGATGTTAAAAACTTTAACACACTACATGAACTCATAGCTAATATGATGAAAGAATTCCAGATCAAAATAATTAATGATAAAAACATTAAAATTAACGTCAAAGATGGCGAACAGTATCAAGCCCTCACTAAAGTTTTAAACGAGAATGAATATTCATGGCACTCCTATGAAAATAAACAAAACCGACCAATCAAAGTAATGGCTGTCAATCTCCATCATTCTTGCTATCCCGATGAAATACTGAGGGATTTAAGAAAAAGGGGATACAAGTTACTTGAAGCTACTAAAAAGCTAAAATACAAAACAAAACAGCCACTAAACATGTTCATGCTGACATTCAGAAATGATGAAGATGTCAATAAAATCTTTGGTATAACCGACATTATGGGAATAAGGGTGCAAATCCAGCCAATCAGAAAATAAAAACTAGTGCCACAGTGTAAAAACTGTCAAGCTTATGGACATACTCAGAGGTACTGCGCGAAAGAACCCAGATGTGTAAAATGCACTGGGAAACACCGTACAGTAGAATGCCAAAAACCAAAGGACGCGACTCCAAAGTGTGTTCATTGCGGAGAAGGACATCCGGCAAACTATCGAGGGTGCATAGTAGCCAAAGAGATGCAGAAAATTAAGGATAAACAGATTAAGAAATCGAGCTTACCAAAACAGCCACAAAGACCATCTGTGTCTAAAATAACCAGCTCTGCCCCAAAGCAGAAAGTCAACGTATCTGCTGCGAATAAAACCTACAGCCAAGCAGTATCTGGTAAAACAAATAAAAGCAATGAGAAAAAAGCAAACGAAGCTAATTCATCTATTGACAAAATACTTCAACAAATATTGGAAAAGTTGAACAAAATGGATGAACGTATTTCTAAACTGGAACACCGCGCACATGGAGCGATTTCTAAAATCAAAAATGGCTAATCAGATAAGAATACTAGAATGGAATGCCAATGGGTTGCTGCAACATCAGCAGGAGTTGCAAGCAGTCCTTGAAATAGAAAAAATTGATTGTTGCCTCATCTCTGAGACTCACTTCACGAAACAGTCGTTCATCAAATTTAAAGGGTACAAAACCTACCATACAATCCATCCAGATAATGCAGCAAAAGGAGGAAGTGCAATCATCATTAAGGAATCTATCATACATCATCAAGAAATGGATTATCAAACAGATGAAATACAAGCTACATCTGTCAACGTCAGAACTAAATTACACGATGTAATAATAACGGCGTTATACTCCCCACCAAGGCATGCTATAAAGAAGGAACAGTATGTAGACTTTCTATACAGTCTAGGAAATAGATTCATAATAGGTGGTGACTTCAACGCAAAGCACACTCACTGGGGAGCAAGGTTGACTACATCTAAAGGTAAAGAACTTTTAGCAGCAACTAACCAGCTTAATTGTGAAGTGCTATCAACGGGGAAGCCTACATATTGGCCTACTGATCCTAGCAAAATTCCTGATGTCATAGACTTCTTTGTAATCAGGAATATTTCATCTAATTATGTCCAAATTGAAGATGCATGGGATATGAATTCAGATCATTCTCCAATACTTCTAACGTTAAGTGATACTGTAATCAGAAAAGAAAATCCACCAAGATTATCTAATACGAGAACAGATTGGGAAAGCTTCAAAATTCAACTTGAAGAGCAAATCAATCTTTCCGTACCAATAAGATCTGAAAAACAGCTAGATGATGAGGTTGAACTATTCATTAAAAATATTCAACAAGCGGCATGGGAAAACACACCCCAAATTGTGTATAGAACAAAAGGAAATACTTATCCTAAAATGATTAGAAACCTTATCTCAGAAAAAAGAAAACTTAGACGAAAATGGCAGCAGACAAGAGCACCAGTTGATAAAAGAGCCCTGAACAATGCAACTCAGCAATTGAAGCGTGAAATACAGCGAGTTAAAAATGAAGCTATTGGAGAATATCTAAGTGGGTTAACTAACAATGAGAAAACAGATTACTCACTTTGGAAAGCAACCAAGCAATTAAAAAGGCCTATTATTCATAACCCACCAATCCGAAATGCGGATGGAACCTGGGCTCGAAACAACATTCAAAAAGCCAGTAGGTTTGCAGAACATCTTGAGAGCATTTTCCAACCAAACGACGGAGAAGATCCTCAAAACTGGACTGAACTCAAACAAGAACAAGTTATTATCAAACCTGCTACTTCAAAGGAAGTCTCCAATGAAATTAAATTAAACATGAATTCAAAAAAAGCCCCTGGTTTTGACCTAATCACTGGTGAAGTTCTAAAGCAACTCCCAAGGAAAGCTATAATAAAACTTACCAATCTTATTAACGCATCTTTAAGACTGAAGTACGTTCCTCAGATGTGGAAAATCGCGGAAGTCATTATGATTCCAAAACCTGGGAAATCTCCTAATGACGTAGCATCCTATAGACCTATATCTTTGCTACCTGTTATCTCTAAACTGTTCGAGAAAATACTCTTGAAGAGAATTAAACCTATAATAGAGGAAAAAAACCTGATACCTTCTCATCAATTCGGTTTTAGAGAAAGGCACTCGACAATTGAGCAAGTTCACAGAATAACAAACGTCATCGAAAAGACATTAGAAGAAAGAAAAGTCTGTTCGACTGTCTTCCTTGATGTTGCACAAGCTTTTGACAAAGTGTGGCACGAAGGTTTGTTTCATAAACTGAACTTGTTTCTGCCTCAAGAATTTTCCCAGTTGTTGCAATCCTACCTGGCAGATAGATACTTCAGAATTAAACAAGAGGATGTATATTCTGAACTGAAAGAAATCAAGGCAGGGGTACCGCAAGGTAGTGTGTTGGGTCCAATACTCTACCTATTATATACCAGTGATATCCCTGACCTAGAACAAGACATAATAGCAACATTTGCTGACGATACTGCAGTCATGGCTGTCGGGCAAGATCATGAAGAGGCTGCTGAGAAACTTCAAACCTCTATCAATAAAATTTACACCTGGACCAAAACTTGGCGTATCAAGTTAAATGAAAACAAGTCTATGCATATAGACTTTACCAATAAACGAAGACAACATTTACCCATCCGAATCAACGATACCCAGATCCCCCATGTTGACTCTGCTAAATATCTGGGAATGACACTTGACGCGAGACTACGCTGGAAAGTGCATGTCAAAAAGAAACGTGAAGAACTTGGAATCAAACTGAAAAAAATGTACTGGCTTCTTGGAAGAAATTCCAAGTTGTCTACATTCAATAAACTGCTTCTGTACAAGCAAATACTAAAACCTGTTTGGACCTACGGCATCCAACTTTGGGGTTGTGCCAGCAAAAGCACCATTGAAGTGATCCAACGATTTCAGAACAAAGTACTAAGAAGTATCGTTGATGCACCTTGGTACTGCCGAAACAGAGATATCCATCGGGACCTACAAATGGATACTGTTGACCAAACTATTGCTAAATTTGCCAGTAGCCACGAACAAAGGTTACTTAACCATGTGAACGTCGAGGTTATCCAGCTCCTAGACAACACAAACCAGATAAGAAGGCTCAAGAGAAGAAAACCTTTTGAGTTAGTGAGAAAGTGAATAGTGCAAAGCAGAGTATTGTGCGAGTTGTGCTACGCGTTAAACTTAGTGTAGTTAATGTGACAAGACCACAAGGCAAACTATTGAGTAAAGACCTTTGTTTAATTGCATTGTATATATAGGTTAGAAAAAAATTGCTTATTGATCTAATATGTAAAAGATCAGATTGTAATAACCTTAAAGGATCTTTGTATCTTTTAATAAAAAAAAAAAAAAAAAAAAAAAAAAAAAAAAATATATATATATATAGATAGTCGACGCTGGGGAAGGGTTTTCCCAAGAAGAAGAGAAAGCTTCCCCTTCGAGGCCCTAGTAGGGATTAATTTAATTATTTATTATATTTTAAAGGAACAAATCAAAAAAATATTTAGATCAGATATATTCAACAATTTATGTTGAATAAGATATTCTTTAATCATCATTTTAAATTAATATTTTAATATCATTTTAAATGAATGAATGAATGAAAATTCAATTTTATATATAGTTTTTTATATATGTTTATTTATGCAGAAAAAATTAATTGACATTATTATTAATTTAATAAAATACAATTTAATAATAAAATTTCATTTAATAAAATTAATTTAATAAAATATTAAAATAATAAAAATTAATAAATTTGTAAAAAAAATATATAAAAAGTGCCTTTGCGAGTTTCGAACTGAAGGTGCAAAGTCATAATATGACAAAAAATTCTTGTTTGTAAGTCCCCTATTAGGATATATATAGATGTCAAATTATCGCCAGCAGTGCCTTTATGATCTAGCACGGTAACTAAACTATTTTTATGTAAATACCACCCCTGGACACACCTTAAGAATTAGCGTTTTAATAAAATAAGTCTGACATGCCTTGAGACCTACTGAATATGCATAAAAAATTTCATAAGAATCGGTCCAGCCGTTTCGGAGGAGTATGATTTCAAAGTTTTGTGACACGAGAATTTTATATATAAGATAGAGAGAGAGAGAGAGCTACATAGATAGATAGATAGATAGATAAGAGATAGACTAGAGAAAAATATATTTATGGGGAGACTGATTTGAAAACGTCCGGTTGGAAGACGCGGTGGGTGAACAATGTTGAAAAAGACCTCAGAAAGATGGGAGAGGGTTGGAAGGAAAAATTGCTGGATTTATATTTTTATTTTAAATATATATACAATATTTAAAGGCACAAGTGTATGACATTTGCTTAAAAATTGGACGATAAAATAAAATAAGATACATCTGCAAACTGTAGTACTAGTAGTGTATTCGTAGTAATTTATTCCCATTGCAATTTATTGAAATGCCAAAACTGATATACTCCAGTATTTAGCAGAGTCATTTATTTAAATAAAAAAACAGTTTTAGAATTTTAGAAGTTGTGGTAATATAACGACTCATTGCCTTGAGAGTAGGTAACATCCTATTTTCTTAGATGGTCATTGTGGGGGAGGGAGAGTAAAAGGGTTATAAACTAGTAACCTGTACGTATGTTTTCAGAAAATATAATTTCTACCCCTTTAAAATCGGTAACAATTGGAAAAAATTGGCCATCGGTATCTTGAAAGTAAAAGACAACTTTTCAATGTTAAAAAGTAATACTTTCGATTCTAGACTGTTTTTGATCATTAGGGATTCCTTGTCAAAGACAGGAACTACAAGTGATAATTGCTGAAAGACACTGTCAATAACTAGATAATTGCTCATTATTTTTTATTTTGTTTTTTGTTAAACTTTTTTTTTGTTTAAAAAATCTTATAAACTATGCCTGATATACCTTGACGATTTTTCAGCAAAACATAAATATTTTAAATTAATAATAAAAGATATATATTAAAGAAATTATATAAAAATCTCATTCACGTATTTTTTTCTCCTCTTTCCTTTTTAAATATTAAATATTAAGGTCGATATCGATCTAAAAACGGTGCACTTTTAGATGTTGAAACGATGTCGATTCGACATCTATAAGACGTCGAATCGACATCTATTAAACTTCTATTCGACATCTATCAGACGTCTAAACGCTGGACGTCTTTAGGTCGATCTAGACGTCTAGTAGATGGTAGATAGATGTCTTTTTAGACGTCTAATAGACGTGACTATTCTGGCTGGGAACTATTTTGTTTTGATTTGTTTTTGTTATTCTAGCTGAATATTTATTTCTATATCTATAATTTAATTTATTGAAAAAAAAATAATTATACCTTTGAGAATATGAATATTTGTTTAAAAAATAATATTTTATATTATTTTGAATTATTTTTCTATAATTATTTTCTATATATATATTAAATAATACTTTCGATCTTAAATAATTATTTAATTGTACGAATATAAAGCCAAATGTCTAATATTTATAATACTTCTTATTTTAATTATGTAATTAAAAAAATACTTCCAATTAAAAACAGTGATATCTTTAATAAATATTAAACCTGAATTTTAAAAATTCAAGGATATTTAACTCAATATAACTATTAAAAATAAATATATCAAAAGTTAATTACACTTTTCTAATTAATAATCCAATTCCTCTCTTCCTTTTTTTCTACCCCTTTCAAAATAGATAAAATATACATAATTAAAACGAAATAATAAAAATTATTCCTTTCAAATCACGCTATATTTAAAATTGATTATTGTTTATACATACTCATATATTATTTATAATATTACTTTTATTTAATATTTAATAATACCGTCTGCATTTATCCCATTTCTTTATATGTACCCCCGCGGTAGTAAATTCATTACTATATGCAACAATAACTGGTTGCTGAGTATTCAAACATCGGGCTTCAGAGTTAGCCGGGATTCAACCAAACAAATTTTCGTTTCATTTCTGTTTGTTCACCTCCATCATTGCAAATCTGTGTCCTTCCATGGTTCTTTTTAATTTCAGAAATAGTGTTGTTTTCAATTCAATAATGAATTCCTACTGTGAGTAGCCCGCGAAATTAAAAATATTATCTTCTTTTTAATCACACCTATGTATATCCATATAATCTTTGAAATATTATTATTTTTAGTTATTCTTTCCTATATATATATGAATATATGAGGATCGTTTAATAAGTTAATTTAAAAAGAAAGAAAGTAAGAAAGAAACATAACATTCAAATCCAAGGTTTAAATTTTAGAAGATTCTTTCTTCACTCTACTATTGTTAAATTTTCATCGTTAACCGTCACTTGGTTATATTGTGATAAACAAGTTAAAGCTACAAATTTGTATTTATTGAGAAAAATTAAATTAAATAAATTTTGATCGATTATTAAGCAACTGTATAACAATATATTTATGGTGGTTTAGTGTGTTTTGTATTTGTATACTTGTTGTGTAATCAAAAACGAACTACGGGACGAAACCAAAAGAGCCTGACAGAGTTTATGGATGAATTGCTTCATATTCAACGAAAAACGTTGGGAGCATTTAGTTTTATTTATTTATAAGAACAATCAAGTCAAATTTTTGTAATAATAAAAATTTTATTAAACACATAAACTTGAAACATTACAATATGTAAATTTGGTAAGATTGAAAAGTTCATACCATTACTCTCTACTATAATACAAAGAATATTATTTTAACAGTATTTATTCATAAATATCTAATTTCAGATAGATAAAATTTAAAAAATACTTTACATACCAACTATTTATACATATAAAAATGGAAATGATGTAAATTTCTGCCTCGCAGGGTCTTTATTTTCAAGTGAAGAACACCTTTATAATAAGGGAATGTGAAACTAGTAAATGGAATTTTAATAGTTTTGATAAGCATGTATCTTTTTAAGAATTGTATTTATTAAATAATATAATAGTATTTTCAAATAGAATCAACATAAATATAATTAATTAGTATTTTCATATTTTAAGTTTTATTTTAAGAATAAAGAGAAACATGGTATCGAACGTTTTACATACAGCGATTATATTAACGGTTGCAAATAATATTTCGTTATCTGATTATAATTATTCATTTCTTATCACACATGGAATTGAAAAACATTTCAATCCAAATGAAAAGACTTGTATTGGGATGGGTAGCTTAAAATATCCGTTCATTAATAAATTATTATTATCCATTTCGGAACATTTAAGTGCAACTATACTTAAATATAATTTAAAATTTAACTGTAAAAATGTATTACATGTCAATTTTAAATTTCCATTAGTAGATGATCTTCGTCCTTATCAAAATATTATTTTCTATTATGATTTACGCAAAAAGAAAAGTAATGCTAATTGTAAAATATATATTGAAAATATGTTTTCAAATAGAACAAACTTTTGGATGATATTTCGTAATTTATTTGTTTGTGAATATTTATCTGCAAAAGGAAATACAATATCAGAATTATGGATTCAAAAACCATGGTCTATGAATAATATATCAAAAATTAAAGATGTTTCTTTAGCTTTTTATAATCAAAAACAGAATTTCCATAAGATGGAGATTGATTTGAAGAGAAGTTTAAATTATAATTTAATTAATAATGGTACCAATATATTAAGATATATAAAAGTAAACTCTATTTTTAAAAGTTTTTTAAAATTATATAATGCAAAAAAGTTTACAAAAGCGACAAATTTAAAAGTTTTGAAATTTCATTTAAGTAAATTTCCCGTGTACAGTTATGGTGCTGTTTATTGGATACAACCGCTCTGTGTTGTTATTCACAGAGGGACTTTCCATCCGGATTGGCAAGCCTTGTATTGGTGCTTTCACTGGACAACTTGGTTTGGATTGTTTTTTATTTGGATCATTTGTGGTGTTGTTTGGCATTTCATCAACAAAGGTCAACAGAATTGGTTCGATTCACTAATAGATACGCTCAAAATTTTAATGTCAGTTTCTTGTGCTTGGATTAATTCAAATATAAAAAACAGATCAAGGATTTTGACTGGAATATTATCTCTTGTGTCTGTAATAATCATTTCCAGTCTTCTTCAGTCGCAATTATACACCAATCTAAATTCTCCAGGAAGATTTCCGTCCATAAATACTTTGGATGAATTGTATAAATCAGATCGTTATATTTCTTGTTACCATCCATTAACTTGTGATTTTATATATAAAGAAAAAATTTTAAAGACATCAAAATTAATAGTTCCAGACAGAAATAAATTTTTGAATAATACAACTCAGGCATGGGAACGAATAATAGGTTATCCTTCTACTTTTGATGACCTTTACCATAATTCTAGTATAGCTTTAATTTACGCTTGTGAGGAGGCTGAATCTTTGATTAATATCTTTGAAAGATATAGAAAAAAATTACATATTATGAAAGAGCGTATAGGAATATTTCAACTTTCTGCATTCGGGGATCATAATTATTTTCGTTTGCCATATCCTCAAGTTTTTAAGAGAATTATCGAAAATTATTATGAAAGTGGACTTGCTCAGTGGATGGATCAAATATTACTCATATTTAATATAATAAAAAAAATAAAAAAAGAATATAGAAAAGTAGGATTAATAGCATTTTCAATAGAAAATTTACAAATTGCATTTATTGTACTATTTCTAGGCCTTTTCATGGCTTTGTTCACATTTCTTATTGAAATTATTCATTATCAATGGCAAATAAACCAACTGTTTAATAAACTTAATAAAACTAATTTATGTATTTAGAATGGGTTAATATCTGATTGTCGTTTATGATTTTTTATAATAAAATAAATTTTTGGTTTTATTATTACATACTTACCACAGGTGTGCAACCTTAAAACGGCTGTTTTTTTTTGATAATTAACAATTGTTAAAGCAGTAAAGTGAATTCCCTCGTTGTCTACACATTTTTCCATCTTTTTGGGATAAGATCCGGAACGAACATCTCCGACAAATAAGCGGGATACAAAATATTGTAGAATGGACAAAAACCCGAAGAAGAGAATGGGACAACCATGTGGAGAGAATGCATGACAACCGTCTCGCCCGAATAACTAGCGACAATCGTCCTCGAGGTGTACGCAGTCGAGGCCGACCTAAAAAATGTTGGAAAGATAGCCTTCAAATTACTTCTTCGCCTTAAAAGAAAAACAATTTTGGAAAAAAACAGACAGAAGCCTATAATG
Source organism: Labia minor (assembly GCA_963082975.1). Classification (NCBI taxonomy): domain Eukaryota; kingdom Metazoa; phylum Arthropoda; class Insecta; order Dermaptera; family Spongiphoridae; genus Labia; species Labia minor. The sequence continues at coordinate 93,905,804 of OY720344.1, read as the reverse complement.
ATAATGATGATGAGGATTCCAAAAGAAAGCCCCCAAGAGAATTTATTCCCTTTGGACAGGAACTATACATCAAATCATTTTTCTCATCATTATATGAAGTACTTTTCCATCGACGCAAACAAATGTTAGTCTGAAGGGGCCAGAAATGGATAGTAGGGCGGTTGAGGTAGCAACTCCTAACAGATATCCTATTCCAAACCTGTCTTTCTATGTGTGATGGTGCGTTGTCATGCTGAAAAATGACACCCTCATGCCGTTTCGTGTATTCTGGTCCTATCAATTATTGATCCAATTTGATGATTTGTTACGGGTAGCGTAGGGTATTGACCATTTCATAAGACCTTAACAATTCCTAGTAAACCACCCCTTTTGGTCACACTAAATACACAGCATTATTTTCTACCCTGGCTTAGCAGACAATGTTGAGGTTCTTCATCGCCAGTGATGATTCGATGCAGATGTTTTTCTGTTGTGAGTAGTAAGTAAGAGTAAGATTTTATCACGTGTTCGTTTATCGTTTCTATAACTGATGCGGCACCCAAATGCTTGGCGGCTAAGATTCAACGGCGTGGTAAGTTGTTTATGTGATTGGTTGGTTGTCGTCTTCGTCCAATATTTCTTGCAATTTGGTTACCTTCTGGTCGATTTTCGGGCTCTTTGATATGACGTTAAAATTACAGTCTTTGAATTGCCGAAAACTAGCTCTGCGCCGATTTCAACTACAAGAATTGCGCTTCGGCAGTTGATTTCTTCCAATTAAAGAGGAATAACAGTACTCCTTATCTGCCACAAAATTCGACATATACATTAAGGTAATTTTTGTCTTTTATTTACTATTGAATATTTCAAAGCAATGAGAAAAAGGTAGGTATGTTTGGCTGACACATCGGAAGTGCGTACTGCCAACTATTAGAAAAGGCCGTTTTAAGGTTGCACCCCTGGTAGAAGTTTATTAATTTATTTTATTTAAGATTATTGAATAATAAGATAATAACTAAAAGTAGATACACTTGAAAATTTATTTGCGTGTTTAAACATTAATTTATATAAATAAAAATGATTCTATTTCTTTAGAACACGTCATAATATTAGATTAATTAGCGATTAATGAATAGTAAACGTAACATCCATCAATTGTTTTTGTTTATTCAATTTTTTTCTACAACATCTTAAGCATAATAATTGATTTTAATTTAAGGCAATTTAGATAACATCGTCGACTTGGTTTTCAATATCAATGTTTCTTAATGAACTGATAATGTCAGTCTAAAATGGAGGCACAATTCTCCTCTCCTATGTAAATATAACAGAAATATTTTATTTTATTACAGTTTGGGACCTAAGCCCTTTTAAATCATAATATTACTATGACAAATTTAAGAAAAAAGAAAAATTCAAAAAAAAAAAAAAAAATAAATAAATAATCAAATCGGATTAACAATTCATTATCAATAAGTATTGTAGAAACTAAATTAGGAGGTAAACATGCCATAAGTTTAATATATGGTACATATACATTAGTATATAAATGAATTTAATATTGCTAATATGTTAACACTATATTTATAGATCCTAAGACTGTTCAAAGTTTGTCGATTCAGCTGGATTATTCTAAAATAAAATATATTTCACTAGGATAGTTTTTAAATTAAATTAATTATAATAATTATAAATATATATTAATAATGTGATTGTTCATCTTTTGATTATTTGATTATTTAAATCAGTGAATAGAGTATTATAGAACACAAGGAAATAAGAATTTCTATTTAGACTAAATTGGATTATGTAAAGAAAAGAACTTTTGATTTAAATCATATATAATTTAACTTTCTATCTGCTAAAATTGTTGAAAAATTCAATGTTTTATTCCCAATCATACTATATGTACTGATTCAAAAAATAAAAAAATATAAGAAGTGAGCAATATATATCTCTTCTTTTTACTGCATTCTAAAATCAAATCCCAAATTCGTTTATGAAATTCTTATTATATGAGGTAAATATATTCTTCGATTTCAATTTAGTTCAAAATAGTCTTATATCTGATAAAGATGCACAAGATTATTATATGCCATATGGAAGACGTTTAGATTTTTCTTTACTTAATTTAATAAACCTTTTCTGGTGATAATTGTTTTATTAAATTATTTACAGTTTTACTTTTATATTGGGTATTAATATCTATTATTAGTAATATAATATATATTAAATGTGTGTGTGTGTGTGGTAAAAATATATCGTTTTGTGCAGAGATCCATGTTAAAAAGATTAGAAAAAATAATTTTATTTGTAATTTAATTTCATTTGTTTAGTATAAATGCACATTGAACTGTTATAAATAAAAAATTTAAAGCTTTTGTGGCGGCTCGAACATACAAAAATTTGTCCATTGCATTGACTGAATTAAGAATATAAATAAATATACAATTTCTCTTTATCTTTTAACTTTAAATAAAATAATACATTTATATGTATATGATTATTATAATTTTAGATGATAATAAATATTGTAAAAATAAATAATTAAATTAACGAATAAATAAAAACAGAGAACAGAAAAAAGGAACGCACCCAATGCCAGGACGTGTGTGTCCGAGGCATTGGAGTCAGCATCATTATATTGCATTATATCAAGCCTATCCCACTCCTGGGCAGCCTTTGAACCCATGTTTTTAGTGTGTCTAGGGCATGAATAGTTGGCGCTGCAGGCATCCAATTTTTAACTCCCCAGGCGCTCTCGAGATCGCACTACTGCAGAAGTTAAAATTTGAATTTATTTTCTTGGACTTGTAAAATCATCCCCCAGTTGTGAGTCCATGTGTGTCATTGTCCCATCGCCACAGACTACATCGTGCATAAAAATTCGAAATCCGAAGGCAGCAATTGCAAACATGCCTACAGTAAGTAAAATTTTATTATATAAATTATTTTATATTAATATTAAATTTATTAATATATTATTAAATATTTTTTTTATTTACAAAATTTTACATATTTGCCATATTAATTATTATTATTATTTATATTTACATTAATAATCAGTATTACTGAATTATGTACATATAAAATAAAATATTTGAATATATTATTATTATATGTTGTCTATTGAAAATGAACGAGTTTCTTTCTAATTTAACTATTCTTCGTATACCTGATCCAAGACAATAGGCTAAGTTTTTATTAAACAGACCATATTTATAACCTGTCGATCAACCCATGTACTTAAAATTCGATATTCCAAACATATATATTAAACTATTTTAAAATTATTTGTTATCATTTCTCAGATGGATTAATCATGAAAACAGCGATTTTACAACAAGCAAGAAGAAAAAGTTAAACCGTGGAGTAATACCTCAGAAAGTAACCCAAGATAATATGTTTTGTGTTTTTAATAATAAAACTATTTTCAAAGGTGTAAATTTATACGTCTCACAATATATGAAAAAACAATATGTAAATAAGATATGTTTAATAGTGAGATCACATAATTTGTAAATATAATTTTATAATTTTTATTAATTTTCAAATATATATTGTTTATATACATAAAAAATTATTCGTTTCTTTTAGATATGTTAATTACATAAAAAGATTGTAGAAAATTTTCATTTTAATTAAAAATTATTTATTTGGAAATTAAACCAATATTTATCTCCAAATAGATAATTTTTCATTCTACAATTTTTTAATTCCCAACATTCACAATATTCCTTCAAAAAAAAAAAAAAAAAAAAAAAAAAAAAAAAAAAAAAAAATCACACACACACACACACACAAGCCCGATTTTTTATAAAATTAGTTAGTCTAGGGCGATACCAGGTGGCGCGATGTGCTAAAACTTTGCTTCAAAATTTAACCCGGAGTGGGGGCATCTTATAGATAGTCTGTGCATTATATGAACTGACGCCATTAGAAAGTGTCACATTTTGTTTAACCCTGTATTTATGAATAAAAAATATTATTCCATTATAGAATTTGAACCACTTTTATTTCATTATCCATTTATTTCTTTATCTATTATAAATAAATAACTGTGTTAAATGTTATTCAAATCCTTTTTTAAAATGCGAAGAAACAAGAACGAACACTTTCTTAATCATAATGAGATTTTTTAATGATTATATCTGATATTTGGCCAAAAAGTTTGAACTCCTTTTTTTAATAATAATGATGTTTTCAATTAAGTATAATATTTAAAACATTTAGTGAAATAATCAGCATTTGAATATGTATTTTTTATATTTCCAATTCCCTTCATTTCCCCCTATTCCTTGATCATAAAGAATATCTTAATGAAAATTTCCATTTCAATAAAATAAATTTTTATTATATAATTGGAACTAAACTTAAAAGAAATATACATTTAAATAGGATAATTTAAACTGAAAAATTCGGAGTAGTATTTCAGTAATTAAACAATCAACAGAAGCTTTCTTGGTGCCAACTTAAAACTACACCGAGTGTTTCAATTTAAATTATCTTACATGTTTATTTTTTTTTTAAAGTTTTTTTAAACTTCTCGTTTTACAAATTAAAATAAAATGCTTTTACGAGTATATTATTTAAATTATTGAATTTATAATAAAATTTTACAATTTATCTCTGTACATTTAAAAATATTTGAACTATTAATTCAAAATGTTTATTTACTAAACAGATAGTAATTTAGTTTTTAATATAGTTTAAATCATTTTTTAATTTTTATGTGAATCATCCCATATATAATCTATCCCATATGAAATATGAATATCTACTTATTTTTGAAAACTAAAAGTGATTTAAAATATAGTACATAATAATTTAAAAAGAAAATTAATTCTAATAAAATTATAAAAATAACTTTAAAAAATCCTGTACCAGTATAATGAATACTGCTACTAGTGTAACTTATTACTAATTATTTATATATAACTAATTATTTACAAGTATAATAATTAAATAAAATATAAATAAAAAATATATATGTATATTGATAGATACAATTAATGAATTATTAATAAATTACGGTGCAAAATTATCGCATAACTCTTATAATTTTACTAATATAATAAATACAAGAAACTTAAATTGTATTTAAATTAATAAAACTTAATAAAAAATAATAAATATTAAAATTTATAATAATACAATTATCTTTTAATTAATAAAATTAAAAATACAAGGAGAACTTGAAATTACTAACATTTAATGAAAAAGACGACAATTTAAAAATGAAATTTAATTAATTTTATTATTATTTTGATCCATATACAATTTAGCAATATCTTTTAACTCCTCTTGCTCTTATTACCTCTTGGATTCTTTTTGACATTGATAGAATTAAATTTGTAATTTCTTCTTGAGAGAATTTATTCTATTCTAATTCTTCGAAGACGTCTTCATCAACATTTAGTTAACCATTGACTAAGTGCCGCCCTAACCACAGGGCTAAATGGGCTATAGCCCCAGGGCGCAAGCCTTTTGCGATATAGTAAAAATTTATTTTTCATTTTATTAATTTTTACTTATTTTTAAATTAAAACACTTCTTAAAATATTAAACTGATTTTTATTTCTTTCAAATGTGCTGAAAAACGATAGATAGAGAAGGGCAACGAGAAATAGGAGTAACACCCTACCGATCGTACTTTTGTTTCAGTCGCATTTGAACTGTTGGAGCTGTACTGGAGTTAATATAAGACCACCAATCATATAATAGTTCCGATCAAGTTCTAAGGATTAGACTAAAAACTGATCGGAACTGTCATTATTGAGATAATCCCCTCAAATCTGGGTAAACATTTATACTCATCTTTTAAATAAGTGACTTTAAAGAAAAGTTACAATAAAGATAACAGTTTATTATAAAAGTAATAAATAGTTTTTTTCTAGTTTTGACACTTTTGTTTTGTATAACTTTTCCGACTCCCATTTGCCATTCTGTGTATTTTCTTAGGAAGAAGGGCGCATTATTTTTAGTAGCCCATGGGCGCCGAATTCCTTAAGACGGCCCTGCATTGACTACTTCAATTAAAAAAAAAATAATTTTAAATTGAAAAAGTTGCTGTAACATCCCAGGCATATAAATTATACAAATGTATTTTAAATATATAATTTCAATCTTTTAGTTTTTCAGTTATGCAATTCACAAGCACCACAGGCCTATATTTTTTTTGAATCAGATGATATTAAAACGTTCCACTAAAAACTTAAAAAATTCGATTTTTTGAAAATATATAATATATTTTTTAAATTAACTTAACAAGTAATTATAAAATTAATTAATTAAGTTTATTTTATTTATAAAAGCTGCATTTTAATTAATTAAGAACATAATTTGTTGTAGTTACCTCTCTATTTTGGTGGGGGTGTCTATTTGAAGAATTTCGCCTACAAGTTGTCCTTGTTTTAGGTGGATTTCCCGAGAGAAGTGATTGGCGGCGTTCCATTTGGTGGGCCTATGTCCGTAGTGGTATCTCCTTGAGGATTGGGACCATGTCCAAGGAATCGACACCAGAAGTAACACCAGCACAATCCAGAAGAGACGAGGCCCCCGCGTGTAGACGGTCATGGCATCATTGTGCACGGCCCTTTTGGTGGGCCCAAATGCCCCCGGAACATGGCCCCGGGCATCGGGGCACTTTCCGCACAGTCAACCTCTTCACTAAAATCACAAAAAATACAAATTAGAAAAAAAACTCGTTATCATCATTAGAAAGTTTTATTATTCAAGGAATTTGATAGGACTCAGAACTAATGATACTCCGATGTTTTCCTTTTAGAGCTTCATCATCATATACTTATCTTAGCTTTTGTGCAGATTGTGCTATATTTTTTCTTTTTAGTAAATAATAAAGCAAAATATGTCCCTTTTGCACTTCATATTAAAATTGAAACCACCCAAACAAATTTCACCTAAAGATAATTTAATTTGTTTTTTAAGTCGGCTAAAGTTCACAAATAGCACATGCTAAAATTAAATTAATTGTAGAAATTGAATAAGTGATATTGCATGAACATATAATATTTTCTAAATAGTTTTAAGTAATTGAGATGACAGTATGGATTTTATGAAACGTTTTTTTGGATAAATGACTTATCATCATTTTCCATCACAATATTTAGGTAAATTCTAAATTTCGATATGTAACGTCTAGAATTAAAGTGGTTATTATAGACAATGCATTGTCTAAACTAATTCTGCTGCATATTGCTTAATTTCGGATATCTAATGAGATATGTTCTATTCAATATATAGAAACCTACAGGTATGTTATTAGCGCCATATTAATATATAGATAATGCATAATATGATAATTAGTAGAAAGCAATTAGATTTAATTAATTAATAAATAGAATTATATTATTGCAAATGATATTTTATTTATATATAATTTAATTATTTAATGCTTTTAATAATAATATAAGTAACAATAATTATAATAACTTAATGTACTATTATAATTTAGTCATTAAATGAAGGGTTAAAAAACCTTGTAAAAAAAATTGAAATTTAAAAAATAAAATATATGTAAGATAAAATAACATCCTAGAAAAAGTATGAAAATAAAAGGAAAAGTGAATTTTAACCGAGTGGGGATTATAGAAATAAATAAATTAAAAATAAATAAAATAATAATGAAAAAAAGTGATATATTTTCTTTTGGTAAAAATTCCAGCATTATTTTCATTTTCTAATGTTTTTTTTAATAGTATATATTTCTATTGAGAGGCTCTTGCTTATGACAGTTAAAGAGAAGGCTGCTCTGGTTTCCCTACTATATATTTGCTTTTCTTTCTTTTATTTATTGGTGCTAATGACCCATAGGATGATGGTGATCATGCATCCGTCCAGTTCAGTACCAAAATTTTTTGGCATCAATTCAAATTCAATAATCAAAAACTCCCCGTTGCGTCGTTTCATGAGACTGAATAGTTTTGGCTGATTCTTGAGGAAATAAATAGATAACTACGATTGTATTATTCAGTTCTAATAATAAAAAAATATTTAACATTTCACTTTTCTTATCAAATATATGATAAAAATATAATATTTTTATTTTGACGAGTTTTTGAAATAATGAAATATATTATTAAAAGAAGAATAAAATAAATCCTATTTTTATTATTTGTTCATTTATATTTATGTAAATAAAAAAATATAATTAAATGAATTAAAAAAAAATCAATTCATTTAATTATTTACGAGGACTACTATTTATGTATTAATTGCAAAAATAAACAAGTGAATGTGATGAAAAATATTTCTATTGCTTTTCAAAATAATAGCCTTGAAGATTTGCATAGGATCAGTTGCCACAGGACCAATTTTCTTGAAGAAAAACGCCATCATTTGTTGCCCTCGTTTCGAGAACGAACAACTTTTGTAGGCTTTGCTTCACCCAAACTGCCGACTGGCCTTTTCTTTCTGGCTCTTATGCCTAAATCCACGACACGTCACCTCTCAATAGAATATCGCTTTAATTATGAAATCCAACGCACACAGAGCTTCCGAACATACAAATATTCATGCAAAATTTTATATATACTAGTCATACTAATACTTAAACATCTCTCGATTTTATAATATGTTACATGACAATCTTCTTCAATTAGTTTTTGCACAGCATTAATATTTTCCGGAACAAAGACTGGTTTTGGACAAACTTCCAATTCGCACTCTTCTTTAGAACTAGAAGGACATCCTCGGGAGTAAATGTTTTATCAGCCATTGGTTGGAGGGCAGAAAGGTGGTCTTTCACTGTTTCTATCCATTTAGCTTCTCTTTCACATTCCTTAGACATTGACCAGATAGTGCTCCAATATTTACGGAAACTATTTTGGTCAATTTCAGGTTCTGGTCTTTCTTGAAGTTTTGGTGTTTCCAGGTGCCTGAAAAATTTTTTCCTGTTATTGATGAATTCATAATTTTGTTGTTTCCTTTTTGTCAGCTCGTTGTATCTTTTGAGCTTAGTTCTCTTGACTTTAGTTTTTTGCCTAAAGATATCTTTTAAACTTACAAGCTTTGTTGTTCAGATCTATTCCAGCTATTTTTTAACCAAATCGTATACTTTATTCTTGACTCTTTTTGTTCAGTTATTATTTAAATATTCGCTGACAATGTCTGACTTCGCTCGGAATTCATCAATTTTTAGCTCTAGGCGTTTTTTCCAGGCAGGTGTGAACTTTCTATTTCTGTTGTCAATCTTATGGTTAGATGGGTATATAAGACTTTGGTTGTTTAGTTCTATGGTGGTGACAGCCGCACAATATAAGGTCAGGTGGATTTATTAGAGGTTGCAAGTAGTATGGTTGAGGTGCTCTGAAATGATATCGTTAACGTTACTTATAATTTGTTTTGGTTTCTTGATGTTTTTAAGCTTGGGGATTTTCGGTCTTTCTTTGAGAATGTTTCTCCTACCTCAGGTCTACTATCATTCTCATTTGGGTATAAGTATGTAGATTGGCTTATTTCAGAGGGCACCTCACGGCGAAGCTCATCAATTTGGGTGGTAGTAAGGTATTGTTTCCTCACGATAACGATTCTCCTATCAGTGATATTTTGTTCACTAAGTTAAAGCTCTGGGAATCGTTTTTGAAAGTCAGCGTGTAGGAGTTGTCTATATCCGGGAAGAAGGGTTTCTTGACAGTTATTTACACGATAGAAGGATTTTATTATTTCTTTATTCATTTCTATCGTCCATTTTATCCTGGTGCCTTTTCCTTTTCCTTTACTAGCAGTCCCTTCAATTTGGTGAGAGGACGAGCTAGCAGTAGGAGTCGATCAGTTGTTATTTCTCTATTCTCTTCTTCCGCTTGTTCTTGCAAGGCTGTAGCTCTTTGTATGGCAGGTGTCCGCCTTCTCAACACTCTGATTTATGATTTATTAGTATTATTATTACTATATTACTATACTATTATTATTATTATTATTACTATATTCTTTTAATAAAATAATAATAAAGAATTACATTATTAATAATAATATTTTTTAGATAATTACTAATCCATTTAAATTGAATCGCACCTTGATGTGCTTTATGAATAGACTTAGATAGTGGAAGTGCTCATCTCGAATGCTAAATTGTATATGAAATGCACTTTTTTAAATCAATATAAATCCATAACAAACAGGGATCGTGTTCAAATGCATTAATAAGGATAATGGATTTCTCATGAATTACACGATGCAAAAACCATTATACTTGATGATATAAGCTAAAACAATTGAGGATTAATGTATTCTGTTATTCCCAATCTACCTATAATTTTATTCTTTCAAATTATTGTTTCTAACTCATCTAGAAAATAAAAATATGATTAATTAATATAATTTTAAAATAACTTCCTCCTTAAAGTGAAAAAATTTATATTAAATTGCCTATTCATTATTCATTTCTAGATATAAAATTTTAATAGAAAATTTCAAAATTAATATAATTCAATTAAATCAAGGAGAAAGAAAATTATAAAAAAATTTTGTATAGTATTGTTATAAGTATAAGATTAATATAAGATTTATATCTGTATTTTTAAAAATAAATTAAAATTAATTAATAATTATAATTGATATTTATTAAATTTATAATTTAAAGTTTATTAAATTTAAAGAAGAGCCATTAAATACTATATAAACTTTATTAAAATATGAGTTGGTAATTCTTTTACTGATACTTAAAAATTTTATATATTATGTTTATACAATATTTATCTAATTTTATACTATAATACGCTGGGATTAAAATTTTTTATTCTATGTAATTGATAATGATAGATATATAATGAATATTAATTTTAATTTTCAGATTTTTCAGAATTTCAAACTTTTATATTTATTTAATATTAATATGAAAATCAGTTTATAAAGACCAATTATTGTTATCACTTGAATTGGTTAGTCATTCAAAAATGAAACATTTTTCTTGTTCATAAGAAAATAAAATAAAATAAATTAAATAACAAATAATAAGATCATGTTTTCTTCAAATTAAGAGGATTAACGATAAAACCCTTATGGAGTCATCTCGTACTGCTTGAGATTCCTGGACTTGATAGACCCAAATAGTAAATTCCTGAGCTTTTTGTATGCCGGATAATGGCCTGTTGCCAAATGCCATGAGGGTTACAGAGAGGGTAGCTTTTTTTAAAGTATGTTTAATTAAACAAAATAAGAATATAAACATCAACTATCAATAGATTGTATTCCATTTCACTATATTTTAATTCTATTTAATTTGGTTGTTCATTCGAACAAAACGATAATTTTTCTTTATGTAAAATATATATTTAAATAATTATTTTTAATAACTATTGAGATCTATTCTCATTTTAATTAGCTTATAATAAAAAGGTATATATATTTCCGGTTAGAGATAGTTGTGCTGCATTCAAAACCAACGTATATGATAGATTTATTTGTTAATTTAATACATTAATTTATTATATTAAATATTTGCAATATTTTACTTTTCTTTAATTCACAAAATTACAATAAAATTTCTAAATTTATTAATTTTTAATAATAACTTAAATTTTAAATTAGAATTGATTATTTTAATTAATTGAAAATTCTTCTGAATGATTTAAAAGTTCATTGATTCGGTTTTTACAGAGAATAACAATCAGATTTTGTTGATATATTGGGAATTGAACTTGCAATGTAAAGGTTAAATCCCTTTATAAAAACCTTTCATATATGCTATCAATGAATTTATATAATAAATCAATATTAATTTATTTTTTATAATTCATTAACATAGTAAAAAAAAATTAATACTATATAATAGAAAATAGAATAAAAATTGAGCTTTTTTCATATATTGTTTATCTAATTGTTTTTTTTAAAAAAACGTTAATCCTAGGTTTTAATTATTATTAATGTTATTGTGAATGTTGTTAATTTAGAAAAAAAAAATAGAATAGTTACTTTTAAAATGACTCTTCCATTTAAATATATATATTATATAATAGTAATATAGATTATTGATTCATATCTTTTTCCCTTGTGATTAGAGAAGCAGAGAACGTGAAAGAGGAAGGAGTAGATATATAAAATGGGTTGGGACATATTCTTTATTTTCTCCTTTGACTCGAATGGTTTATGAATATGCAGTCACCATCAGATCAAAATATGATCCGTTGTGCTCGATTATCTCTGAGTAAATGGATGATGTCTGCCTCTCTTTGTCTATACTCAAAACATAAAAAAATAAAAAAAAAAAAAAAAAAAATAAATAAATAAAAAAAGACGAATCAACCATTCTATAATTTATCCCATTTATTATCTTCCCAATGATTTTTATTTTTAAATTTCGTTTAGGCGGAGTTGAGAGAAAGAGAAAAAGGATGGGTGGCTGTTCCATTTTCAAATCCATTTAACAAGAATGATGGGAAGGGATTCTATTTTGTCAGGGTTTTAATTGAACATGGGTCATTTTTTTCGATAATTCATTGAAATTCATGTCTAGAAATTTTCGAGAAAAATCATTTAATAATTATTAACAGAATACATTAATAAAATAAAAATAAATAATTTTGTTTTTAAATATATCAATATTAATATTTTATGTTACTATATTAGTATTATACTATATTATTCTATGTACTTTCATAAAAATTGTGATTCTAGTATCATAATCTATTACTCATACTTCGACGGCTAAATACTATGTGCAATAGAAATATTTTATAAATTAAAAATATTTATATATCAAAATATGAGTTCTTAGTTAGTTTTAAGTTTAAAGCAATCAAACTATTACTTAACGTATCAAAATAAAAAAGACGCAAGAAACTTGAATCTCATTCTGGTGGTCCCGGGTTCAAATCCCGGGCCTAGAAAGGGAATTTCTCACTAGCTGAGGTTTATGATGGGAACGATGTCCCCCAAACCTATCTAATCAACATTGGGAAGCTACTTGAAATAAAAAGTAGCAATCTCTTATCAAAATAAGTTGACCTGTGGCCAGGTCCGAACCGACCGACGGTTTGAAATAAATTAATTTCCAGCTACAGAAACAATTTCAAATAATTTTAATATATCTAGTAATGTAATAAAAAACAGATATGGATATAACATAAATATTTTTAATTTTATTTTATTTATAATATATAGCTGAAGTAGCCGGCGTTGCCGGCGTTACCCGAGGCTGTGACGTCATGAAGGGCTGGGTGACGTCATATAATTTTAAATTAAGAAAAACATAATGAAGATGATTTTTCCCGAGGATAAAACCAATACATTCGTGGTGATATGTAAAAAAATCTCCTTATGTGAAGTTTGGTGCGAAAATAACCCTTCCCTTCTTATCGTCGATCGCTAATACTACCACTTCCGGTTTCCGGATTTGCACCAAAAGTTGATCAATTCATCCCACTGATGCATTAAGTAAATATACCAAATTTCATCAAAATCCGTTAAGCCGTTCAGGCTGTACACATCTATACGGACGGACAGACGGACAGACGGACAGACGGACGGACAGACATCATGCTAAAAATACTTTTTTCTGTTAAGAAAATGCATGATTCGTGGAGATATGTAAAAATCTCCACGTGTGAAATTTGGTGTGAAAACAATACCTCCCTTACTATCGTCGGTCGGTAAAAATCAAGATAGAGTTTCAAAGGATCAACAGATCACATAACACGTCTGCGTAGAATGTCTAAAAGTCTCAAGTTTTTTTATTGATTTATTAAAACTTTAAGTTTTGTTTAAATAATTTAGAACTTATTCTTAATTAGAAATACCTAATCAGTAAAGAAAGAAGCACTACTACTACTAAGATATTAGATCATCTGTTATTTATATTCAATGATTACAAATAAATATTTAAATACAGTATTATTTGAATAGATTTCCATTTCCTTACATCCCCATATATCTGAATAGAATTTCATTTATGTTAGGTTGTAAAAGAAAAAGATTAAACTCTTTTTATGAGATTTTATCTAGCAAGAAAAACTATTGATGTGGAGAACAAATGGAGGCAAGTCGAGATAAATTTTGTAAAATTTGAAATGTTTACTTAGTAATATATGCAAATATTTAGTTAGTCCGCTTGTGTACAAACATGTAAAATGTTAAATGAAAAGTGTTTTATTTAGTATGTAAAATAAATAAAAACATGTAGATTATGAAAATTCGTTTTGAATAAACATTCTTGATCAATTATATTAAAGTAAACAGTGCAAGTATTTGTTATAATTTTCATCTCAACTACTCTTTAATAAACTAATAAAATACTTCCACTTGTTTATCGAGTTAGTTTACTAATTTTTATGTCAAAAAATTTAAAGATAAATAGAATTAATTTATTTTATTTTTAATATTATTTAATTAATGATATCATGGTCTTATTAAATGATTTTTTTAAGTTAAAGACCAATAATTTTGTAAATAAATATCTTCTTATTATAACATAATTAAATGTATTTTTTATTACATTCGTATAAAATTACAAATTATTTTCTATTTGAATAATTTCTTTAATCATTTTTTTTTCTCAAATAAATTAAATATTTAAAATTGACTTAGAATCATTAATTTGTGATTTTATATAGGTATAATCATGTATATTAATTATTAGTATTATATTATCTATTAATCATAAGAATATATCTGATAAAAATATTGTCATCTTGCTCCTAATCCTATAAATTTTCATTTATTCACTCCATATATACAAATAATTTCCTTTATCTTTACAATTGTTAGTAGTAATCGTACTTGTAAAGAAAATTATAAAATAAATCACACTGTAAGTGGAAGAAAATATTTTGATCATTATATTTATCTAATCATTTGGTATTTTTTCAAAGATCCAAAAATCCATTTTTGTTAATTTATCATAAATTTGTATATGTGTGTGGGTGAACATTATAGAGTATCTACAAAATGTTGAAATTTGTAAAAACTCTGTTTTTTACATTTCCTTCTTCTAAAAGGGCAACTACTATTATTTGTTAAATAAAAATCCAAATTTGAATTAAAATATGTTTTTATAATAAAGGAAGTAAATTAGAAAGTTTAATGATTTTGTGAATAGATAAAAATAGAATAGATAAAATGTTAGTAACCAGATTGGATTATGAATAGAATTGGTATGTATAACAATTATTTATATTTTTGTTTGTTTGTTTTTCATTCTCGCTCCCTTTCATTCTTTGTGAACAAAAACTCAACCCATTAAATTGTGAGATTGGATTCCAATTAATTTATCTAAATTTTCATCGGTATTTTTTTCTGGGCTATTCATAGAAAATTGGAGCATCGAGTTATAAAAATATAATTGTGAATCTATTGAAAGTTTTTTTTATAACAACCTCCTCCCCGTCACTTCGAATCTCCCTATATCACCCCCTACCATTTTTAGAAGGATAAAAAAAAACATATCAATCAATGTAATTGGATTTGAATGCAATTAATTTACGTTCTACATACCAAGAGTAGAAGTGGATCCGGTATCCGGCTCGTGCACACGCGACACACTACCACACACGCGCACATCCACCAGGGTCACATTCACGACGAAAAGAAGGGGCACAAGAAAGGAAAGCACTAGACACGTCGAAAACTGAGTTTTTCCCCATTCACTTTGCACACCCGAGAGCCATGACACAACGGGCACAAGCGACGAGCGACTGAAAAAAAATTTTTTCCATCCTCCCTCTTTCTCTTGACTTCTTTTTTGTGATCGCTTGTAGGGAGCAGCAGTTGGAGTCTGGCTAAAAATACTCTGGTCGAGGAATAGTTCCGAGGACGCAACATCTCTACACTCCCAAAACAACGCAGAAAACAACATCACACACCTGCATTAGTCAGGATAGAAATGAATCAAATAATTTTTAAGAAAAAGAAAAAAATGAAAAGAATTTAAATAAAAAATGAGAGTAAGAAATTTGTTTCATTTTTTTATTTTTTTTTAGCATATAAATATATATATTATATTATATATATATATTGTCTATATAATGTATATTATATATATAGTATATATATTGTCTATATAATGTATATTATATATATAGTATATATATATATATATATATATATATATATATTCATTTTTAATAAAGTAGTAATTTATTTTATTTAAAAAAATTAATTAAACAAACTCGTATTCTTTTAACAAATTATTTCTGTAAAAAATACAATTCATTAATTTAAATTATAAATTTGGGTTTGATTTCTAAATTAAACAAACTTTATACTACTTCAACAACCATACATTTTCAATATAAATAACACAAATATAGGATTTCAATGTGACAAAAATACATATATAAAAGAACCTATGTTACCATTCCGAAATAATTGATTTAGTACATGGATGGCGAACCTTTTTCAATGTTAGTGCCACATAATTATCAAAAATCTTTTTGAAGTAACTAACGTCCCATAAAATTATAATTATTTTTTTTCCTCCCCCTATACCTCCTTTAGCGTTAATATATAATCGAATAATTTTGTTTAACTTGTAACTTATCTGTACACAAAAACTTTAAATCAAAAAATATTCAATTTACTGATTATTAAAAAATTTGGAATGAATCTGTGAAAAAAAAATTATTATTTCTAAAAATTGTCTGTTTTTTTTTTTTTTTTTTTTTTTTTTATTGTATGCAAATTCTTTTATTGATTTTAGATTGTAGTGGTGTTGATTCACTATATTATTTTCAATATTTAACTGAATTTAGGCAAATTTACATTTCAACATTTTTAAAAGAAATCTTTTTTGATTTATTATTTTAATAACTTTTTTTCTATCTCAATGGATCTTCAAAATTTTCAAAAATTTTTAGGATATCATCAATAAAATTTCAAAATTCTTGTAAATTATTTCAACAGATTATGTTTATTAAAACACGTTGTAATACTGCAAGTGAAATATTTAGATGAAATGGAAGCCGTTTCTATTGACATTTACAAAAGTCATTTTATAGAGATCTTTCTCCCTTACAGATATTGAATGATGATCAGATATTATGTAAATTTTCGTATAACTTCATCTTTTCTATTTCTCGTGTTATATTAAATAAATTTATTATATTAAAATTGCACTAAAAAGAATAAAATAATATAAATATAAAAATTTTTTTATAAAATAACGTTTTTCCAATGGACTAAAAAGAATGAAATAATTGTTCTATATGCTTGACAAAGTTTATGGATGAATTGCTTCATATTCAACGAAAAACGTTGGACGCATTCAGTTCTATGCAATTAACTATATATATATACTAAGATACATACCACACTAAAACACTTAATTAACAAGTAACACTATTTCTTCAAATATAATCAACCATTTTGGATTTGATTGATAATATGTAAATTTAATAAAAATTCTTTTAAATTTTGATACATACTTTGATATAAGTATATTACAGTGAAAAATAAAAAAAGATTAATTTCTTAGCTCTTAAACTATCAATTTTATTGCATGATAAAAAAAATTGTCAGTTTATGTGTTTAATAAAATTTTTATTATTACAAAAAAATTTGACTTGATTGTTCATATAAATAAATTAAACTAAATGCGCCCAACGTTTTTCGTTAAATATGAAGCAATTCATCTATAAACTTTGTCAGGCTTATAGAAAAATTATTTTATTCTTTTTAGTCCATTGGAAAAACGTTATTTTATAAAATTTTTTTATATTTATATTATTTGAATAAATGTATAATAAAATATCAATATGTGGTTTCATTTACAAGATTCCCTTATAATTTCTCAATTTTCCTTACAGACATGAAAAATACAAAAGTCATACTTGAATTTTTCAGGTCATGAAAAGTAACTATTTATAAATTCTGAACATTTTAAAAGTGCAAACTGTATACGCTGAAAACTATATCTATGTGTTTATATACTGCGAGCGAATTCAAACGATATTTCTGTAAAAATTTTTATAATAAATTATAATTTTAGTGTGGATTCTTCAATTTTAATTCATTCATATGGAAAAAGTTAGAAGTTTTTTGTTTTCGCGTCATCAAATTTTTCAATCAGCCACTTGTGGCATAGATTCGCGATCCCTGATATAGAATATCAAAAATCAGTTTATCGATATGAAATGAATTGTTTTAATATTTTTTTTAGAAAAATCTATTTTTAAAATATAATTGCCTAGATAACAAAAAAAAAAAAATTAAAGTATTTATAGGCTTAAAATATGAAAGTTTTGCACTCACTTTTTGATAGAGTCCCTATTCAGGCAAATTTTTATTTCTTTTTAAAAAAAATTTAGTCTTTTTCATCTCCCCCAGTTCCCTTATTTTTCTATGCTTAAGTAATTAATTATAAATGCTATTGAAATAATTAAGTTTTTTTTTATTTAATTACTTTCCAATGTATTCCAAATGGATGTTGTTCTTCTACTGGATTGGTAGGTGGTGTATTTAGAGAAGCTAGTGTACGACTAGTGAACGGCAAGGGCTGAAGTCAATTTGAATTGCAAACATGTTCAAACATATATTTGATTCTGACCAGGATCCTTTCTGCAACATAAACCCTTGACCAGTAGACCTCTCAATATATATACGACAGTGTTCACATAAATCGCTTAACCTATTTAACTTTCTCACTTGTTTTGCATAACTACTTTAAGACGATTCATTTTAATTCACTTTTACCTCATAGAGACCTATATAAATATATCAAATATTTATGGATAGATTAATTTAAAGACTTTTATTATCATAAATAAATATATACACAAATATTGAATTTAAAAATATATATTTAGATTTATATGATAATAAGAAGCTAACTTTTGTTAAATATAAGCTACTTATATGGTATGTATAGTTACAGAAAAATATTTTCGCGAATGTTAGGGCGCTGTTATCGGGCAACCGGTTGAGAAAGCCCATTACTATTGCTCGCCATAAGCGCCCCCATGGCGATAACATTTTTCCGTCACTATTCATATTAAATAATACATAGTATCATAGTAAAACAATTATTTTATCGGTTGTATTATATGGGTGTGAGGCATGGTTTATGACCTTAGGTGATGAGAGTAGATTTAGAGTGTTTGAGAATAGGATTCTGAGAAGCATTTATGGGCCAAAGAAAGATGAGGTCACCGGGGAATGGCGGAGACTGCATAACGAGGAATTGCATGACCTCTATGCATCTCCAGATATAGTTAGAATTATAAAATTGAGGAGGCTGAGGTGGGCAGGACACGTGGCTAGAATGGGGGAGGAAAGAATGGCGAAAAATATATTGGGAAACACCCGCTTGGAAGACCAAGGACGCGGTGGGTGGATAATGTAGGAAGGGACGTTAGAGAGATGGGAGAGGATAGGGATTGGAGGGTTGTGGCTCAGAATAGGGACACTTGGAGAAGTGTGGTTGCTGCAGCCAGTTTCGCAGAGCCACAGAGATAGATATATAGATAGTATCATAGTGAATATATTGAGAACGACTCAATTTTCAATCAAATTTAATTGTTAAATTATTCATTGAAATTGACGGATTCAACATCTCTTTAACAGAATTTTAACATTATTCAAATTTATTTAAAAATTCTAATAATACTAATAGATAATTAATCAATTAAATTTGAACATTTATCAAGAGAGGTAGGCTCCCTTTATCATTAATTTTTATTAAAAAACATTCACCTCGATCCATACCTATAAATTTATATTTTAAAAATTAAAAATAAAATATTCATAAATTAATATATATATATATATAATAAATATATAAACTTTGACTTTTGAACACCATATGAAAGGAAAGCGCCTAACAGGTTGGTTTCAACCTAAGAGAGATAAAGTTCTATGATCAATAGAACGGATACTCCCAATCTTTATCTTGATTTTCTAGATCGGAAGTACCACTTTTTAACAAGTTTCCCAATTTTGATCCCGGAGGCTGGGTGGACTCCGTCCCAATGACCCCAGAATGAGAGAAATTCCCTTGCCAGGACTTGAACCCGGGACCAAGAGAATGTAAGTTATATAAACCATATATCTATATCTATATACAGCATTTATAAATTAGATATATTATTTTCAATATATAGGTAATTCAAAGTAGATTAATCTTTAATTAATCACAATAGTAATTATAAATGGCAAGTATTCATCCATTATGAGAGCAAGTCATCCAACTTCGGGCTTATCTAAATATTGCCTGGGGTTATTAAATCATTATATTATTAAACGTTGTAACGAAAACCAAACTTGGAATATGATATGAATAAACTAGAATAAATGATCAGTCAATTTAATATATTAAATATTTGCATGATGATCGTTTAGACTTACTTAATATTTTGGAGTTTAAAATTTTCTAAAATTAGACAATAATTGAAAAAATTCAGATTTTTTTTGTTTTCTTATTATAATATAATTTATTTTAAATTAATTTTTTATTAAAATTAATATAGCATAAAAATTTAATAAAATTTACTTATATTCCATTGTTTTAAATAATTATAGCTAAAAGTGAAATGTGGATATTGTTTCATGCAATTTCAACTCACTGAAATTGAGCAAAAATAAAAGGATTTAAATGAGGATAACTAATATGACTAATGAAAAATAATGTATTGATTAAAACTATTTCCACAATTGAACAAACTATAATTGAGACAGATTTTAATTTTTATTTGTTGGGCAATTATGTGAGTGACAGACTAAATAACAAAATATATTTCTAGAGGTAAAGAATAATTAGGGAACGGAGACGATAATTCCATAATCATTTATTTTTTCCTAATCAGATTATTATTAAAATAGAAATGTAAAGAATTTAAACATTTTCCTCAGAAAAACCCGTAAATTTATATTATGATTTATGACTCATAAAATTTGAAAATTTATATGTAATTATTACTGAAATTTAAATCAATTACTCAGTGAGTAAGGTACAACTTAAGAAGTGCATTCTACATAACTTAAAAATACAAATAGTAAAAAATAGTAAATCTATAAAATCAAATAAAAATGTAAAATTCTATAGATTTGATATATTTTAATTCTATATATTATTATTATTGAACCTAGAAAAATTTAAAAACTCAAAATTTCAGACAATAATCTAAAATAAACAATATGAATAAATTTTATTAGATGTTTAAATAGAGATGTTCAATTATCATAGAAGAACTTCTGAAAAACAGCCGAATGGAGCACAAAATCAGTAAAAAAAAGCCACTATTTGATGTCACACAATTCTAAAGAATGAAAAATTTATAAAAATTTGAGCAAGAGACTTGATCATTTATCAAAGACCCTAGATTCACAATCTTAAATTTTATATTATTATATATCAATATACCTTTATTTATGTTACAAAATAATCAATTATCTAAATAAAATAATAATTATTAAAAGTAATAATATAAACCGTAATAAATAAAAAATATTATGTAATTAAAATATGTTAAAAACAAGAGAATTTATTAGTTAAAATTATGATTATTATAGAAGTTATTACGACAAGCTCTTTTAATTTGAAATCAGAACATAAATGGTGAAATTAAGATCAAATTTAGTAATTATTAATTTAACAAACAACTAATATAATTTAATCAAATTGTTAAGAGTTAATTTACCTGGCCAAATACAGACTATAATTAGAAACTATTTCAAATACTGAACATAAAAATCAAATTTCATTAAAACATAATTATTTAATCTGAAATTTATCTTTTTTATAAGTTTAATATAATTTTTTTGTGTGTGGTATAATTAATAATTAAATAAATAAAATAAACATTAAATAAAATTTATTACTATCCTAATTACAACTTTCCAAACAGAATGAATCATTAATATTATATATTTAATTTTACTTTTAATTTATAATGAAATCTGATCTAATATTGTTATAAAAGAATAATCAATAAACAAAATCCTTGCAAAATAGTATTTAGTATATTTATCTTTGATATCTATTATTATTATATATCGAAACGTTTTTTTTTTACTTTTACTCATTAATTATTAGATTATAAAAAAAATTATATAATTATATTTATATTTGGTATTAAAATATAATTATAAAAAAGATAGAATATATAAAAAAGAGTTAGAATTGAAAGTGAATTTAAAACATGACGTCTATTTGTGGAGGTATGAAGAGGAAGGGAGAAGTAATTTTTAGAGCTCATATGTGATGGGCACGGTTACTATACCCTAAAATTTATCTCATCAAGAATCTACTCGACACCCTAATATAAATATAAACAATACCTCCCTTACTATCGTCGGTCGGTAAAAACAATACAATTAGAATAAAATAAAATTGTCTTTCGTGGTTGCATATCTTACAGGCGTCGCCTTTAATTAATACTTTCTTATATTTTTCTGCGATGAAATAAATATTTATTTTAAATGAAAATTTAAACATTTCATATATAAATACAAAATATATCAATTATTTATTTTTTTCTCATTTTGTATATATATACAATTTCTGAACAATAAAATCATGTGATTTTAAATTTAAATTCTAAAAAATCTTGTTATTAATTGGGGTCAAAATTTCGAAGTAAGAATATTGGTTTGAATTTTATTAGTGATGACCTATTTAAATAATAAGGTCATTGAATCCAAGGCTTATATTTCTGTCACCAGTAATTTTTTTCCCTTTATTATAATTTAATTAAGCCTTGAAAAAGGGTAGGTAGGGTTGGTTGCTTATTCGCGAGATGTCTCCGGTGGGTCGATTGGATCGCGCCCTCTTGGGGGTGCGCGCGGCGTTTGCCAAAAGCCCAACCCTCGCCAGTCGGTGGCTGAGCGTCGCGGCGCCAACCCTTGCCGGTCGTCGTAATCAATTTTGTCTATGAAAATGTCCCTAGTGTTGTTTTTGCCCAGTGTTTTCCAATAAAAGAAATATGTCCCCGTTCTGGTGTTTTGATTGTTACTTCCTCTCGATAGTGGTGATTTTTTTGTGTGTCACCAAGTGCTCGTCCACGGGCTCCACACCGACAACATCGTCATCCTCCTCGTTGTCATCGTCTTCACCCGCTTCAACATCCACATTGTCATCGAGAATTGTGCGAACCAAATACGGTGACCTGTCAGGCACGATTGTACAGTTTGAAAACAATCGGTACCTGGAGCCGGTGGAAGTGTACCGCGGAGTGCCGTACGCCTCGCCACCGGTAGGCAACCTGCGCTTCATGCCACCGGTGACGGGTGCCCTGTGGCCGGGGGTGAAGGCGGCCACTCACTTTGCCCCCGTCTGCCCTCAGCGATTACCTGACATTGCAAATGAAACCCAGGCGCTGAAGAGAATGCCACGGGGACGTCTTGAGCATCTCAAGAGGCTGCTGCCGTACCTGAGCAACCAGAGCGAGGACTGTCTCTATCTCAATATCTACA
Source organism: Labia minor (assembly GCA_963082975.1). Taxonomy (NCBI): domain Eukaryota; kingdom Metazoa; phylum Arthropoda; class Insecta; order Dermaptera; family Spongiphoridae; genus Labia; species Labia minor. The sequence continues at coordinate 93,882,467 of OY720344.1, read as the reverse complement.
CACCAGCCCAAGGTAGCAGCCTCCCCCCACCCATAATTCCACCACCTCCTCCTCCCCCTCACCAACTAATCAAGACAGCAGAAGAAAATAAGTGAAGTGATTGTCAATCAAAAAAGAAATAAATAAAAAGAAAATGAGAAATAATATAAAATAAAAATCAGAATATTTACTGATAATTGATAGAAACAAAGGGATGGTAAATGAGAAGTTAAAGTATCTTCATATCAATCGAACAATTCACCCCCTCGAAATTAATTAAAAATTTCCCCCAGGGCTAATGAATTAATAGTTCAATTTAACAAATTCGTTGAGAAGCATTCATGAAATTCCCTTTCTTCTTCGTCTAACTATATTCTAATTCCCTAAATGATAAAAGAAAGAATAATGGAAAAAATACAGAAGTTTTTAAATTAAAATATCGACAAGGATTGAATACATTATTTCAATTTGGTTTCGTTAGATTTTAATTATAAAACGAAGAAGGAAAATAAAAGACACAGAAATCATCCCTTGTATAACTTGAACATAATCTAATCTTTATTTATTTATTTATTTATTTAATTCAAAGCGATGTGAATAAAACATAATGCGCATGGGCGATCAAATACCGAAGTTTTTTTTTGTTAGAAAATTTAACAAATTAAAAATAGGATTTTTTTACTAAAATAAACAACAAAAGATAGGACTTTGAGATAATTAACTTTCAAGGCTCATTCTATATCAAGGCATACACTATACATATATATGTATGACTATACATATGTAATGTAGATGTACACAATACAATATATAACAAACTATTTTGATACAAAGCTTGAAATTCTAAGTGCCTATGTCATCAATATCACTTAACATTATTAAAGACAAATATATATTGAATAATTTATTATATTTGATATGATTATATTATAATATATATATATATACATTTAATTTAATAAGGGCGTTTCACTCCGCTTCTTTTAATAATAATAAATGATAATAAAAGATAAATGTCTCTTAAAACAAATAAAAATAATTTTATGTTAAATGACGTCAATTTTAAAATATTGTAATTTTTAAAATACTTGATAATATTCATCCTGGATCTATTTAATCATTGAAATACCAATTCTATAAGTGGAATTAAATTATTTTTTTTATTAATAAAATTTATATCAGAATAAAAATCAAATATAAAATATAATAATATATAAATAAAATTAAAAAGAAAATAATTCAAAAAAAGCTTTGAATTGAAAATAGGATCTAGATTTAAATATCTAAATAATTTTTATATGAATTTTATATAATCGTATAAAAGATAATGTTTATATTAAAGTTTCTAATCTCCCCAAGAGAAAATAAAATCAATGAATTGTCATTTCTATTGTATTTTTAAAAATATTTCTATAAATAATTAAATTATAGAAATAAGTTTAAGATTTCATAATTGCAATTCTAATTAAATATATAAAAATAATTTTATAAGCAAAATTAAATAATTTTAATCATCTTTGTCAGATTATAAATAAACGAGATATCACTTCAGCATTTTGGCAAATGGTTTTCAATTAAACATTCATAAAATAGACAAATTATTTTTCTTAAATTTATTTCCAAATTAGATAAGATTTTAAATATATTGGTGGATAGGTATTTAATGAGATGTAATTTAAAATTCATTGTCCGCGTATGTAATATTAAAAAGCAACATAAAATAAATATCAATAAAAATATATATTTCTAGATAATAAGATTCAAAAATGTATTTTTAATCACCCTTCAATCACATATTTTTTAATTAGAATTTTTATTGGTTATTGATAATTAAATTTTATATTCAGAAATTAATTTATAGTTTTAATAAATATGGCTGGATTTAAACGTTAGTTAAATGGGAGAGCTTTTGATCTATATATGTATATTTATATTATGTTTGAAAATAAGTTGGTAACGTTTTTATATTTTCTTTATTTTACACCGATTTGTTTTATAAAGTGTATATATTCATTTGATAGAGCTGTATTTGTTCTATAAAAATTGGCTAATGGCATTTATAAGAAATTTAATTCTTTATTATTAAATATAAAATAAATAAATCATTAGAGATATAATACTAGTAATATAATTAATAATAATATTAATATTAATTTTGATTTATAACATAACTCTTTTTCTTTTGTCTTTTTTGAATTTTTCATTTTAGTTTTCTTTTAAAATGAAGTATATATAAAAATAAATAAGTAAGTCTTGATAAGAATAATTCTAAAGAAATAGAAAGGTAAAGGGGGAGAGTTTTATTTTATAGTAACCTATTTTTTTTAATTGAAAACAAAAAAATTAAAAAATTGAATAATGGAATAATAAAATTGTTCATCTACTTCTAGCTAGAAGTTAATCTAAAATTAATTAATAAATAATATTTTCGTATAATATCCCGAAAAAAAAAATTTGATTACTATCGGAGTGGCAAAACTGAGATAAGAGGAGAAACCTAAAACATCTCCAATGATAATGAAGTTTTTATTTTAATCATATTTTCTTGAATGACTATTGGACACTATTTACATCAAACATGCTTTTACCAACATATATTTCGATAAACTCTTTCCATTTATCATTATATCATTCACTATATTTATTTATTTTCTTAATTACATGTATATTCTATATTTTTAGAATTTTTTTTTATATTAGAAATCAAGATCTATAATTATTTTAATAAACTGATGAATAATGAACTTTGCAAATATAAATATTTTAAAAGAATATATATATATACTAATATCTAATTATTAGTAGATAAATGAAAAGTAACAAAAATGATAAATTTATTAATAATTTATATATAAATTTTATGATATATATATACTTAATACATTACTTTATTTCAATTATCATAAATTTCTTAACGTTAATAATACATATTTCATTACTTTTCAAAATTGTATAAAAAAATCCATAAACCTGAAAAAGGCTTTAATAAATTAATATTATTTTTTTTTCCTTTTAATTTCACTATACCAAAGAATATTTTCAACAAATATCTTAATTAATGTTATAGTATTATAAAAAATGGCCTTCTAATAATTATTACTCTTAAATTAATGAGGGTTTAAAAACAATCTCAAAAAAAAATTTCATTCGATACATATTATATTAGAAAAAATAAATCAAATTAGTACTGAACCCTTTTTTTTTAATTTATTCAAAGATATGTTAGAAAATATTTACTGATCTCAGGGGCCAAATTTGGTTTGCTTACATTCAATTATTATTGTTGTATTTTGCTTTGTTTTATTTGTCAGTTTTTGTATGTAATTGAAATATTTATTTGCCTATGTCTACATGTCAGTATTTTTCAAACGTTTTATATTTTATTAAATCGTATTATATCCTATATAAAGGGATACCCAATTATTTGTCCCTTTACATTCACTAGAAAAAATTGTATACCTTTATAATAATATATTTTACATATGTATATACAATAAATGATCTTTTTTTTCAAATTATTTTTTTCATTTTTAACTTTAAAATTCCAAATATATATATTACGAGGGCAATTCACAAAGTAGGTTATGTTTTGGAATTAAGACAAAACTAGTACAGGAAAATGTTTTTTATTATATAATTAAAATTTGAAAGAGCATAAAATACTATTTTTCTAAATAATCGCCAAAAAAGTTGAGACATTTATCGTAGCGATGAACGAGCTTCGCAATTCCTTCCTCATAGAAATCCGCCACTTTCTTGGATTTTTGGGAGAATTTTTATCTTAATTCCAAAACGTAACCTACTTTGTGAATTGCCGTAGTATTTTCTGTGAATTCTATTTTTTTTTTTTGCTCGTGTATTTTATTATTAAATTATAAAAAATATTGTGCGATTATAGAGATAAAGATTGAACGAATACTTTTCTTAATTGATTATATCGCGATGACTTTTATGGTTCTTTTCCATCTGGCTTAATATATTATTTACTCTTCATTCCATCAAGTGAACTCGATTGTTAAACTTAAACACAATCGTTAAGAATTCTTTAAAAATGAGTCGACTTCTTAATATTCCTGTAGGAGGCAAAAGTTTAAAGCTGATCTTTTCCATTCTGAACATTAAGATAAAATAATAAACTTTTTTCTTTGCCGATATTGTCAACTTATTTTATTTATTTAACTTCACATTTTTTAAGGATTTATTTATTAATTTAAAATTGAGTGAGTTAATTTTTTTTATAGGAAAAGTACTTTCCTACTACTATATTTATATTTAGATAAATTATTCATTTGGTAAAGTTTTTTAATTTGATTTCTAAATAAAATTCATTAATTTTGTAATAATTAACTTTATCTAAAAATATTTTTCATAATTGTTCTTAAGTATTGAATAACAATTTTTATGTAACAAAATGTTTCATCATTCATTTATTCATTTCATTCTATTTAGGAATTCTCAGTAACAAGTTAAGGAATTTTTAATTAAATTATATTTGATTCTTTATATAAGAAAAGAATTTCCGATTTTAAAAAAAATAATTTAAATAAAATAAAAAATTGAAGTTAACTTATTATTTCTTTGGTAAATAACAACAAATTATCGTATTTAATAAGTAATTCCTATATCTATGTATAATGATTTTTTTTTTAATTATTTGCAAATATAATAAATTATTTGTTTATCATTGATTAATTTGAAATTTAATATACATTGTTTATTATGTTATTGAAAAGAAAGGAAAATATCAAAATGATAGTCCAAAACTAAATTTTCAAAAGCCGATATTTCGTTATATGGTGCATTGATCCATTAATGAATTTTCTTTAATTGATTACTTATATCTTAAACAAAGAGGCGAATGAAAAAGGGATGAGGATACACTTGGGTCCAATCCCCTATCAATCAGTAATTACCTTAACTTACTTCAAACCCTAAGGGAACAAGTGAACGTGAATCTGACACCTCCATACCACAAGAAAAAGTTTCGTTGAGTTTGGGCATCCTTCCACTGATCTCTGTTTTCTGGTTTTCACTATTTTCAAAAACATTTTTATCAAATTAGAGAAATATAAAACACCATATTTATTATATTATATAAGCATTAAACCTAATATTTTTTATAAACTATTTTAAGTTTAAAACAAATAAATTAATATATTAAAACAAAATATATAAGCTAAAATTAATTTTTCACAAGATAAAAAGTCTAATATTTGCTTTTCTACTATCAGAAATTAGCTGGAGTGTCTCCACTCGACTATCTCGCAATTTGAATTGGATTAAATAACATAATATATTATATTTAAATTAAATTTAATTAATTATAAATTATAAATAATAAATAATAAATATTAAACCAGCGCATGTTTGGCTTTTTGTTGATGGCACCACGTTACGTGTTGGCGCGTGAGATTTGCAGTGTTAAAAAATTAATTCTGGTAATTTTAGCGAATCAATCAAGCTGAAATTCTATATATAGCAGTTTTATACAATTATTAATCATGTGAAAAATTATCAAACATATATCTTAATTTTTACGGTCACTTTAGAGGAAAAAAAATCAAAACGTTGTAGGTAATGACCCTCTTCCGGTTGACCTACATTTCTCAAAAGTTGATAGAAAACTATGAATTTTGAATAATGTCCATGTACCAAATTTCATCATTCTAGCTCAAACCGTTTTTGCGTAATCTTGCCTACATACATACACACACACACACATACACACACACACACACACACACAGACATTTTTCTCAACCTTAGTGAAAATGATTCAGGAACCTTCAAAACGTATAAAAACATCAAAATCTCAACATCGAAAATTTTCGTGATCGCAATACTATCTCTGGCGAGATAGTAAAAAAGTAATTTGCATTTTTTTTAAATATATAAAAAGTTAAAACTTCGTTAAGAATAATAAAGAAATTGTAGGACCTTTTGTGAATTTATAGCTATAAATAAAGGTCAATTCATCGTACACATTTCAAAATATATGCTACATTTCATATCAAAGTAAGGAAATTTGTTCTTTATCACCAATCATTCATCATTAAAATAATTAAATTAAATAATTGAATGATAAACAGAAATGTTTACTCTCAATTCTCTAAAATTACGAATTATTATTTGAATAAATAAATAAAATGTTCATGAAAAAATTTAATAATATTATCGTATTTGTGTAATTTTTTTATTATATACATATATATAATATCATTATTTAATATTTATTTTTATTTAATTTTTTTTTTCGCCTCGGCAAACATGGTGAAGGGTTTGCTTAGAGAAGAATGAAATTAATCATATACAATGGATGATTTCTTTAAGGCGTTTTAGTTGCTTACTTCTTCTTCACAAATTATAATAATAATTTTTTTAACATAGTAATTCAGACCAAAATAGTAAAAGTAGTTATAACGGGTAAAGTCTATTATGAAGTAAAGGGGATCATCAAAATTAATATCAAAGAAGATCAAAATTAAAAAATATGAAACAATTATTTTGCAACCTGTGTTATATAGCTGTAAGGCATATTCTATGATCCAGGGAGACGAGAGTAGATTTAGAGTATTTAAGAATAGTATTCTTGGGCCAAAGAAAGATGAGGTCAGCGAGAAAGGCGAAGACTGTATAACAAGAAATTGCATGACCTCTATGCATCTTCAGACATAGTTAGGGTTATAAAATTGAGAAGGCTTCGATGAGCACAGGGCAGGTGGGAGGAGAATGGGAGAGGAAAGAATGGCGAAAAATATATTGCTGAAGAGACCGATCAGGAAACGCTGAGGTCAACAACTTTCCAGTTCTGTAGAGCCACAGAGATAGATACATTCTATCAATTGATGACGGTACGCAGCTCGATAGTTCTTGGTCTCAACCAAACATCCATCCCTTATAGATTTCTTATCCTGAGCTATCTTTATTATTTATTATCTTCTTCTATTTCCCTCAAATCTACGATTATATTATCAGTCTCTGGTACACCAGACGATTCTCATTTTGTTGTCTTATTAACAAATTTTTAGTTAATATTTCCTTTCCTATTGCTGTCTCAATCCCCATCCCAACTTTCTAAAATTAATTGTTCGGAGATAGAGCTCATTTATTGTAATTCCTCATTTTATAATATTTCCATTCTTTTTACTATTTCGTAAGAGATAGTATTGCGATCACGAAAATTTTCGATGTTGAGATTTTGATATTTTTATACGTTTTGAAGGTTCGTGAATCATTTTCACTAAGGTTGAGAAAAATGTCTGTGTGTGTGTATGTATTTAACCAAGATTACGCAAAAACGGTTTGAGCTAGAATGATGAAATTTGGTACATGGACATTATTCAAAATTCATAGTTTTCTATCAACTTTTGAGAAAAGTAGCTCAACCGGAAGAGGGCCATTACCTACAACGTTTTGATTTTTTTTCCTCTAAAGTGACCGTAAAAATAAAAATATATGTTTGATAATTTTTCACATGATTAATAATTGTATAAAACTGCTATATATAGAATTTCAGCTTGATTGAATTGCTGAAAGTACCAGAATTAATTTTTTAACACTGCAAATCTCACGCGCCAACACGTGCCATGGTGCCATCAATAAAAAGCCAAACATGCGCTGGTTTAATATTTATTATTTATAATTTATAATTAATTAAATTTAATTTAAATATAATATATTATGTTATTTAATCCTATTCAAATTGCGAGATAGTCGAGTGGAGACACTCCAGCTAATTTCTTACTATCTTGAAATTAATCTTGCACTTCAAAGTCATGAACCTCTCTTCACATCTAATACCGATAAAATATTAATTTCAAAAATATTTTAAATAGAATATAAAAGTTATATATAAATTGGTAAATTTGTTATATGATATTAGTAAGTTATTATTATATTATTATTACATACATTATTAAAAGGGTTCTAATGACATTTATTGTGATACGCCCTTAATAATATACTTTATTTATATATGAGAATTTATCTTGTGTGTCCAGTTATACAAATTTGATCATCCATTTGATATCAATTACTAATTTTTTACAGAAATGTAGAGATGATTAATGTCTAATAAATAAATAAGGTATATCAAAATTAATAATAATATTTTACACTGTGAAATTGGAAAATATTTTTAGAAGCCATACAAGAGAAAAATAAATTGGTGGGGAGGCCGATTGGGAAACGTCCTCTTGGAAGACCAAGGACGCGGTAAATGGACAATGTAGGAAGGGACATAAAAGAGATTGGATGCTTGTGGCTCAGGATAGGGACACTTGGAGAAATGTGCTTGCGGCCACAAACTTTCGAGTTCCGTCGAGCCACAGAGATAGATATATAGATATATATATATAGAAGAATTGGGAGAAGATAAGAACTGGATAAAGATAGCTGAGTTAAACTTTTTCGAGTTCAGTAGTGTCACAAAGATGATAATTAAGATATAATGACAAATTACAAGTATAGATGGAAACAATTCTAACCAAGTTATTTTTATCCAGTGGTTTTGTTTAAATAGAAGTCAAATTCACTTCAAAATGCAAGTCAAGTTGTAGGTGTTGTTTACCAACATGTTTACTTTCTGTTTTCTAGCCCTCCCTTCGAATCTCGCTTTGTCCTAACATACCAATCTAATAATGGTCTTTAATTCGCCAGAATTTTTTTTCATCTACTGAATCAGATCATTTAATTAAAAATTAAATATCCATTAAAACATTTAAAGATTTTTTTTAGATTTTTTTTCCTAAGTCACCAATATCACTTCCAATGTTTCACATTTGTCGTAACATATTCAATACTCATAAATTTATTTTTTTCTCCTATTGAAAGTGAAGAAACCGGATATTTGTTGAGAAGGATTACATTCTCTATATGCATGTTCTGATATCACTAGCATTTAATAACCCTTAAGAGAGGGTTAAGATGGACCGAGTGCGTGGCTGAGATCAATGAACAAAGGATCATTGTAAGAGTACTTATGGTTAGTACCACCGGGAGAGAGTCGAGGGGAGATTCAGAATATATATGTATATAATAATTTCAAAAGATATTCTTTGTTCATAAATACGCTTTAAAATTTATATAAAAATATTATAAAGATTCTGAATAATAATATCCTTGAGTTTATTGTATATATAAAACCTTAAGAACACCTTTCAATTTTTTTTTTCATTTCTTAATTCTTTATATTTATTATATTTTATGTATAAAATACGAATATGTTCAATTTTAATTCCAATAATTGTTTCGTGATAACAAACGAATATCAAATATAATAAATATCTATTGATTGTTAATTGACATTACATGTTTGAAGTCAATTATTCGTTGTCGTCAATGTATAGGATTTTCTGTATATATTTGATATTCATTCAAATAATTCATATATAATGTTAATATAAAAAAGTTAAATTTTATCAACTTTTGTTATATATTTAATACAACTCTTGAATGTCCTATTTTACTATTTTTATGAGTATGTTTTCGATAACTTCCTAATTGTTGTGATAACAAATAATTAAATGGCAATTGTGAATTTTAAATTTTGTGAACGAAGTAAATTAATATAACATATATGAGCCACTCAGAAGCCAAAGCGATTAACTCCACATATAAACAAACTGAGAAAATGAAGCCCAAAGTTCAGAGTTTGTATTAAATTCAGGGTTATTGATTACAGAAAAATGTATATTGAAATTGCAATATTAAGAATATCAAGTTCAATGTTCACTTCATATGTTGCAGATTACATTACATTACATTACTAGCAAATTTGTAAAAATTGGAGTTAATCGGTTTGGCTTCTGAGTGACTCATATATAGTAGAAGCATAAATGATATGATAATGCCTGCTTATAGAAATTCCAAATTATCTTTATAATAAATTATATAGTGGGTATTATTATTATTTAGAATTTTGAATTTAAAAATCAAATATTACCGACTGAAATATTTTTTTTACTAAGCATCATTAAAATAAATTAAACAATTTATAGATTATCTAGAATGAAATTAAACTAAAAAAATATTAAACTTAACTTTGAATTAAACACAGGGTGAAGTTTCAAGTTGATTCATATATTTGCTTGATGCGCATTTCGTTTGTTATATCATTATCACGCTTTCTTTATCAAACTCTTTTGGTTCTTTATGTGTATTTCCTTCTGTTACACCATCTAATAAATACTAGAAATCGAACGGCTGCATGTGCAAAAGAAAGTTTCTGATGACAATAGGCAACCAAAAATTCGCGTCAAGCAAATATTACAATCTACTTGAAACAATGTTTAATTAAAAATTATTCTTATTAAGTTTTATATCTTTTAAGATTAATATTAGTCTTCATTACCTATTAAAATGTTTCAATAGGTACATTGAATTAAATTTATTAATTTCATTACATTATTGGAATTTGAATGAAAAATTATTACTAAAAACATTTTTCGTATTCATCTAGGCTTATTTTCTTTTTCTTTTGTGAAGAAATCATGTAATTTTTTCTTATAATTAGATGTAGTTATATATTTATATTTTAAAGAGATTTCTTTTTTGATTGGAAAAGTTTGATTTGCTCTCTCATTTTTTTCTTTTTTTTTTTTCTTTTTATTAATATTTCTATATATTATTTATAATGAATGTCCTTTTGAAGGTAATATTTGTCAATAAATTAAAAAAAAAATGGAATTTATTATTTTCGTTATTTGGGTTAACTGAGTAAAATAAAAAAATATTTCGGATTATTAGCTTGTTTTTTCATTTTTAATCTCTTAATTTTAAATGAAGGCGAATAATTAAAAGATATATAATGATACGATATGAATGATTGAATCGAAATATATTTATGCCAATTACTTTTTAATTTGGATATTAGAAAATTAATTTTTAAGGGTTTTTTTAAATTAATAACTAAATTGGATGTTATAGAAATCTGCTTTAATTTTAATGATTTTCTTTTTTGATAAAAAGAATTCTTCCAATTGCCTTGAAAATCTTGAAAATCAATCGTTGATCAATAAAAATTTAATGATTGTTTGACAAGTCTTCAACGAGTAAAACTTTCTCAATTTACAAATTTTCAGCTGCCAGGAAGAGGTCCTGTAAACATGTTCAATAAAAGAATAAATATTACTAAAAATAAACCTGTTTAGACGGGTGTTTTTTATGTAATAATTATGGAAGGGAATTCTACTTACTACTTAAAAAAATTGGATTTCAAGTTGACATAATAAAAATAATAATAATAAATAAAATAAAATATTTCATTTATATTATCATTACATTCAGACTGATTATGTTACATCCGGATAGAGAGAAACAGACTAGTTTTAGTAAGAGAGATACGTAAACATTGGGATTTGTAGAATTTAGTATTAATTAAAATTTAATCTCTTAAAAATTCTTCGATTCACGAGTTATATTTCAAAGTAACATAAATAAAATTAACAAATATTAAAGCCTATATAAAATAAAAAAATATAAAATATCCTAAAATTTTCTAATATGAAGAAACTAATGAATATATTAAATAAATAATGATTTTCTTCTTCAAAATTCAAATTAATAAAATGTTTTTGAATTTAGTTTCTTTGACTTTTCATTGATTATTTGTTCTGCTTTTTATAAATCTGATTCATTTTAATATATGAAAAATATTTAGAATGTTATACCCAAAAATGAATATCGACACACAAAATCTCTTCTTTATACGAATATTGATATGAAAATTAAATCCTCGACTTTCTAAATCGATTGATGTGAATCTTTTTTTAATAAAAGAGCGAAATTGGAATAGATTCTATTCAAAAGGATGAAGCTAAAGTATTACTTGGCTGGATGACTGGTTTGGTGGGTCGCATTCAAGTATAGCCGATTCATCTATACAACCATTCAGTCACACATCTGTACATTTATTCATCTTTATATATATTTATATAAAAAGAAGGATTAAACTAATAATAAATAATAAAAATAGATTATACAAATTGGAATGAAAATTTATTATATATATATATATTTAGATGTTAATAAAAATATTATAATATTGAATTACCATTGATTGTTTTAGATATATATGTATATATGCTAACGTGAGTTGAATATTATATCCGGTGTCTAAATTGAAAATTTGATTCAGTAGGAATTGAAAATAACAAAATTCTGCATATTGGAATGGAAAGTGAGTAAGAAATGGAAGGCGATGCCGCACAGAACCCGCCTGGATCGTTACATCTAAAAGTCGCATGAATAGAAAAAACATTTGAAAATTAATCAATGAAAACGAAGTAATTCAAATAGTGTAAACTAAATTACTACGTAACATAATAATTTGACGATAATTTTTATTTCACCTGACTGCTTTCAATCAATGGAAACAATTCAGTGCAGCTGTATACAATTTTAAGTCAACATTTTTAGATTTTGAAAAGTCACGTATTCACATTTTTGGGAAATACGCAATAAAGATTTTACTTTCCTTCCCTTTTCATTAAATTGTTCCAGGACTTGTATTTTAATTTTTTCAATTAAACTAAATAATAGAACTATATTAACAATTTATTGTAGAACGCAATTAGAACAATATGCAGCCTATAATCGTTATGTCAATTACACACTGACAAATTCATTTCAATATTAATATATTTATTAAATATATTTGGAATCAATACTGTAGGACATCTTGCAATAAAATGGAAAGCCTCCTTTATATCAGACACAGCTTTATTTGTCTTTGAACATATTTTACCACTCTTAATTAATGATTTTTCATTTTCTCAAATTTCAATTTTCTAAAATTCCATACTAATACTTCATCACTTCAATACTTCACACACTCAATTCTCTTCTGTTCAACAATCGTCGTTCACTCACATTGGCCGACACAACATTTTATAACCTCACATTTTAGAATCATAGCAATCTATGGACCTAAATAGACACAACATTAAATACCTTCATGTTGTAACTACCATATATTATTCCAATCAGAATTAAACTTTTGAATGAATTCAGTGTAGTTTCCACTTTCCATTCTTTGTTCACTCATGAACAAATTCGAAAACAGGATTATTACTAATTAGTTTTTTCACCTTTAAAAATAAAACTATAAAAATGAATTGTTTAAAGAAATTGTACTAGATAAAATTGAGAAAAACTCAATTTATAATGTAATCCCATTAAGAAAATGATATAATAACACATATATATATATATATATATATATATATACATAACATATCATTTGAAATAATAATAGTTTAAAGAATGTAATAAATTTACTCAATCTAATTTTAAAAGGTTTATATATTACTTTTCAAATTGTTCAAATTTGAAGAATTTTATATTATAATATTTTTTGCAGTTTCAAAATAATATCTTGTTCTTATGTTCCCAATGAATATATTTTTAAATTAAGTTGTATTCTAAAGTGAATTTGCTAGAGTAGAAGATTTGAAATAGTTATAAAAATGTATTGGATAATTAAATGAAGTTATTAAACGAAATAGTCTCAGAGGTGAGCATTAAAATCATTTAAGAGACCAGTAGAAGAAAACTATTGGCTGTGGTTACTTTTATCTATAGTCGTTATTCTATCAATAAAAAATAAACATCAAATTTTTTGTTGCACGTTTCTTGCTTTTTTTTCCTATTTTTTTTTTTTTTTTTTTTTGCTGAATTGGTTTTATTTCATTATCTTATAATAGAATATAATATAAAAAAATTTGTCAAAAATATTATTATAATGTATATAATCCCTAAATATGAATAAATATATAATTTTACATTTATCTTTTTCTAATAATTAATATGACTTAGAAGTCTTCATACTTAAAGTTCTTTCTACTATTAAAAGTGTAATAATAAAGTAGATGGAAAGTATTTTATTAGATAGAGAGAGAGAGGAAATGTGTGGGCCAGGCAGTCCAGTGTTTAATTCAAAGTCCTCTGTTATTTTCTTCTATCACTGTTTTGTTTGTCAGTATAAAAGGATAAAATTACTTTCATTGGAATGTGCGTTATTTGTTATCATTATCCTATACATTAAATCTAAAGACATTTTGAATGAATGAAAGTATACAATAATTTATTTAATCATACAATATGTAATATATATTATACAGTCTCTATCTATCCTCATGAAATTATCACCCTGAAGATATCAATTATGAAATTTTGAAATTAAAATATTAGATTTTATTTAATATTAATACATTAATTTAAAATAAAATTTAATTTAAAAAAAAAATCTTAAAAAAAATAATATTTTGTATTTAAGGAACTGGTGTCCGACGTTGATCGGCGCAATTTTTTTATTATTAAAATTCCTATTTTAAATTAAGGAAAAACTAAGAAAGATAATTTTTACAGAGACTGAAATCAATACAGATCGATTTTTCTTTATAAATATTATCTTGTGTGAAATTCAAAAAATCCTTAGAGCGGTTTAATATCTCAAAAATACCAATATATATATATATATATATATACAATTTTTGCTAGTATAGTATTTTTATAAAAGCGGCATTTATAGGTATATCAACCTATTTGGTCTTTCTTTACCATTTCCTAATTTAAATATAGCATTCAATCATAAAAAAATGTTCACCTATAGTTTGTATCAATTAGTATTAGCTATTTATTTTTATTAATTGATAAAAACTGTTTGATTGACTTAGAAAGGGCGGCAAATTGGAAACTGCCCCGGGAGGTAAACGATTTAGATACACCACTACGTCAAACCGTTGAAAATTATAAACATGTTTTAAAAATTTTATTTAATTTTGCTGTAATGATAATTTTAAAAAATTGGTAATATTGCTTTTTAATATATATATATATATATATGTTTGCTTAATAAAACAAATAGATATACACATAGACATAGACCGTCTAAAAGGTAACGTCGAAAAAGTTAAAAATAATATTTATTGAATATCCTTTTAAGTACCAACCACCTGCTTGGCAGACTATGTATAGAGAGTACTTATTCAAATAAATTTTCTCCAATTCTACAATTGAAGATTATAAATTGATTAAAATAAATCTAATCTACCTACAGTATATTTGAAATATTTTTAAATATATTGGACAAGTTAGAATTTGGAGAGGCGATAGAATTTTTGGGAGGATTTAGAATGAATTCCCTCTAGGCATAAAACTTGTCAAAGTTTGGCACAATTGCTTCCGACCTCTCTAGAAATGATAGAATATCTTATCATTGACAAGAATTGCCTTAAGGTATCTATTGTTGCTTTTGAATGTATAGAAATACGTATAAATATATATATATATATATATATATATATAATCGAAGTAAGATTCAAATTTGTCTTGTGGGTAGTAAAGGAAGAGTAAGATGCGGGAATCAATTGTCAGAAACTTTCGAATTTCGAAATGGGTTAAAACAAGGAGACGCATTATCACCAATTTTATTTAATTTAGTTCTGGAATATGTAATTAGACAAATTGGGGAGAGGTCAAACGGAATAGAATTAAACAAAAAAATTCAAGTATTAGGTTACGCAGTCGACTTAAATATAATAGGAGATTCGGCATTTGAAATTATAAAGGGTGTTTTTTTTCGAGGTATAGAACTTTAAGTTGGCATTACTGTTCAAGTTGACGACCGATTTTACAGCTGTCAAGTGATTTATTCTCAGTTTGGTTTGGCAATTCATCATGAATAGACTCACGCCTGAACAATGCTTTCAAATATTGCAATTTTATTTCGAAAATAATGGTTCTGCGCGGAATACGTATCGTGCACTACGTCCATTTTATTGTCGACAAAATCGTCCATCAGAGCAGTTAATTCAATTAACCATGGAACGTTTTCGCACCACGTTTACTCTTATTGATAACTCGCATCCCCAGAGACGCCGTACGGTGCGTACAGAAGAAGCTATTGCTACTGTAGAGCCAGAACGTTACAGTCAATGGTGATCGGTATAGAGCCATGATTACTAACTCTTTCATTCCTGAATTGAACAACCATGATGTCCAGGAGCTGTGGTTCCAACAAGACGGCGCAACATGTCACACAGCTCGTGCCATAATCGATTTATTGAAAGTCACGTTTGGTGACCGCCTAATTTCACGTTTTGGACGTGGGAATCGGTCTCCAAGATCTTGTGATTTAACACCGGTAGACTACTTTCTTTGGGGCTATGTAAAGTCATTGGTTTATGCGGTTAAGCCACAAACGATTGATCATTTGGAAGACAACATTCGCCCTGTTATTGCCGATATACGGCCACAAATGTTGGAAAAAGTTATCGAAAATTGGACGTCCAAATTGAACTACATGCGAGCCAGCCGTGGCGGTCATATGCCAGAAATCATATATAAAATGTAATGCCACAAGATTATCTTTCGTATAAATAAAATTCATGAAAATCGAATAATCCATCGTTGTTTTATTGCAATTTAAAGTTCTATACCTCTAAAAGAAACATCCTATTGGGGAAGCTACTTGATAAAAAGTAGCTCCTCTGATCAAGAAAATCAAGGTAAAGGTTGATAGAACCCGTTCTACTGATCATAGGGCACCTAATTCATATAACCGACTTGATAGGCGTTTTCCTTGCGTACGACGTACAAAGTCAGAGGTTTATATATATATATATATATATATATATTATTTTAATCGATCATTTTTCACTTTTAAAATAACATAATTCAAAGTTTTTATTATTTTTATATGATTCTAAACAGGATTGATTTCTATTATCATTATTGTTTTTTAAAAAAATCAATAAAAAATTATTTAATTAATTTTAAAAAAAATCATTATTAATAAATAATAAACTGGTGATATAAAACTATATCAAGGTGTTGAGTTGGAGCAGTCCGATACTTCTAGTTTTAATTTAAAATTTAATTCTAAATTTATTTAGAGAAGTTATAATATAATAATTAATTAAATGAAACTTCAGTAAATATGAAATTTGAAGCCTAGAAGTTTGCTAATTTATAAAACCACCTTCGACTTTTACCAGGAAATCAAAATTAAACTAGTAGAGGACTAGAGTTTTACCCATTCCAAATGCTTAAAATTTATTTGACTTCCGGAGGTATTTTCATCATGCATTTTATCAAACAAAAGGATAGAAATAGAAAAAGTTTATGCTTGACTTTATACATCCTGATATATCCAAGAGCGATGGTGCCTAAATATATATTATATTTATATAAACAATATATATTTATCTAATTGAATTTTGAACTGACTTTGTAAATATGTAGTCTCTGTGGATCATTGTTTATTTTATAGGATATTTAAGTGATGGAAAATTTTCTTAGGAAAATATACTCCCAAGAGCGAAAAACAAATTTTGGCGAAAGTTTATTAAGAAAAGTTCAAAAAAAAGGAAATAAAAAAAAAAAGAACGAATACGTTTCTAAGTGAAGAAAGTATGAGAAAGAGTTGGTTTGTTTGTTTATTTGTGGGTGGTACGTTTTTTTATAAAACGACGATTGCTACGTCGATTCTTTTATTAAATTATAAAAACATCGATAAAAAAGTTAATCTAATCAAATAAAATTATTAGTTTATATCCTACTGAATTATATAGTACACATTTATTAAAAGAATCAATCAATCGTTGTAGTAAATTCATTTATCCCTATGATTGGAATGAATTGGAATTCCATTACCTCGGTTTTGTGGAATGTGTGCCCATGGACACTTTTATTCTTAATACAATAAATCTATTTAAGTTTGTTTTTTCCATAGTTTCAAAAATCGTTTCTTTTATTGGATTTCTTCCAAGATACGATTAAATAGCCATCATGATTATGTTCAAAGAAAAAAAAAGCATAACATAACATACCATTGTAAATTTAAAATATTATTGTTGTTTCATGAAATCATTCTAGCATTTAATTAATGTAGCTTCTGATTCATACAAGAGAATATCTAATAGACACTATTAGAACTAATAAACTATTTTAGAACTAATCTAACAATAATTATATTATGTGACAATAATTATATTATCTAACACTGTGTCTGTCATTATTCATTTTAATTTTCAAAAAGGAAAAATATATTTTTTGAATGTACAATTTTCATTATACTTGATTCACTCTCATAATTATTTAATCAATCAGGAAAAGGCAGGATTTTGATCCTTTTTTGTATTTAAGTTTAAAGATTCGATCCGGATTTTTGAATCTGGATTTTACCAAAAATGGAAACAAAGGATTTATATCCAGAACTGAAAATTCAGATTTGAATCCAAAACGATCTCGCCCCTACTCCTCCTTAAATATAAGTATATTATCATTGAAGAGAATAGAACAGATGTGGACAAACTTAATACTATTATAGGATGATCGACATTAATTTTTTTTTTATTCATTTGCGATCGATCGTCTTTAGTCAGACTTAGAGAAGTTTTTTAGTCAGTTTTTGCATTTATACTGCTTGATCGAATATGTAAAATCTGCAACCCACTGTTGTGATCGACCGTCTGCCCAGCCCTAGAACAGAAAGATGAAATTACAAGTTGTTAAAAAATATGTAGTTACTAGAGTTCATGGCATTAAAGAGTAAAATTTCTTTGGAAGATAACAATTAAATTGTTGATATGAATTTTATATTTGAACATAAATAGAGTTTACTATATTTTAATAACCAACTTTAATAACAATCTTATCTGAAAGATTAAATCATAAAATATCTATGAAAAAATTTTGACCGATGTTTTTAGTATGAGATGTATAGATTATACATTTTGTAGTCAATATCATGTCTAGTAGTAGGGTAAAGTATACAGTCGTAGGCCCTCTTTAGCAATTTCTAGCAGTCTTTAATGCAGGGCTTCGAACCGTTATTTTTTTCGTTTCGGTTTTCGTTCCGGTTCAATAAAAAAAAATATCAGTTCGGTTCCGGTTTTCGTTCCGGCAAAAATAACGGTTTTTTTCGGTTTTCGGTTTTCGGTTCAGCTCCGATTAATTAATTTTAAAGACCTTTTATTTGTATTAGAAATTTAGGTCGGGGTATGCCGAGTCTGCCATAAATATATAAAAATATTTCTTGCTACCACCCTAAATCATACTACATGAATTGATACTATAATAATTAGAAGTATATAATATAAGATGTTAATATAATTTATTAAACGAAACAAATAAGTATGAATATTTTTTTACATCCTTCTACTTTCAAACACTAAACAAACGAAACAAATTTGTATATTTAATGTTAAAGTATACAGGATTCTTGGATATATTTACTTACAATTATAACTATAATTATAAAAGATGAAAATTACCTCTAATTATTAAAATATCTTCCAATATATTTGTATTTAAACTATTTCTATTGTCTCGTAAAAAAAACTTTAAACCAGAGAAAGCTCTTTCAACACTAACTTGTGTTGGAGTAGCTCCTAAAACCACCATTGCAATTTTGTATAAATGAGGAATTGTATTTTTATTTTCCTCCCAAAATTCTAAAATAAGTTTTTTACTGTCTAATCTTCGTACTTGGTCAAAGTTATTCAATATTTGTTTAAATTTATTTAATAATTTTATTTATATTTATGAATCATTGTCTTTATATCAATACATAACCCTGTAACAAATGGAATAAATAATTTAAAAAATTAATACTATCATTAAATCAAAATATCAGTATTAAACAAACGATGAAAACATTAAATTCTGTATTGCGACTACGAGACTCTGCCAACACAACCGAAGGGAGAGTATGACTAGGACACTAATTTTTGAAACAAAGTTTTTAGCGACACCATGCAGTGCGAGGCATAACTAATTGAAAAAAAATTCGGGCTTGGGTGTTGCCAAAACACCTCTTGTGGCAACTCTGGATTGAACACGTACTGAACTGAAATAAACCGATATTATTTTTTTCGGTTCAGCTCCGGTTTTCGTTCCGACAAAAATACCGGTTTTTTCGGTTTTCGGTTTTCGGTTTAGTTCCGGTTCGAAGCCCTGCTTTAATGCATATCTGGGTAAATTGCGGAACAATCTGTGTCAAATTAGGTTTGCAGAACATAGATATTATGAGTATTTGATGAATAAAATAAAAAAAATATATTTTTCTCATGACATTTTCAATAAGCACTTTAAAAAAAAATTCTAAAAAATACAGTTCTTGGCACCCTGTTATAGTTATTGGCCTAGGGCCTAGGTATTCTATAGTGATTATACAACCATACAACAAACAATTACATAACCATAGTTAATAGTGCAATTTTTAAAATAAAAATCTCTTACTTGTGTTTTAGTGAAAGGGGGCCAATGACTGCCTCGGGGCCAACGACTGTATACTTTACCCTACAACTTTTACTGAGTAAATTTTTCTCTTTTTATTATAACGTTTTCTTATCAACTTCATTACATTATTTCTATAATTTACCAATATATGGAAATGACATAAGATTGAAATATATATTTTATTATATATATATTTCTATTGGAGTATTTTTTCATGTTATATTAAAAAAATTCAATTGAAAAGTATATGTAATTTATTTTTAAAATAAAATAGAAATTTTACAATTCGTTGAGAAAATTGAAAATTTTGTTTTTGTTTTCTTTGCTTTTGAAATCTCTTTTCAAAAGAGAATATAAACATCAATAACCATGATGATGTTTATTTCAATGACAAGTTATATAAGAGTCAATGTGGTATGCTGGCATTGTCCACAAAAGAATACCACAAAATACACAATCTTTAATCCCAATCACCGGCGAAACAATTATTGTTAAAGACCAAACCATTTCTATAGCTAAGTCCCCTTTCTATTGAAGATTAGTAAAAAGAGGAATTGATTTTTTTTTTATTCTCTAGCTAAAAGGGGAGGTAATATTCTCGACTAATTATAATTTAAAGCATTTAAAAATTAAAATTCAAAGAAAATGCAAATATCTTATTGGTTGAAAAAAAATAATGTTTATAGATTTAGTGGATTTCTAAAACAAATCTAAATAATTATTTTTATTTTATTATTGATTTTCATGAGTTATTAATCTACCCTTTGTAATTTGAATTCTATTGTAGTTGACATAAAAAAAATAAAGTGTTCCTAACCTTAATTTAAAGCTTTTAGATAGTTTAATCTTAATCTATTAAAACAGAAAAAGATTTAAACATAAACAATAATTTTGATTTATCATACATTTTTTAATACTTTCATTCGATTTTATCGAATAGAAATAAAACAATACATTTGCCTATAATTAAATTATTTTATGAAAAAACTTATCTAATTATGTGTTGTATTGGTTTATTTTTTTAAAAAAAGTGAATTACCTGTGTTTCCTATTGATCCTAATTTTAATTTAACATTTCATGCTGAGAAAACATTAATTGTTATATTATATTAGAGAAGGTAAATATATATAATATAAGTATGTCACCCTAATATAAGTACTAAAAACATGCTTATTATCTTCTTGTTTACAATAATTTTCCACACCTATTTGATATGTATTTTATACTCTTTCTTTTTATAATAAACTAATACATCTATTTATATAAAAAAAATAAACTTTCATTTTTTCTTTTTTTCTACTTTTCAATTATTAATGATAACACGTAAACGTATAAATATAATAGATTATATATATATATATATATGTGTGTATTTACGTACTATATCGTATAGAAATGTAGGGGGCCAAATAATCATAAAGATTAATTACAACAGTTAAACCTTTTGGGTTAATATGTATCAAGATTAGAGATAATATTTCCGTTCAAAAGTTTACCCTTATATATATATATATAAATGCATAATTCAATCAATATTATGAAAACGAGTTTTCAGTAGAGGGTGTGGAATGGAGGAGGAATGAAATTATAAAACGAATTGATGGCATTCATTTATTTTTAATTTTTCAATTGTTTTATATAAAATCCGGTATGGAGTCAGGTTAGCAAGGTAAAGGGATGTATGATTAACAAATACATAACAATTATACGAAGTGATAAATGAGTGTTGTCGGATTTACTCTATACCTATATTCTCTAAATATAGGTGGATTTTATATACATAGGATTGTATAATTATATATTTGAATATATATTTAAAATTAGCATTCATTAATCATTTAAATTTTATTTTACACCCATATTAACAAGATAGCTTTGAACATAAATTTATATTTAAAAATACTTTTAGATTTGATCAATAATTAATTTTTCTTTAATGATTTCATTATTTCTTTGTTTTTTGAAATATTATTTGGAATGTTTTATTAAGATAATAAAACATAAAAGATTGTAAGTAAAAAAACATAATAATGAAGTATTTTTCGAGGAATCTCTATATAAAAATAAAATATAATCCAAAAAAGTATTTTTGTATTTATGCTTAAAACGTTCAATCGCGATTTTTCTTATTATTATATTTATTTTTTGGATTGGAGTATTATTCAGCCATCGCAATAACAGGAAGTAGAATTATATGCTCCAATGATTATGAAGGGGAGAGAGAGAAAGGGAGATCGTTATAGTTAAAAGATTTCTATATGTGAATAAACCTAAAAAAGGAGCTTTTTTCTTATACCTATTATTATTCTATAATAAAAGATAATTTAGAGGTGACCAATAATAATAATTCAATCTTCAAGTGTGTACATTTGTATTATTACTATGAATATTATGATCATTTGAAGTTAATTATGATTAATTTAAATTTTAACAAATTAGATATCTTATTAAACCTTAATAATTTTCCATGAATATTTCAATTGTTAAAATTGGGATTGTTTTAAATAGTTCACAAATGATATAGTTCTATGACATACGAGGGCAGGTCAATAAGTCTGTGACTTTTTGAACTTCCCGTATCTTAAATAATATAACAACACTGCTCCTGACAGCAGACAACTATCAGCTCACTCCTGTGAGTAGAGCATGCGGAATAGTATATATTTATATGACGTTACGGAATTCAAAAGTTCTTGGCAAAATAAACTACATTCCTTAAACCGTTTCTATACTCAGCCATCTCCATCCAACTCCAAAACTCTCCTAACTCACTCATTTTTCCTTTTTGTAGATACAAATTAATGTTTTCATTTGTTTTTATTATATACGAGAGCAATAAGTCCGTGACATTTTGAAATTCCTGTCTCTTAAATAAAATGGCAACACTGCTCAATAGACAACTATTAGCTGACTCCTGAAGAAATTTGAACGAGCTGAGTATTTTAGTTTTTGTGTGACATCCATTAATAGAAGACTAAAAAAAAATACGTTACACCCCCCTCTTTAATCAGTCCTCTTATTTATAACCTGCATATAAACAAAACATATCACCATTTATTAAATTTATGAAGTCTATTAAAGTAATTAATTTTTATAATAGTCTAAAAGGTTAGGGTTTTTTAAAATTTTTCAATAATAACACAGCAAAATATACGTATAACATATTTGTATGAATAATTCAACAACTAAATGGATCATATTTGATTTTATAAATAAATAAATTAAAATAATCTATATAGAAAATCTGGAAAAACAAACAAATATAAATAAATATAAGTAATATCAAATTCATTCTTGTTGACTTTATGGAAATTATTTTTTGTATGAAATATAAAAAAAGGAGTAAAAATAATTAATAAAAACAAGTATTGGTTTTCAACCAAAAATGATTAATTTCTAGGTCTAATTTCAATTGTTTTCACTCACCAAAAATGTCAGAGAGAAAAAATATCAAAATATTTATTCTAAAATATTACAAATTATATCCTGTTCTTTTGTATTATAAATTGTGTACAAATTATATTATGAATTATTTAATATGTTTCTATATTCTTGAAACTTATAAATATATTTCAAAAATACAACTTAAACATCGTGAGCTCGTTTCATACCTTTATCTATTTTATACGCACAGAAAATAAACTCACTCTAATGGGTGTTGTAGTTTATAATTATAGAAGGAAATTTTACTTACTAATTAAAAAGAATTCATTCAAATCTAAATAAATAATTATAATTATTTTGAAAATTATATTAAAATTTATAGATATTTGAATTAATATTAAAAGAATAATATACAATAATAAATAAAATATATAATATTCAAATATCAATATTTCATCATTGCTATGGCAGACAAGTAGTTAGTATGACAGATTATATCATTGAAATTTATATCTTATTATATATTATATATTATATATATATATATATATATAGATAAAAAATCTGGAGTGTCTCCACTCGACTATCTAGCAATTTAAATTGGATTAAATAACATATATTATATTTAAATTAAATTTAATTAATTAAATTATAAATTAAAATTAATAAATAAAATTTATTAAACCAGCGCGTGTTTGGCTCTTTCTTGATGACACCATGTCATGTGCTGGCGCGTGATTGCCAGTCAACGTGTTAACAAATTAATTCCGGTACTTCCAGCGATTCGATCAAGCTGAAATTCTATATATTGCAGTTTTATACAATTTTTAATCATGTGAAAAACAAACAAATATCTATTTTTACGGTCAGTTTAGAGGAAAAAAATGAAAACGTGGTAGGTAGGTAACCCTCTCCGGATGAACTACATTTCTCAAAAGTTGATAGAAAACTACGAATTTTGAATAATGCCCGTCCAACTCATTCATTATTCTAGCTCAAACCGTTTTTTCGTAATCTTGCCCACACACACACAATCAGAGAGAGACATTTTTCTCAACCTTAGTGAAAATTATTCAGGAACCTTCAAAATGTATAAAAACATCAAACTCTCGACATAGTAAAAACAATTGATTTTTCAAAAGAAAAAATTTATTTACTTTCTTCATATTCTATTAAGTAATAGATGCAGTTAAATATAATAATTATTTTTAATAACCACCTAGCCGACTAGATGAAGCATGTCTACCTTAGTTATAAACAAACCATAGTGTAAGGAGGATTTATTTTGTCCGCTGTCTTGAAGATCAGTAGATGCGAAATTTCATCATATTTATTTCAAAGGCTAGTAATTTATTTTCTTTTGCAATTTTAA
Source organism: Labia minor (assembly GCA_963082975.1). Taxonomy (NCBI): domain Eukaryota; kingdom Metazoa; phylum Arthropoda; class Insecta; order Dermaptera; family Spongiphoridae; genus Labia; species Labia minor. The sequence continues at coordinate 93,857,488 of OY720344.1, read as the reverse complement.
TTTATATACTTAGGGTATTCTACGTTTTTGCAAATTTTTTAAAATTAATATTAAAACTTATTTATTCACATATTCCTCATTGTAAACTATTTTCAAATTTCTCGGTTTTACCTTATCTATTTATATTTAATAAAAATTAAACATGAAAATTTATTTTAAGTAGATATATACAGAGTACATATCTACTTATGAGAACAATTTTGATATATTACATTTTTTTTTTTTATTTAAGTATACTATTTTTTCACTTCATCAAACAAAACATTTTTTTAATTTTCATTATTAATATTGCTTTTCTATTTTAATCTTTGTGTAAGCTTGACTCCCCTCTCGTCTGCTCGGGTCATGTTCAATGATAGAAACAAAAAACAAGTTAAAAATTGGAAACGAGTAATTTATATTATCTTAAAAATTTTCGAATTTTCACTATTAATCTACTTATTTAATATCTTTTCAGGTTATACTTTAGCTTTACCCAGTGATGTATTGGTAAAAGAAGAAGGGAACGTATAGTGGGAGCAAAAAAGTCCTATTTTCAGCAAACTATTTTTTCCATATAAGTTTTTATTTTTTCTTATTCTTACTATACAAAATATTAACGAACCCAAAAAAGAAATTCTAACAGTAGATTTAAGTGGGAGTTGTTTGGACATGAAAAAGTACTGGAACGCGTTTCGGTTCTAAAGGTAAGGGAATGCCGTTCCCCCGCATTCTCCTCCCAATACACCACAGGCTTTATCACTTCATCTCTCGATTATCTATTACTAATTTATATATTTTATCTGTTAACATTCTAGGATAGGTAGTATAATCCAAAAAATATTTTTTATATTTTTTTTTAATTTCATATAAGTACAAATAATAAAAAATAAAATAAATTTTATTATATTAATTTACTATTACCATATATATTTAATCTTATTGTAATTGCAATATATATTTTTAGCTGCCGCTCAGTACTTTAAAAAAATTATTAATTATAATTAATTAATATTTAAGATTAACATTATTTAAAATAAATAAAGTAATTTCAAATAATTTAAAAGAACGTAAATTAAAAAAAAATACAAAAAAAAATAAAACATACAGCCCTTAAACGTACGTATGAATGCACCGAAAGACCTAAAAGTATGGCCTGTGGATATAACATAATTTATATTTAGTAATTTGATTACAAAATATTATTAAAATAAATATTTTTAATTTTATCTTATTTATAAGATTTTGTATTGAAGGAAGCGCTGACCGGCGTTGCCCGGTGCCATTTTTTTTTATTATGAAAATAGCTATTTTAAATTAAGAAAAAACTAACAGAGATGATTTTTTCCGAGCCTGAAATCAATACAGATCGATTTTTCTTTATAAAAATTATTATGGTGGGAATTTCAAAAAAATCCATAGAGCGGTTCCAAAATACAAATATATATACAATTTTTGCTAGTATAATATGATATTTATGAGTATAGATATTCCATATTGAATTGTTTCAATGATTCATTAAATCTATGAATTCCATAATAAATTTTCAATTGGTTCCCATAAAATAACAGAAATGTTATTACTTAAAAAAAATTATATTTAATATGATATCTAATAAAAATTAACTTTTGGAAGCATTCTTCTGTGAAACACGATTTCTGACATTTTAAAGATTAATTTTTAAATGAGATAAAAAAATAAAATAAAATTGATTTTCAAAAAAAAGTAAGATGTGAGAATAATAAGTATTTTATGAAAAATTGGAGTGAAATGATTCCATCGTCCCTTTCACCATTTTATCCTACCATTGTGTGTTCAATGATAATTAGATAATAATAATCTCGACTTTTGCTGATTTATAATTAGCATCGTTATTTTTAGCAATCGCTTCGCAGTTTATCGAGTTTCTTTGAGGGGTTGGTGTGCTCTTTTCAGACTATAAAACTTCTTTTAATAGTGATCGACCTCCTCTTCCTCCTTTGCCACCTCGTCAGGGATTTTTGGAATTCATAAAACATCGATCGGCCACAAAACAGCAAAATTCCAGCAGCTCTCCTGCCCCTCTCAATGCCTATTTTATTACTCTTCTTCTTCTCTATCCCTCTCTTTTATCTCACTCTATTATTAGTAAGGGTACACCAAATAACTTTTACTATAATAATTCAATTTTATAACATGTTTGTGGAGAGCGAAGAAAATAGAAAATTGACTGTACGGCTCATTAAAGCGAAATGTTAAGTAACAAAAGAGAAAGAAAGAGAGAGAGAGTCTGGCTAACTTCTCCTAGAAAAGGAAATAAATCAAGTTTGAAAAATCACTAGATTCGATTTAAAATACAAGCCATGGAATAGAACTTTTATTATTATTATATTTTTTTATCAAAAGATTGTAAGAAAAGTTGCTTAAAATAATTCCTTCAAAATTTTATTGAAATACAATTATAATTTTTACTAAAATATCTCATTGACAATATAATAAATATATAAATGATATAAAGGAAGAGATATATAATTAAAATCTAACAAGGGGAGATCACGACGTGATATCAATCGATTTTGATTAAAAAAAATAAAAAATTACACTCGTCAAGATTTGAACCAGCAACGTCAAAAGTTACCACAGAGCTACGCGCTTCTCGTTGAATTGTTGTCTAACTTAAAGCTCATATAGCGCTCGCAATTTTCAATTACGATTTTCTAATTTTTAATTACGATTTTCTCGCGAACGCTTGATTAGTGCAGATTATCCTTTTACCTAGAAAGTCTTGACGTGATACCCTATCGAGTTTATTCAAAATCGATTGGTTGTGACCTCCCCTTGTAAGATATATAAACTTTTAAAAAAAAAATTTAATAAATCAGAAAATTAATTTTATTTTTAATATATTTTTTCACTCTTTCACATATTGAAAAGCTCCAGGAAAATATTTTATCTATTAAAACCTAACAGTATTTTTATCTGTCCACTAGTCTGAAATGAAGATAGTTCTATTTGTGCCCTAGATGCTGTTGAAGAAATTTTAGTATTTTAATCAATAACGACATTTTAATTTATTGTTATTCAAATTTATAATTATTTTAAAATTGTAAAACATTTTGTCTGATTTTAAAAAAAATATTTCAGAACATATTTTAACTTAATAATAATTTAATAATATATGGATATATCTGAAAAAAAATAAATTGAGGAAAAATCAATTTAAGTCATCAATTAAACCATGTTTGATAGTTCTGAACATAAATTGATCTTTTACTTCAATGTTCACATAAATTAAATAAAATCTTTTTTCTTCAAAATTTACTGCTAATTATTATTAACTGAATTACAGATCCGTGTATAAATTGAAGGTGTAAAAAATAATCAAAGTAGAAGAGTTCAGAATCAACATTTCCAATCGCAATCGCTGCCCATTGATATGCGTTGGAGCAAGTTTTTATTCCAGAATGTTAAAGATCTTCCCTGGTGGGTAATGCTAAAAAGTAGAAGACGATTAACTTTCTCTACTAAAAGCAATTTTAAAGAGCTTATATCTCTCAATACCAAATTTTATCTTAGGCTATGGAATACAAACGACTCATCGTAAATAATTAATACATTAAAAGATAGGATAGTTTGTTGAATGTAAATATTTATTTTGAGCAGTAAGATCAATCTCTATGATTTTAAGGTTATTTTAAGGGCATTCATGTGGTTATATATAGTCAATCAATTGTTTAAATAATGAAATTGTGGAACGAGAATGTTAATTCACATAAATTCGAAAATCAATTAACTAATTTCGGATTATATATTTTTTTAATTTATATATTTATCACATGATATATATTTCCCTGAAGCTGATTAACGAAGTTTGTAACTAATTAAGTAATATAATAAAATATAGAGCTTAATTAAAAACAAAATTAACACTTGTGTTAATAACAGAACAAAAAACAAATAAGCGAAAACAAAATAAACAATCATAGATAAATAAATAAATTATTTAATCCGATTTAATTTGATATATATATATAAATATATACTATATATAAATTGGAAAATTGAAATTGAATTCATGAGTCCTCTAGACCTTTAAATGAGCTCTGGAAAAATAAAAAGAACTCATATAAAGTTTTTTTTATAGATATTGTATAAATGTTGAGGTAATAAAATGAATTGGTTTATTTGTGACCTATAAAGTTTGATCCTAATCCCAAATGTATTTTTTGCAAGTAAAAGAGTTTTCTTCATAATATAACATTAACCTTAAATAGAATCCTATTTTTTAAGAGAATATAATTTA